>KV751318.1:10031441-10050813 GCA_001698575.1 Mola mola
GAGACTTGTTTTCTGTGTGCAAATGTGAGACAGAGGGTTTTGCGTGATTCCAGTAACGCATGTAATTGTATGTGTGCATTTATGTGTGTGTGTGCGTGCCTGCAGGGTCAAAAGGAGTGAATCCCCAGACACCGAAGTCTTGGCGGGGCCTCATTCTTTCTTTCACTCTCTCCCTTTTTTCTGTGGTCTTGTGTTGTTTGGTGGTTTTGTGATGAAAAAAAAATTGTATATCTGTCTGTTACATATCATGTATGTATCTGAGGTGCAAAATATTTAAATACACATTCTGTTCTCGCCATTGGTAATTTTGTCTATAGCATTCTGCTTCTTTAAGGGATTGGGGAGG
This sequence comes from Mola mola, assembly GCA_001698575.1. NCBI lineage: Eukaryota > Metazoa > Chordata > Actinopteri > Tetraodontiformes > Molidae > Mola > Mola mola. Next base: position 10,031,788 of record KV751318.1, read on the forward strand.
TGTGAACACGATTGTGTGTGTGTGTGTGTGTGTGTGTGTGTGTTTAATAGCCTCCAAGAGTATTGGGCTTTGCCCAGGCTGTCTGGGACTGTGAACAAGAGAGTTCAGTCAAGGACGCAATTCGACAGGGAGTGAAAGGGAGGGGAGGAGAGGAATGGATGGCTGGGAGTGGAAGATGTGCTGGAGGGGAAAGAAAGGGACCAGACTGAGGGAAATCAGAAAATACTGTCATAGAGGTTTTAGCCACTGAAACAAAATGCACTAAAATGTAATGGTTCAAAATTCCTCTTCCAAATAAGGAAATGTATCGAAGCACAATGACAGGAAGGGGTCCTCATGCTCAGTTCATGTCCTCACAAGGAAACTTGCTGTAACACAGCAAATAGTGTGCATCTGCACCTTGTGTGTATGTGTGTGAGCGCAACACAGAGTGAGTGAGGGAGAGAAATAAAGCAGATGGGGTGGGGGGGGGGTTTACGGGCTGCATATTGTGTACAGTTTGTCAACAGGCTGACTAAATACACTCCGACATGGCCGGAGGAATTGTGTTTGCTGTGACATTCCACTGTATGATGGAGGGGAGCACACACACACACACACACACACACACTGTCAACAGCTCTACATGACAGAGAGGGTGCAGAGAAACGGCTCTCTCTTGGACTTTTGCTTTATATTTATGCAGAATAACAGCATTCCCTTTACATTTTAAACTACTTTCTGTGCTGAATGTCCGAGCTAGTATGACACCACAAAGAGATGTATTTTGACTTGTAACATTGTTTGTTAAACATGCTCAAGTAAAAGTAGAAAAGCACAATGTTACGCCCTGCGCTCAAATAAAGTTTGAAGTTTAATTTTAAATGTAACCTACTTATAGACGGGAATCAATCCGCAACAGAATATTCCAATTTCCACCTGGTCTAGTGGAGAATTAAAAACTAGTATAAGAATATAAAATTATGTTTTAAAAATTCACCGCCTATACTGGTGCGTGTCCCTTAGCTGCAACTTTATTAACTTTGCGGCACTTCGGTGAAAAATTAGCAATAGCCTTGTGTCAACTTTAGTTTTAAGCTTAACAAAGTTGCTTTCTTAATTATTTTTATACAAGTTGAAAACTTTGCTTATTAGCGTGGAGTTCTTTTCGCCTGTTCTTTAACGTGACTGTATGAGGTATTTAAGAGCTAAACACCACGACAGTCACCGAGGCGATAAGGCCCCGCTGACCGAGGAATGCGCCTCGTCATCACAACTTCCCCCGGGGGTAAGAGGAAGGAGGTCGGGAGGAGGAGGAGGAGGAGGAGGAGGAGGGTGCTCTCAGTTGGGACTTTCCTCGCTGCCTTTCCATGGGAAAAAAAAAAGTGGAATCACAGGGCGCCACTCCGGAGATGCTACCCGGTGGCGTCGCGGAGGAGGCATGCGGACCTGTGCGCGGTGGTGGGGCCGCAGGGGTCTCCCACTCCTGATGCTGGTCCCGCCGCTCCTGCTCGGGCTCCAGCTGCTCGTAGTCGGGCCGCGCTTACGAGGAGCCACACGGCTGGAGGGGGAGGACCGGGCGGGTGCTGTCGCCTTTTCCGTTATTAGCATCGAACCGGAGAAGAACTGGCGCCCATGGGGAGCCTCGTTCAGGCGACCCGGTCCGGCGGAGGAGGCGGAGGAGGACGGAGGAAGGCGGGAGGTGGCACGGGCGTATGAGGACGAGAACGAGATGCTGTCGCAGCAGGTAAATTACAGATAGATTAATGGAACTTTTTCTGAATGTCATTGAATTGCAGTTGTTATTATTTTCATTGCGCACACCTATTGACCCACATCCCAGCTGAGTGAAAGACACACTGTGCCAGTCTAAGAATTGAAAACACTGAATTTGGCGCTGTAGGAGACGTGACGGGGTAGTTCCATGTACTGCACATGTTCGGCCAATGAATTCTGTCTGCTTGTAGTTCAATCATGGCTCGGTTTGTGCACAGCTCTGTTAATTATTACAGACATGATGGAACAGGTGAGCACAGCACTGATCCCAGATCAGAGAAAGGGGACAGCTGTTCTCTTGGGCTGCAGACCTTCACCTGTGCTCGCGTGTGTGGTTGTGTAAGTGCATCTCCCCTCTTTGCCCCTTCCACACACTCAATGCCCCCATCTCCTCCCACCTTACTCTCTCATTCTTTCTCACTGTCTCTTTTCTGCCCAAGGCTAAACTCTGACTCATTCTAGTGAATCATCACCCCCACCCTGACAAGGTTTCCATGGTGACCACAGTGATCAGAGCTGGTTGTGGAGGAGGGGGGGGGGGGATGAATATGTTGACGCAGTCAAGCTTGTGTGTCACCGTGTGTCTGTGCGCTGAAAGTGCCCACATGAGGGCTGAGTGTGTGTGTGTGTTTGTATGTTACAGTGCCCCAAGCAAATCAGGAGTGAGGTCAGAGCCTGGGACCTGCCTGCTCATGGCTCATACCTGGGGCAGGGGGTGCACGCTCCCACACACATCTGTCATTCCTATACATTATTCAGGCCCCCTAACGAATTCCCATTGATCTGTTGGTATTCCTTGCACTGCTGTATCAATATATTGATATGTATGTGTGCATGTTCCCAGACGGCACTCAGAACGTTGGAGGTGATGCCGTGGGCAGCAGACGAGCCGTCCTTCTCAGCAGAACTCAGGCGCATCATCATGTATATCGCCAGGCCGCAGGTAGGTTATGAAGAACGACACCCACAGCGGTCCAGTCATTTGATAAGCGTCAAAGTTGATTCATTAAACTGAAACTCACTAATGAATTAATTTTTTAAAAAGGTGTGAAGAGTGCATCAATGTGGGAAATGTCTGAATCCAATAATATAAACACCATCTAACACACTTTGGATATTTTTAGAATCTGTACTCCCTGTTTACAGTGCATTTAAATGTGCGACTTTGTTCTAATCTGTTTATCACTACGTTGCTAGACAATAATACAGTTAAGCACAGAGAAATGACAGGATACACAATTACTCTGCGATGAGATAAAATACAGTTATTAATTTGATGATCCATGTTATATGTTGTCAAATTATCTTAGAGTTTATTATCTCCAATAAGATTCAGCAAAAGCAAATAATTTAGAGCAAATGTGTTAACAGAGTGAAAGCCGATTAATGGAAGTAACCAAAACAAACCTCTTTTAAAAGATAAGGCCAACTGTGCAAAATGTTAACAAGGAGATGAGGAGAGAACTTACAGAATGAGACATGAGAGAAGAATGCATATGTCTATCCCGACTGATCAAACCATAAACTCACAGGGGGTCAAAAGGTCAGCAAACCAAATTATTCAAGTAATTATTAAGTGTCATGAAATAAGAGCAACTTTCAGGCAGGAAATATTTGGTTTATATCGTATCCAGCTACGCTCTGGAACTGCAGCCAGAAATAAGATTTGATAAATCTTGAACAACAGTCAATAAAAACTTTACTTTTTTGGCTACTTCACTTCCAGCAGTAATACAATCAGTCAGCTGCTGTCAGGACCCTGGCAGCAGAATTCTGTAAAATCTGGAGCTGGTTAAGACTTTGTATTTGAGAGCAGAAACTCCCATACAGAAATTAAGCCTTGTAATACCGAATGCTCTAGAACTAAGAGAGAAATTATAAAATTTAATGGAACGGTGGTATGTTGGTATGTTGGTATGTACGCAACTGGTATGTTGCGTTGAGCTTGCAGTTATTCACTCTCACTCACATGACCCTCAAAGTTGCACCAACTGAGTCATTTATAATGTCAAGAAAAGCTTTACTTAAGACTTCAAGACATCACTCACTTTCTGAAATTCTCTCATGTGTTTCACAAGCGTTCACACAGCCTTTTCTTTAACATCCTCTTTTATTAGTGGTGTGCTGATTCTGTGTAAGACTATTTTGAGGTCAACCAATCTCGTGTGATCTCTCCTTCTCTTGTCCACTTTCAGCTGAACTGCTCTCGAGTTTTGTCTCCCGGCCAGGCTGAGGCATCGCTGCCCCCTTCAGAATCCCCCCGTTGGTTTCTGTGCGCTGAGGACTGGCTCTTCCCAGTTGCAGACAGACCATGTGTTGCATACTCCTTTAGGTGTGTCTCTATGTCCCTAATACTTGGTGCATGTCTTTGCATGCGCTGTGGCGTGTTTATATTACTGACAGAGTTGCAACAAACAATGCAATACATATTCGATCATGCCTGCAATAATCCCCAAACCACCTCCTGTGCTCTCATGTCTCTCTGTACATCCTTTTTGCTTGTCTTTGTCTCTCCAGTATGGATGGGGGAGATGCAGAGTTTCTAAAGACGGTGTCATCGCTGGGATGTGAAGTCCACAGTTTTGATCCCAGCAACTCCAATGCATCTGGTGGTCACCTTGGCAACAGTTTGGCCAGTAACCAAGGTGATGGAGGCGTGGTCAGTCAGCACAAGATGTGGTTGGAGTGGCGCACTCCAAAGAAGCGCAGGCACAGGAAACGAGGCAGCATGGACGCCGTTTCTCAGACACTGGCAGACATTACAGCAGCTCTGGGACATCACACAGTAAGACATACACATTTGGAGAAATGGCGCCAAACAAACATATTTTAGAGTCTTTTTGACCCAACATATCCAGAAAGCTCTCTTACTTGTGGGTTCCCATAGCAACAGGGCTCTGCGCTATCCCAGGCTGCCATGGCAACAGTTTAAATGAGTGAATCACACATTTGCCGAGTTACATCCTTCAGCCACAAGAGGGAACTACATTGCTGAAGTTTGAATATCTGTTAGCTGATATTATAAGTTTATTATTAGACATTCAGTTGTAAACAGTCAATGATTTTTAATTTGATTATTTAATTATTTGGGGGCAGCATGCTGGTGCAGGTAGCGCAGTGGGCTATGGTCTTTCTTTGTTTTGCTTGTCTGGGTCTCGTATAGATACTCCAGCTTCCTCTCAAAGTCCAAAGATATACAAGTTAATTGGTGACTTTAAATGGGATGTGAGCTTGAATGGTGCATTGTGTTAATACTGTCCCCTATCCCTGGCTCCAACCCCTACAAAGCAAGTAAGTATCTATAGATACCGGCTAATGGATTCAGAATAGTTGACTATGCTAATAAAGTCCGTGATTTAAAAGCAACAGGTATGCTATTGAAAGCAATAGAGTTTCACACTGTGTAAAAATCATAATAAGTTCTTGAAATAGTGTCCGTCTGGTGTTACTCACATTATATATTTATCTGTATTGTGTATATGCATGATAATGTTTGTGCAGTTGTCCAGGATTATATTGAAACTCTCTTCTCTATATCTGTTTATCTTTTTAGGTTCACTTCCTGTATGCTGACCTGCTCAGTGCTGAGTGGCGAGTTTTCCAGAACTGGATTGAGTCGGGAAAACTGCAGAGTGTCCACCATTTGGTTGCGACGGTCCACCTGCAATGGGCAGGGTTTGAAGTGGGAGGAACCAATGAGGAGGTGCTCCGTTATTGGTTCAGTGTTCTACGGGGTCTCCAAGCTTCTGGGCTCAAGCTGATCCACAGTTCTGCAGGAGAAGGTCACAGTGTCCTAAAACAGACGATAGCAGATGCTCACAGCTCCTACACACTCAGCTGGGTCAACACAAGACGCTGAATAGACACAGGTGTACACACTTGAGCAAACATTGTGGGTGGCCTTGCACAAGAAGTTGATCAAAAATGAAATAGTTAGTGCAGTTTTCTTCCAATGAACTCTTTTCTTGTTGGTTCAAGCACTCAGTTCTTGACAGGACATCCCCCTCTAGTGGAGATAAAAGGATCTCTTTTTTTATGACAAAAAAGTACTGCTATGTCTAGACGTTACACTGGCTAGTTTTACCAAATATGGAGCAGGACGATTGCTGCTGGTTTAAATGGCAACTAGGCAACACAGTTGTCTCCTAATTATTCCCAAATACCTAACAGGATAAGCGGTAGAAAATGGATGGAGGAAGTCATGATGCAAATTTATACACTTGTGTCATGACATCACCATTCTGTGAAGCCCCATTGCTCATGTGAGAAACTTGTAATTAGGCAGCTGAATAGCGGGGGGGAGTAATCATTTTTAGTTGAACTACAGAGTGTGTTTATCAATCAAACTACATGATAGTAGGTACGATAGTTTCACTTTATTAGTAGTTACAGCAGATTGTACATGACTGGAGGCTTTGATGATGATGAAATGATTTTATGTGCAATAATTTCCTTAACATTGAAGAGACTTTTAAATTATAAAATGACCAATGGTGCCTGGGTACTGTAAATTATATATAAATTTGTCCATTATACCGATACCATTTGCACTCTACTGTGTAATGTATGGCAAAAAAAATGAAACCATGTTATAAATGTACATTATTGTCATAATGAAATACAAAAAAAAGAAATCCTTGTCGTTGGTCTGTCCTTATTATCCATGTTAACATCAGGTTGTAAATGGAAGAAAAAGTTTTTCAGTTTTTTGTTACGTTTATACCTTACACTGATATTTTTGGCACTTGACAGACAAAATGATCAGTTTCTCAGTCCCATGTTTTCTTTAATGGAGCAGTATGTACTAAACCCCCCTCCCAACTTCATAAGAGGGTTGGGTATACAATGTACTTGGGGATATAATAAAATTGAGGATATTAACAAAAATCTTAAGAATTTTTAAAATCATGAATAATGTAGATGCAACGATTAGGTGAAAAAATTAGCACACTTTCAACAAGGGGTGGTTAAATACATATATAATTTATATGGATTTTTGGATACCCAAGACTTGTGAATCCCCAAATAAATTAGAAGTGAGGTAAAAGTGCTTGTGTTTTCTATTCAACAATTTTGCATTTATTAAAAGCTTTCAAGAAAAAAGTAGCTGCACTTGTGGTTTAATTAACTGTTCCATTTTTAATATTGACAAGCCTGGTGTGTAGGAGCTGTACTGCAAGACAGGTATGATTGCTATTTCACTGCTAAATTTAAACAAGCATATTGTCTCAATAATACCAATAATCACATTTTCCAGTACTTTAATAAATTGTGAGACTTAATTGGGGAACGTCTTGTTTCTCCTCCCTTAAACCCTGCGAGGTGAAGTTAAAAATGAACTTAACACTCAGCCAATAAGCCTCACAGGACAGTGCTTTATGCTCCTAAGTGCTTCTCTCCATTGCTAATGAGCTATTTTTCTGGAAGGCCAATGCCAGTCATTCCTCGGACGCGTTCCAGCTCGCTGGAGCGCATGTAAGAATGTGCCTCTGTCTCCACCCTGTGTTACGTAAATTGCGCACAGATGTTTGTAACCAGTTCAGGGTGGAGTTGCGCATTTTACGTTGAAATTTCCACATCCTGTTTTTGTCACGAACAAGCGACAGACATGCTAACCAATCAGCTTTAAGCTATGGAGTCGCTCGACCAATCAGAAGTTCGCAATCCCGGAACTTTTGTGACCTGCCAAGCTCGTCCGTATACTGTACTGCTTATCATTTCTTGTGGAAATCTTGAGACAGGACATCAACTAAACTAATAGAGGGACCCTACATTTGCCAGTTTTTAAGGTAAGTAAAATATATCTGATAAATATTATATTTCTAAAGTGAAAGACGTAAACATACTCTTGTTTGGCTGTGCATTCGAGATAAGAGGCGCCTACAAATTACTTCCTGCTCTGACAAGGCCGAGTACCCAAGATACAGTTTAGCCCATTTTAGCTAATGTTGTGGGCGTAGAAGTATAACGTTTCCTGTGGTTTCTTTTGCTTCTTGTTGTATATTTAGGAAAACGTTATCCAAAATATCGATTAATGGATACGAAATGTATTAGTTAAACCTCTTATTTTCATTTTGTCAGTTTGACACAGAGCGGCTGTCGAGCATATCTCTACCCTGACCACACACCGCGGTAACGTCACTGTGTTTTATTTGTTGTGAATTTAATAAACCTGGTACGCTTATAGCGTCATCAAAAATGTAAACATCTGTGTAGAAAATGTACATTAACAACGTGCCTGTCATTCTAAGGAAAATGTCGACACTCGAACCTATCCAGTAACGCTTCGTGACCTCACCATTCGCCGAAGCTTGTCATTAGGCAGGCCAACTAGAGAATGGAAAGCACTGCAGGGTGTACTTACAGTGAGCTAAATCCTGCCAGCCTGCAGAATCTGCAGCCACTGCAAGTGGCCGAGCGCCTATGGAAGCTCTCAGTTTCTGAACAGATGTCGTGCCGACCTGATTTGTCGCGCAGTGGCACCGATTTAAACAATAGAACACTGGAATGTTTGCACAACTGTAAGCATAACGATGTAGAAACCGTCATTCCAGTGCTTTTCCTCTCTTTTCATGGCAAACTCTGCAGTTTCACATCAAGTGGTTGGATGTTTGCTGAGTGAAGCAAAGCTTTAGTTTTACTTCTGCTTTAGCTTTGTCCATCACAGTTTTTATTTTTACTTGTATGTCTGTGGTGTCACATGATCATATGACTTATTTAGCGATGGAAGTCTCTCAACAATGTCATACACTGGCTTAAGGAAATTCCGTTAATTAAGCAATTTTCAGTTCATAAAAGAGAATCTTCACATTTGAAAAGCAAGACTCAGGTACTTTTGTAGCACATGTTGCTACATAAATTCCTTAAGATGATCAATCATTTTATCAAAATGGTTGTTGACAATTTTTTTTGATTGTAATTGAAATCCCAACAAGATATATATTGTAATATATCTCAGTGCTGTCTTTTGGCCCCTTTGCTGGTGTTTGTGTCCTTGGCTCGAATGACTCACCTTCCCTTCTTTCCCTTTCAGGGTTGGGTCCCCCTGCCCACAAAACCCCACCATGCCTCTGGTTACTAGAAATATAGAGCCGCGACATGTGTGTCGCCAAACCATCCCTTCCAACATCCGCAGTGAGCTGGAATGTGTCACCAACATCAGCCTGGCAAACATTATCCGCCAGCTCGGCAGCCTCAGTGAGTGTTTGGTGTTCGTTTGGGTTTCATTAAAATATGCGCTAAAAATGTGCTTTTTACATGTTTGTGCAACTTTTTATGTCCCTGCACCGATAACAGCTGTGGCTTTCATCTAATTTCAGGATATGTTTTAAAATGTCTGTCGGTCTATTCCATGAATTTGTCAATTAGGCCAGTATACAACCAAAGCACTCAGCCTTGCGTTTAATATTGTTCAGTGGCCATTTTTTAGCAATACAAGTACAATTCCTCTGCTGCCCCATAGTCCATCATTATACGAGAGGTATTTGAAAAACTGCTGACAGGACACTACGACATGCAAACATGTTCAATTATGTGTCTTACTGTCATTAATTTAAGATAACAAGGTTTAATATTTGTCAAACATTCCTCGAGCCAAGTAAAGTAATTTAGAAAACTCTGATATAATCACAATTTAAAATCTAAGAGCTAAGTGGAAACTAGCGGGTGAAGCCAGCTGGAGAAAAACTACTGTACATATTTACTGCATAACCAAGAAGTAAACCTAGACACTAGAAAACTTGCACCAGGCAAACAAATCTAATTGGATTGTATAGGTGCCATCTTTAGCTAAGCGTATTGTGCATCTGGTTCCCTTTTTTTATCCATCTGCCTGTCTGTCTATCCCATTCTTGTGAGCGCTTTGATAGAAATTCTGTAAATATGGCATTTATGTTCACTGGGACCTACAGATGGCATGATAAAATGTTCTTGGTCAATGCCTAAGGTCACTAAACAATTTTTATCATTACTCAACAATTCATACACTAAATATGATTTAAAAAAAAACAACACTAAAATTGGTCATTGTACAGATCGAGTTTAGAGCTTATTTAAATTAGCATCTATTTTTTTAAGCTTTCTTTTTAAACCACAAGCTGTTTGATATAGTTAAAAATAGAATTTGGGTAATTGTCGTTGCGCTATGTTACTAATCGTTCTATCAAGCTGTACATATATTACATGAATTTGGAATTTCATGGATGATGGTTTTATTGTAGTTTTGCATATGCTCTTATTGTGCATGTGTGATAAATACTTAAGTGATGTAAATCATAAAATCTTTGTAGGCAAATATGCAGAGGATGTGTTTGGGGAGCTGTTTGTTCAGGCTGGAGCATTTGCCTTAAGAGTAAATACACTGGGAGAAAGAGTGGATCGTCTGCAGCTTAAAGTCACTCAGCTGGACCCCAAAGAAGAAGAGGGTAAATATTTTTACATTTTAATGTTAAATAGTTTATTAGTTTGAACAAAATTTTAGATTTTCTGCCTTATTTGTGGAGCCACATTTACACTGAGTCTACATGTAGATTGTATGACATTGGCTCTGTTTCTTCCTGTCTGTTTCTCTCTTAAGTCTCTCTTCAGGCCATCACAACCCGTAAAGCTTTCCGTAGCAGTCTGACCCAGGACCAACAGCTGTTCACCAGGCCATCTCTTCCAGTGCCTGTACAGGACACCTACGAAACCTGTAACCCGCCACCACCGCTCAACCAACTCAGCCAGTACAGGTAAGCTATGGATATGGGTACACAACCATTGCTCATATAGCATTCGCTTCTTTTGTCATGCTTATGCTTTCAAAAATGCCTTCAAAACTCATCAAGCAGTTTGTCTCAAATTAGTGTTCATGGCAGCCTGCCTCGATATCAACACTTGCCACCACACATTATTTTTCTATTTCTGGACCTGTGCGCCCATTCTGGCTCTCTCTTTCTCTGTTCCCTCATCAAGTTCCTTTTTGCTCGAGTAGTTTTGAGGTCTATCAGTATCATGTTGGTTTTGATCATTTGAATAAGCCCTGACATTTACATAAGACTGTTCCATGTATAGCCTGCCTGCTGTTGAGAAAACTGAACCTCAGGTTACAAATATTGTGGTGAGTTTATAACTATGAGTTATAAAGCATTTTGTTAATGAAAAAGTGAATATAGTAAACAGAGAAACAGAGAGACAAATTGGCTTAGTTGGTGTGTGTTCAGTTAAAGATGGCAGTGAAGGTGCACATGTTTATCAAAAAGAGGGAATTGATTAAGAACTGAGAATTAAAATATTAAAATGAATACCCTATAGCAGTGGGCAATCAGTGTATTCAAATGTTACAGCAAAACAAAATGAAAATGTACCACTAAGTGTTACTTCTTTCTCCGTCACTCTCTAGTAAAACGTAGAATAAGAATGTTCTCAGCACCACAACCCGTCAACACATCCAGTCAGCTAAATTTAATTCTTCCGGCATTAAACATCAAAATAAAGACTTCAGCCAAGAACAACTCCAGAAAAGAAAGAAGTCACAATGTTTGAAGTACACATTGGAACCTTGCTAGTCAGTGAATTTCCCACAACATGTTCTTGGCAATGTTTCACTAAAAAAAGAAAAGTTGAACTGGAGGGTCTATTAAATTCCTAGAGTGCTTTTCATTTGAAACTTAAACAAGAATTGCTGATTTATAACGTAATGCCATAACTTAAACAGGGCAAACAGAGTGGACTAGTGCACATGCTCTGGCTTTTTACTGGTTTGTGACCATTATAACCCACACCAACAACTTGATGATGAGAGTTGTTGACATTGACCAAATAGTTAAACAACACTTTATGTAAGACTCTGTTGCATTTCATTTTAACATTTAAAAACTAGACTAGGTACAACTTCCGGACTTGTAAAGTAACACTGCACTGCCAGCTGGTTGAAAATCGATAAAATTACCTGACTGTTCAAGCCAGCTGAGTTAATAAATGAGTCACGATACACGTTTTAAACTGCAGATGGCCCCTATCCTATATACTGTGACCTTTATACTGTGTACCTCACACAAAAGGGATTTTTTTAATTTTATAAAGAAAAATAAGAAAAAATACTGTCTTGTCCTTTTTGTCTGAGAAATAATTAAAAGAAACTTCTTGATTTATAATTCATCATAAATCTAATTTTGTATTGCATTGTGAGTTGAGTGAATTGTTGCATCCGTACTGCTAGTATCTGTAAGTCAGTTTTCTAAAAACATCTGATTGGCAATATGACTTGGAAAAAATAATTTGAAACTGGAGTTATACATAGTTATAACTAAGTTACAACTGAATTGTTGGTATTGGTTATTTAAGACCCAATACATATGAATAGAAAAAGTGGCATTTTTTTGTCAGAGGAAAATTTACATGGATATCTGAAATGACAACTGTGGAAAGGAAGAAAGTCATTTTGGATATCTTTAATTTGTCTTTTGACCAGGAAGAACTACTTCTGGATATCTGCCATATACTGTATGATCAATCTAGGTTTTAAATGTTAAAATGGATTTGTATGTCTCACCTCCAGTAACAATACAACACATCTGGGAAGTAACACCCAGCAGCTCTAAGCTAATCTGCTCCTGGGCTTCTCCTAACTTCTAGCTCTTTGGAAACTGACCCAACCCTAATTATGTAAACCGCTGTGTAAGTTTACTTCTTACTGACTCAAAGCAGCACAGAAGAAATTCTGCAGAATGTTACAACCATTGGATTCATAAGTTACAACCATTTCACTGACGTTCAGAAGACATTTCTCGTTTGTAGACCTAATATAACTGATACCCAGATGTAATTATAACATTTGTAAATAATTCTCCATAGGGATGATGGAAGAGAGGCCCTGAAGTTTTATACTGATCCCTCCTACTTCTTTGACCTATGGAAGGAGAAGATGCTGCAGGACACCAAGGATATCATGAAAGAGAAACGCAAGCACAGAGTGAGAGACACATGTTCATCCACGCTAAACAAACGATATCAAATTGAATCAAACACCGTCGCGAATCATTTCTCTCTGTTTTTTCCCTTTTGAGCAGAAGGAGAAGAAAGACCATCTGAACCAACGGACGCTGAATCCACGAAAGATCAAGACCAGGAAAGAGGAATGGGAACGCCGGAAAATGGGGGAGGAATTTGTGGTGCCGAAGAACGACATGATGTAGGTTGAGAGACCACAAGCGATGAAAGAGTGAGAGTGTTTTGGTGCAGAGTTGTGCTCATCACATGGTCTGTTTTACGATTAATAAAAAAAAAAAAATCTTGCTGTAGTACAGAACAGGCGATAGCGTAGGAAATTCCATTCTCCCTCTTTTTATCAGGCAATCTATACACAGTGGTATATACACGGATGTGAGTGGTATGTCCTGTCTGAAAGTGTTATCAGGAAGATGCATTCATTGGCAGACTATAGTAAACAAATACGTGAGTCATACCAGGCCTTAACATTGATTTTATGTTTTTACGATAATGATCATAGTAAACCCATGAACTAAGCTTAATGATGTAAAAATAAATACCCCAAGATCTTTGATGCACTGCAACAGCAAATAAGAGTCATTCTAGTAGAATTGACTTATGAATGTGTTCTACGTTGTATTGTTTCTTTTAAATTAACAGTGACATTTAGAATATATCCAATTATTTAAAAAACATGCATAAAAAGCAACACAGTATCTTGGTTTCATCTGTTTTAAAAGTGATTCATCATTTAATTCGGCATCTTATTTGGAATTCAATAAGAAGCTGTGACTATTGATGATAAAAAGATACAGTTTTTTTCTATTACACTTATGAACTGATGAAGCACCCTATGTTTCAGTGTGTAAGTAACAGGACTTTCTTTTAATAGCTGTGTCAACAATCTATGTCACTTCCTATGTCAGTGTCACTATTTGCATCTTATGCTTTGTGAAACCTGTTAATGGTAATTTCTCAGAAGCACAGAGTACATGACCCACAACTGCTAATTAGGTTTGCAGATGGTAGGTGTTATTCATCTAGGTAATTTGCATGAATTTCCTTGTCTGCATACACAGTACACTGTATTTTGTGCTGATAAAGATGTTTTTAACTTGTTTGAAGGAATTCTTCTGAGGTTCTGAATGGCAGTATTGGATCTGGAGAAGGCTTCAGTTCTGAAGGCCTCGAGCAGAGTACCAGTTCTTATGCTTATGACCCCGGCTCTCCTCTGTCTCCTCCTGGTGCTGATGACTTCCTGCCTCCTCCACCCCCAGACATGTCGTGAGTAGTATCTTGCATGCAAGCAGCCACACACGGATGCCCCCGCTAACATGTGCTCAATGTGAATGAATGCATGTACTGTACAGCTGCGCTGCTATTCTGAACACAGCCTTTCAAGATTGCAATTTGAACAATACCATAATAGATTATAAGATTACTCATAATTTGAGCCTGTGGTTTTAATTAACATGACCTACTGAGGATGCACCGACAAACAAATTGACAGTTGATAGAGGCAACTTACTCCTCATCTCTAACTTCCACTCTGTTGCTTGCAGGTATAATGATGGACAGTACGGCGCACCAGCCCAGAAGCGTGTTAGTGTGCTAAGTCCAAACCACCCACCTCCTGCTCCCCCTATGACCTCTCCCCCGCCCAGCTCTCGCCCCAACCTTGCCCCTCCCCCAGCACCTCCTCCCCCTCCTCCATCCTCTGCCTTTGGGGTTCCCCCACCTCCCCCTGGCTTCGAAACCCCACCTTCTCCTCCTCCGCTCTCCTCTTCTCCTGCTTCCTATCCTTCCCCACCTGCTCCCTCTCTTCCACCCACTATGTCGGCTGTTGCTCCTCCTCCTCCACCTCCTATCCCTGCTGGTGGAGGCCCCCCACCTCCTCCTCCTCCTCCACCTCCCCCTGGCCCTCCTCCTCCTCCTTCATCTCACAACCCTGCTCCTCCTCCTCCCCCTGGTGGTGGGGCACCGAGCTCTGCTCCTAAACCTCAGCCGGAGCCTGCTGACGACGCTCGCAGTGACCTGCTGCAGGCCATCCGACAAGGTAACATGACTAACATGTATTTGTATTTTTTGATTAATTCATTGTATTTCAATTTTGTACTGCTTTATATTTCAACACAGCTAAAGACAAATGTTATTTTCTTTTTACTTTAGTACATTGATTTACTTTAGAAGTGACTGCATACTTTTCATATTAAGGATTTGAGAAAGATTTCCTCTAATGTGCCTGTAAAATAAAGTATAATATTAAAAAGTTCATTTGCAGTATATTAAACTCGTCCAACACTATACTAGTGGAATTGCTAGAGTAGTCCCTGCTACACCTGGCTTCATTATTGAAATGCTGCTGCATGCACATTAACAAATTAATTATGTTGGCTGAGAGATAGAAGAGAGAGAAATTCTGGTGTGAGATGAATGAAGTGAAATTGATTATTCCCAGGAAGGAGAGAAGTGTGATTTGAGCAGACTTTAGTGGAAATGTTGGTCCAGGGAACAGAAGAACAAAGGTGGAAATGGCTGTGGTGAATACCTACTTCCCAGAGAGAGAAGAACACAGGGTGACATGTAAGAGCGGAGACAGGAGCAGCCAGGTGTAGATGGTACAACTGAAGGAGATTGGAGACTGAAAGGTAGTGACAGGAGAGAGTGTAGCCAGACAGCATCGGATGGTAATATGTAGAATGAGGAAAAGAGCAAAGGAGAGCAGAGGATCAAGTGTTGGGATAGTGAGAGAACGGAAGAGAGTCATCAGTGAGATGCAATGTAAGGGGAATAGGGAGGTGGCAAAGGCTAAACAGCTCATCATACAGAAGTATGATGAGCAACAGGGAGTGTGATAAAGAGGCGAAGAAGCAGGGTGGAGTGGGTGGAGAAAAGTGTCAGGGTGATCTGTGACAAAGGAGTTGCAGCGAAAAGTGAAAGAAAAGGTTTATGTGACGATAGTGAGAGAGCAGCAGTGGTGTTTGGTTTGGTGACGGTGGCACTGACCAAAAGACAGGAGACAGAGGTGGAGATGGAAGTGTTAAAGATGTTGAGATTCTCTTTGGGAGTGACAAGGATGGACAGGATCAGGAACAAGCACATCAGAGGGACAGAACAGGTCGGACGTTGTTAGAGACAAAGTTAAAGGGGCCAGATTGAGAGGGTTTGGACATGTGCAGAGGAAGGATGCTCAAGATGGAGCTACCACGCAGGAGGCAAATAGGAGATTCATGGATGTGGTGAGAGAGGAGATGGCAGTAGTGAGTGTGAGGAAAAATAAGATGCAGAGGACAGGGAGGGATGATTCACTGTGGTAGATCCTAGAAAAATCTAGGTAAAGCTCAAAGAGGAAGAAGTTCTAACAGTATAATGTGAAATATGAAAATGATATCAACACGTGTGAAACACATTTTTTTTTTTAAAACCATTCTAAACTCTACATTATATTATCATTAGTAATTCTTCTTCACTTTTGCTGGTGCTTACTTTATTTCTGTGTGTTACTGTCACTAACACAGGAATACTCTGATCACCAATGAATCAAAGAGCTTTGACAAAACAGATTGCATCACTAAAATCAACTTTTTATACAAATATATCCGAGTGTTTCTGACTGTTATGACAAAAACTTTGCTAGCAGAGTGTAATGCACATATTATCAGACACACACACACACACACACACACACTCACTGTTATCATCCTTTTAGGTTTCAACCTGCGTAAGGTGGAGGCACAGCGTGAGCAGGAGAAGAGGGATCACTTTGGCAATGATGTGGCTGCCATCCTGTCCCGTCGCATTGCCGTGGAGTGCAGCGACAGCGAGGATGACTCATCTGAGTTTGATGATGACGAGTGGTCCGATTGATCCCTGTGACTTTTCACCTTGACTCCCACCTTCCCATCTTCTCTCGGTCGGAAACATCAATGTATTTCCTTTCCATTCATCAGTGTCAGTAAAGCGAGGGGCTGACGTTCTGTATGTCAAATTTTGAGTCTACGCATATATTATGTACAAATCACCTATTATGAATAACATTCCTCATCCCGTTTATTTCAGTTCATCCAAAATTATTCACATCACAAGTGCACCTTAAGACTTAGAGGGCGAGTGGACCTGTTGCACACCCAGTTTGGCATTGCTTCCAGTGGGATGACAGCAGTGTTGCGTGAAAGTGTTAAGATACGATGCACATCTACTAGCGATTCAACTAAACACATCACTTTTGTCTTTAACTTGCCGTCTTGTGCAATCAGACCTAATCGCTGCCATGCACAATGTCGTGTTCTGCCTTAGTGTGTTTTCGCAAACAGCAGCAGAGAGGGCGTACATAAATGCACACCAAGTACGTAACCTCATAGCCTCTGCCGTTCAGTGTTTGTCTGTACTCACGGAAAAGATGCAAGATGTTGACATCAAAACGTTTTTTTGATTCATTGAATATATGATATAGATGTAAGATTTAGATTACATATTGAATCATGTCTACTAAAGTTGGTTAATACAGTCCCTTTTAAGTTTTATTTTCACTGTCCTCACTTTTGTGGTTTTTGTGGGAACAATTGAGTTTTGGATGAGACACAATTGTAGTTTATAAACAAATCCATGAAAGAATTAGTCATTGTAACAGCAGAAGTATTGTCTCATTGCACAAACATGCAGTGTTTGATGAGGTCACTGTACTAAACATTCAGACATTTAACACAATAATCATGATTCATTTTGTGCTTCTATCCAGCTCTGTTACGTGTTTCTATCTGCATTTTTTTTTGGGGGGGGGGGGGGGGGAAATTGAAAAAAAACCAAAAATTTAAAAAAAAAAAAAAAATTTGGATCAGCCAGCCTTTGTTTGCTTTATCCTGTGTCGCAGTAAGTGCCTAATTTTTATACTGCATTTCAGCATCAGGGCATGTTGGTTTCAGTTGTCCACACTGGTCCAATTCGTCCAAGAATATTGACACCTGCCACTGGTGAATATAACATGGAACTGACTAATATTATAGTGTGGACCACATATTTACAAGTGCCTTTTATTCTTTTTTTTGTGTTATAGCACAGTCATACAGCATGCTTAGCCAAAGTTCTGCATCTCCTGCCTTAATTTCCCAAATGATTATAGTTATTTCAAATTTCAATAAAAATATAGTGAATTGCAGTGATACTTTACATGTCGTTTCTGGGTGACTGAATAGTGTGTATGCTGAGATGTGTCGAACAACATGTTCCTAAGAATGCCTGACCTTATTATAGGAGGGCTATATGTATGATTCATCTTTATTGTCAGCAAAGAAGACTTCTTCATTGTGCCTGGTGTCGAATGTGTAGGGACTGTGGAAATGAATTGATGGTATAAAAGTTCTGAGAGTGAGTAGGAGGAGAGAAAAAACCTCTTGCATAATCACTGGCTGCTTTGTTGGTTTTTAAAGGATGCAGTGAGTGTGGACTGATGGTTTAAAAAAAAAAAAAAAAAAAAAGACTACTTGAGACATCAAATAATTTAGGATAAAGGAAAGGAGAGCTGCGGTTTGAGCCTTATTTACATAACGCGCCAGAGATAGAGAGAGAGACATGCTAAAAGCCTCGGCAGCAGAGAAGACACAAGTGCTGACATCACTCGGTAGAAAAAAGCGTATTTATTATTCATCTGTATAAAATATTCATTGATTTCAAAAGGGGAGCAGCAAGAACATGTGGTCAGTACCTTTCAAAGGGCCTTTAACAGCATGTGCAAAGTAGAATCTCAATGAACTAGAACACTGTTTTTCAGACATTCAGGTGTAAAAAAACAAAAACAAAACATAGGCTTTGGATCATGTGTCATTACAATATGATAGGCTTACATTTCAAACCTTTCCCACCCTCTCCTCTTAAAGTGCCAAAAGTCATTAAATCCACTTGTAATGAGTGGGGATACATGACGTACCCCTGTGATTGTGTCAGTCTGCAGAACCAGTCCATCCACAAAGGACTGAAGATGAGGCACAAAGTACATACGAGACAGTACGTTCAGTCTTAAGTCCCACAGTGGCTGCCAACCAAGATAGTTAGGACGTTCTGTCTCTCAGGACTTTTTCTCACAGAGAAGTTCTCCTTGTATGTGTGGGAGTGTATATGTGTGTAACACGTGAGACTGCAGTTGTGTGTGTGTTTGTCTTGGCACACAGCAGCAGTATGTCTGGCATTGATTGTTTGGTGGCTTTGAGTCTGGGGAAGTTTGGCAGTTTACACGTCAACAGGGTAGTGTTCATGAGCGTTGTGTGTGGGTCTGTGGGGGCAGCAGGCCTGGAGCAGCACCTTGCGAAT
>KV751318.1:10052985-10070976 GCA_001698575.1 Mola mola
CAGAAAAATGCGGCATCTTTGTCGCCCCTCCCACTGCGGTTCATTCTCACTTCTGGTAAATAATAACCACCAACATACCCCCCACCCATTCCGGCCTCCACACACATTTCCTCAATAACTCCCAGGGGTCCTTTTAAATGAGAGGATCATGTTTTTGTTGTTGGGGTGGGGGGAGGGGTCGACTTGTGGGGACAGAGCAGGGCTGGTGCTGTCCACGGTGCTGGAGCGCATCAGGATGACTCATGGGGAGAGGACCTGCAGAGCAATGTGTGACATTGTTCAACACACATTTTCATAAACACTATATGATCACTGTTTAAATTGTTGACCTATCGTGAAATTAACTCACGTTATTTAGCCGATAGGCCTGGAATAATTGAAAGAAATGTGTTAAGACTGTACAAACAGCACAGACATCCTCTATGATTTTATTCCCCCCCTGCAATCACACTAAAGCAAGGATTGCTTTTATTTGGCCCTTCATCCAATATTTTGATCCCTCTTTTGATAGTAACGGTGATTCCTGTATCATGACAGCAGCAGGGATTTCTCGGCTTCCCCGGGCTGACGGTAAGTGTGGAGGCTGCAAGATGTGCTGGAAGACGTGGTCGCGCATATCGATGCATTAACGACGGGTGTGTGAGTGTGTGTGTGTGTGTTTGGGGGTGGTGGTGGGGGGTCTCATCTCGTTCGGGCCATATTAGGACATGCTTCCTGTTAATAATCCCCTCCTACGTCACTGAGAGTATCTACAGCGGTTGTCGCCTTCAAATCACAGCATGTTTTGTCATTACTTGTGGAACCACTGATCCATGTTTTTATGAGGAATTTAATACCAGACACTAAAATAAACAACGGGGGAAGAATGTTGTAATTTTGCAGTGCATCCAAGTGATTTATTCCTGTCTTTTTGTGGCTTAAATTGATAACAAGGCGTCTCGGCTGTAAAATGTAGCTCTGCGCCCTCGCGACGTATCGAGTCTGTCCGCCGCGGAGGCATCAGCGGTGGAGCAAATCGTGTCCGACAGGACCGCGGAGCATCCCAGCGTGTTTTTTTTTTCCTTTCCCCTAGCAGCCACCCTGTGCAGAGATGCACGCAGACAGTGTGTGAGAGCATGTGAGATGTAGGAGTGCGTGAGCCACGTCGGTGTGCGCGCCGTGTAGGAGGCGATGGTGGCGGAACGTAAACGACGCCGACGATGTGTGTCGTGATCCTGGGCCCGATGCACACGGATTCGAGGACTTTGCTCTGCGCTGCTGATGTGTGACTCATCTACATCTCTCAGCAACACTATGACCACTGTGAAGGTCGAAGCGCCCATGCTTGTGTGCATGTTAGAGGATATCAGCTGGGAGTTATGGAGGAAGTTTTCCCGCTGTTTTCTCCTTTCCACGTCATCACACCAAATGATTAATTGGACTTTAAGATATAAGTTTACTCAATATTAGCTCCGTTTAAACTTTAGTCTTGTATGCACATGTATATCTGATTACGCTTTAATAGCTCAATTAAACTTGTAAAAAAAAAAGGTAAACAAAGGGATTCTAATATAATTAAATATCAGAACTAAAAATCCCAATTAAACTGAAGGTAGAAAATATGAGGAACTCTTCCCAATGTCACTGCACCATGTGTGAAAGAGTGAATGAATGGGTGTCCTGTGTTTAAACAGGTAAATCTAATAATGGAAAATGAGGTGGGACCTACCAGCCAATGTGATAAAAAGCAAGCGAAGTAGGTGAAGAAAGAGGAAGGGAAAAATTAGAAATAGATTCTTCAGTACCATTTTATAGTAGTTCACTGTCAGTGTCAGTTCACACCCACAGCTGTTTATCTTACACTTAGAGCTGTCAGATACATACCAAAAATGAGCTCCCAATCAGATAAAACGGTTTGCTGCTGGTTCTTGCTAAGACCAGCAGTTGGCACCTGTTTGTCGCATGACCTTTTAAAATGAAGCAATCTGAAGACAATTTATGCCCGTGAAGGGAGTCTGAGTGGTGACTACTTCCAGAGTGATTCCTGGTTCTTACATTTCAAGGATTTTTTAGAGGTCTAGGCATGTGAAATATCAAGTATTTCCCATGAAGAAACCCTCAAATATACAATGTTTTGTAACAGCGATATTAGGGGTGTGAGGATACACTATATTCACGATTGGATATGTATCACGATACACTGATATACCAAAGCTCTTACTAATTCTTTGAGCTGTCGTAATGACACTGATGTTTTATCTTTGCAAAAAGAAATGATCCTGACCATAATTTCACTTTTTTTTTTAGCTTTTTTGTTATCTCCCTGCACATATTGCAAAACGTATCAGGTACCAGGTCTGGGGGGATCCAATAATGCAGAGAAACACAGGGAGCTTTCTAAATCCGTAATCGTTTTAATAATGAAGGTCAAAACCAGGAATTCAAATTATGCGAAGGTACAGATAAGGATAAGGCAAACTCGGTTATCGGAACACGGAATACAGATCGGACAAAAGGAGACTTACAAGGAATAAATGATGGAACGCTCGCTAGGAAGACAAGACAATCTGGCACAGGAGGAAGGAACACGGGGGTTAAATACATGAGAGAGAGGTAGACAATAGGACACAGGTGAGACACATTAGGGAGAGGGAATAATCAAACACACCTGAGGGACAACACTTGACAGGACATGGGGAGTAAGACACAACAGAACTTCAAAGTAAAACAGGAAACACTGAATGACCCTAACAGACAGACAATTTACCCTAGTGGACCCTGACAAAACGTTTATGAAGTTATTTAGAAATAAGTCGGCGTTTTTATGTTGAACTAAATGATATTTAATGATATCAGAGTATCATGATTCACATATTTAAATAAAATACGATTTGATTGAAACTTCATAATGTGTAGGGATCGGGTAATCACTACACTATCTAAAAGGAACAGTTTACCCAAAAATGTTCTACTGTTCTACATCTGTGCAGTGTCATAGAAACAAAGCAAAAAAAGAATAATAAGGACTGCAGAGGTTGCTTCCTTTCAGATCACTTGAACCCAAATGCAGCTGTGTCCTTTCTGAATTCTGGGCCCTGTTACTCTTTTGAAAGTGCAGCTGTGTGTGCGTGCGTTGAATGCTGAAACTTGTGGCCTTCTGTTCAAACCGGTGCGTATTTCAGGAGGGTTGAGTTGGGCCAACTGGTTGCCAGGTGACCAAATTTGAGTCTCGCTCATGTTACACAATTATTCGTGTCTCCTCTCTTGGTCTCTGTCCCTCTGTGTGCCACCCAGGAGGCATATTTCTGTCCGCATCGATCAGATACCCTTCTGGGGACTTATCAGCTGTATTCTTACTGACAACTTTGACACTTCAGTTCCCAGCGGTCATTTGCGGGTGCCGTCGCTCTGTGGCTGTCAAGATGCAGCGGTTGGTACTGAGCTTCTTCTGCCCCACACTCCTGCTTCTCGCATTGATGCCCTCTGTGTTTTCACAATCAGGTATGGGTTCATCCTTGCCTCTCTTACACTATTTTTCTTATTGTTTGACCATCTCAGTGTATTTTTGTGTGTCTGCATACATGTGGCACCTTGTTTAAAACTTTCCTTGATAACATATCTCCCTCTTGTAACCTGTGATGATGTTTTGTCCTCGAGTATTGAGTAGGACCCATTCACTGACTGCTGCCTATTCTGACATTTTCCAGGCTCATGGGCCCGTCTTTAGACCCATCATTAGACTGTTGAAATGTTTCTGTGGGAAAATAATTTTTAGTTTTGAGCCACACTTCCAGCTCACTGCTAGTTTCATTCATCCTACAGATTGCTCGCGGGCCGAGTCATGTGACCTGTGCGTCGGCGACTCCATGCTCAACCTTACGGGCTGCGTCTGGAGGCTTTGCCCAGATGGTAACGTACACACATAACCCTGGCCTCTGATGGTAATTCAATCATCATAGCTGTTGTAACATAAGCTTCCCTCATTTGTGAAAGATTACTGAATTATTTAGTGTGCCAGGAACGCACGCACGCACGCACACACACACACACACACACACACACACACACACACACACACACACACACACACACACACACACACGCTAAAACTTCTGTTCTCTCGGTTTCAGGAAATGACAAAGGCATGTGTGTGGCTGATGATGGCAGCTCTGCAGTCGACACCAGGAACTGTAGCTGGACTACAGTGTCTGAATTGTGCACAGGTAGTAATCAGTACACTCCAGTGACCACAAGGTACTTCTCTGCTGCCTCACTAATTTGTCTTTTACATGCTTTTTTTTCACAGTTGTAGAAACAGTAGTGGTGGGAGGAGCTGAAAGTGACGCAGGTATATTTTACCCTAGCATCTGCACCTCATATTATTCTCACAAGAGCTTAGTGATACATTTCCTAACGTCATACTGCCTTCTCAAAAAAAGAATGACTCTTTTTTTCCCCGCTCTCATCCTGCTTTAATCTGATTTCACAGTCATCTCTTCTCTTACCCCCTCTAGGTGATGGGAGCAAAACCAACTCATCCCCAAAGTTCTCCCAGGCCAAGTTTGACATGTCCAGCTTCATCGGAGGCATCATACTCGTGCTGTGCGTGCAGGCAGGAGGCTTCTTCGCCATGCGCTTCCTAAAGTCCAAAGAACAGAGCAGCTACGACCCCATGTGAGTTTATGCACACTGTACTAGGTGTTAGTGAGCAGTGAAGCCTGGGAGACTAAATCAGATTAAATGCGTGTCGAGCCACGCTCTGTTGGTGCAACAGCAGCCTCTGGTGGCAGGAGTGGTGAATGGCAGCGAACTTCGCTCTCGGTTGTGTTGCAGTTGCGCTCCCAAACCCTGTCAGTCCATACTAAAACTGTGTCTGTCGCACGCAGAGAGCAGCCGCAGTGAGGAGAGGACGTGTGAAGGACACACAGACAACAGGATGGAGGACAGCAGAGCTATGACTCAGTTGTGACAGCAAGAGTTTTGTTTTGTTTTTTCCTCTTAGTGCTTGTCAGTTTTCAGGTTGGTCCCCCTGTGTGTCCCTGGGGTGCCGGTGTGTTTAGAGAGAGAACAATTTTTCTCAAAATAATGCATCGTGTAGCAAGAACATGTGCATTTGTTCACCGTGTGTGTATCATGTCTATTTCAGAGATATTTTAACTGTGCTTTTCTCAGCTATTTATCATAAAAAGCCCTCTATACACATATATATTTGACCAATACAAGAAGCGTTTGTACTCTTATAAATTCTTAAACAGTAAATAGCGCAGCACGGCCGCGGAAGAGCTTAATGTAATCCTGTGTAGACGGTAGGTCACACAAGGTCATAACAGGCATTTTAAACTCTTTGTCCAAGAAATCTAAAACAGAGTATGATTAGACCATGCACATTACCATCTGTGTGGAGCTGCATAACTCAAGCTTTACTGAGACCTCAAATAGTAATATTTATGTAATTTAGCCAGGACACGATAAGAAACCATTCATAAAAAGGAACCATCCATAAAAAAACAAGACTGTTTTTAATCTACTTTAAGACCTCGTCATTGTAATAGTTGATCTTTAAACCTCATGAATATGGATTTAGCTGCACTCATCTGAATTATGTGTGCATTTATTTTGACTTGTCAACGACTCTGAATCTTTTTTAATTCATTTTTTTTTTGGAGATCTCTGTTTCGACTGCTCATATTTCTATGACATATTCTATCAGTGAGGTAATGTGACTCTTCTCACTCAGGAACAATCGGAGCGTTTGACTGTTTTGTGACGCCAGCTGGATGGAAAAAATCCATGCAGTCTGAATAAACAACAGGGACGCCTGTTTTTCTGTCTGCCCGTGTGTCTCATGGTTTGTTAGTGAGGTAAGAATCGTCTGTTGACTCCTGACATTTATGGGGGTCTGTGAGGATTCCCAGCGTGCAGCAGTGGGTCAGAGCCAAGCCTGGACCGCCGGAGGCCTTTAAGGGAGCAGCAGGACGGCTGGTTGGAAGCAACCGTCTGTATCTGAGCCAGCACCTACAGGCACGAATAAGCCCACACAAATAAAATGTTCCCTAATTGAGCAGGCCGTGGCTGTCATCCAAGTTCCTTTTGACAAAGGAAAGAGGCTGTAGACCGTTTCTTTTTCACCCACAATTCAGCCTCCCCCAACAGAGACACAGACACAGAGAGAAGGGAGGTCCCTGCACACACACACACACACACGAAAAGGTTGAGGCAGGCTTCACATGCTGCTGGCAAATATCTCCTCTTCTTTACAACAAGCAAGTACTAAGTATTTATTTAATTGTGCCGAGGAATAAGTGCAGCAGCAGCTTCTGTGTGTTTAGCAGGTGTGGACGGAGCGCAGAGGACAGTTCCATCCTACCTCCACCCCGCCATTTGGTGACGTGTGTCACATCCGTGTGCATGAGTCATATCAACAGTAGTCAAACAAACACACGCACACGCACGGTCCCCCGTCGTGTTTTTTCTGCTCGCGCCCCTGTGCAGACTCCAGAAGGCGTGTCCACGGCGGCGCGCACACGCAGAAGCTCGACGCGGCGCAAACAGCGCAACTTTTCCGCCCAACTTTTCCACAGATGGATCGGCCGGAAGCTGTGAAACAAGGTAACATACGTTCCTGTCCGATCGTCAAATTTCTCTGCAGGCTACAGTTCTGTAAAATGCAAAGGGGGTGGGGTGTTTCTAACAAAAAAGAAAAAAAAAAAGGGGAAAAGGTGGCGACAGGTGTCCTCTCTCTCTCTCTCGCGGTGTTTGTGATGAGGAAAGCGCTGGCACGAGCCTGTTTTTCCCACAGGGACTCTCCTTGTAAATGATCCATTTAGCTACTGTCAGTCAGACAACCTTCCAGCCACCACGTAGCAAGTCGTTTCGGGATTAAGTTTGGATGAGTAGGCAAAGCAAGAATGAGTGTTAAACTACTACTGCTGCTGCACATGCTGTGACACTGTTTTTGTGTGTGTTTCCACCTCAGGTGTGTGGCTGTAAAGGCTCTGGTACAGTCATCGTGTGACACCCTGTTTGCTCCCACGGTTTGGACAGGCTAATCGATTCGCGCATGCGTGAGTCGTTCAAAGGTAAGTCGCCTCAAGTCAGTGATCAACCCTCCACCTCCACCTCCCCACGCACACACTCTTAAAGAACAACACGTGTCAATGCTGCGCAGCAGGGTTTTCAAACAGTGTGTGCTGTATTGTTAAGCTGCGACCATGTGATGGCAGCTTGAATCAATATTGTCTATCATGAAGATTTATGTAGTTTTAAGCCAACAAGGCGGACAGGAAAAGTGTCTTCGGGTCAGGCACGAGGGCTTGGGATACAGGATTGTAGCAGTGCAACAATTCATCAATTGGCGCATGGACAGAAACTTAATCAACCGCTATTATGACAATGAGAGAATTCTCTCTCGCTTGTTTTGTCCAAAAATGTCAAACACGTGTCGCTCCCAGCTTCCGAAATGTCAGAATTTGCTACGTTTGACATTTCTGACAGCAGATGAAGGTTCTTTGGTATTCTAACTCCTGGACTGAGTAAAGGAGCCATTTTTAAATGCCACTTGGGGCTCTGGAAAAAAAGCGATGAGACTTTTGATTAAAACAATTTGTCGAGATGATTAATGGATTTATGAAAAGCTGCACATTGATTGACGCTGAAAATAATTGTTAGGTACAGCTCTGAACGGTTTCAATGTATGTTCAGTGGCTGGACTGTGTGATTCCCAACCTGGGGCTCAGGAGGAGATAAACCTGACTAATGTAGGCCTATGTTCACAAAACAACTTACCTCATGAGGCCTCAGGAGTGGTTCAAAACAAAAAATCTGGACAGCAAGAAGATGGTGCTCCATTTAGGTCAATTTAAAGAGGTGAGAGGGCGAAAAGGCTGGTAAACAGCTAGATAACAACAACAAGAGCAGTGTTACAGAAGACAGTTTTTAAAATGTTCAATAGCATTGTGTATATATGGTACTTTTAATGTGTTTAATGTGTAGTGATTTTGTTTTTTTAATATCATGTTTTTGTTTTAATTTTAAACAACTGACATACACATTTATATGGGCATGATACAGTATTGTATTGCAGACTTTGCTCCGTTTTTCCAACCTGCAACATCTTATAAACTTTCTGCAAGCTGTACAAATTTGCATGCACATATGATTTATGTTTATGCTGTTCCTTTGAGCAAAACATTGTATTTCCACAGTACAAGCAGTCAACAGAACTGCTGAATTAAAATAGCCTCAGATATTTTTTTTTAAAGAATCATAAAAGCAAAGTAAGACAAAAATATCTGTATGAAATCAT
The DNA here is from genome assembly GCA_001698575.1 of Mola mola. Lineage (NCBI taxonomy): Eukaryota > Metazoa > Chordata > Actinopteri > Tetraodontiformes > Molidae > Mola > Mola mola. The sequence continues at coordinate 10,061,270 of KV751318.1, forward strand.
ACAAATAGCACGAGATTATCTATGGTTATAGTTAAAGGATCCTTCAGGTTGTTTTTCCCTTTATTATGGTTTTTGCCAATGCAAATGATAGGAATGGCTCTACTTTAAGCCCTTGGATGCTGTTGATCACTTTTATTACAGCTGATGATTATAGCACTCATCATCGCGCCTTGAGTAGTACTAATGAGTAGTCTTCTGATTCTGAAAGGCATATTTATTTGCTTTTTTATGAGACTAAGCTTGGGTAGTTGCCAATTTATATCACATCTGTGCTAGATTGTTTCCATAGACTATGTCAAACGAAGCCTAATGACTAGTTTTCTTTGCAACTTTCGTTGGTAGTTTGGTTTTCAATACTCCAATTAAGTGGAACTGTTTAAAAATTCACCTTAAGACCTCAATAAATCTTTCAATTTCTTTATTTACTCTTTGTATCATGTATCTTTTATTATTTTGTATCACATTACGTATCTTTTTAAAGTCATTTTAAACGACGTCACTGTGAATAAGGGCCAGAACTCTGTGATTTTCCGAGATTAAATGAGGTAAATATACTATAGTTGCTGCCTGTTTAAGGATTGTGGTCTCGTTCCTCAGTGAGGGATGGAGGGCGAGCAGGTTGTCTCTTCTCTTGACTTGAGCCATCTGACGGAGGAGGAGCAGTCCACCATCCTGCAGGTTCTGCAGCGTGACTCGGATTTGCGTGTTCTTGATGAAGGACGTGTAAGGTCAGAGGTGACTGTTAATCCTTCAAATGTGCCACTTACACACACACAGTACTTGACAAATCTGCATTCTTCCTTTTCTAGACGTGTTTATTCAAGGTTTTCTTTTTGATTAACTTCCTGCCTTATGTTGAAATTTAAGCTTAACCCAAACGGTTTTACTTATACTGGTGTGTGATAATACAAAAGCACGTCAACTCAATATCAGCCGTAATCAAAAAGCTTTTGACGTGGGGATCCTGTCATTATCAGGTGTCAACCCACTGTAACTTGGCTCTCATCTCACTTGTTTTGTTTCTCTTCAATATCAAACCTAAATCCTCACCACAAATCAGTTCTAAGATGTTGAACTTTAGCCTGCGGTTTTAAGGGGCCAGAGGAGGTCTGGGGCCTGGTTGGCAATTCAAAAAATGTAAGTCGAATATGTAATCAGTGACATTTTTCTCTGATCACATGGTCAGAGACCCCCATAAACCCTCAGATTTAGTCTGTACGATTAGATCTGTTTGTGATGTTTAATCTCTAAATTGTGGCCTTAACAATTAGTTTTTAATTCACAGTTTCTTATGTATAATAAAACCAAATAGTATTTTTGCTTTTTAAGTTATTGAAACAATTAGTTACCCAAATTCACTGTTCATTTTCAGTAGCTTGGTGAATTGCTTTTCCATGGCATATCCCCCGCAAGCACGGTGTGTGTAAAAAAAAAAAAAGACAAAAGCTCTCAAAACACCCTGTTTATCTACAGACAAAGTTTCATGTCAGTCAGGTTTTTTATTTACAAGTACATCTGTCACGCGCGTCATACGCCTGACAACAGTGACTGTTTAGCTTTGTGATGTAGGCTCAGATAAGCTATGTCTTGGGAAGTTGGGTGGGAAGTTGTGATTGTTTGCCCTGTGTCAACGGCGCAGGAACCTCCAGCAGACAGAGACGGACCCGCGCCGCCTGCACTCCCTCTCGGGCGCGTGGTTCACCGAGGAGTGCGTCAAACGCCATCGCATCTGGTCAGGCAGCGACCTCGTCCACGCCACCATACGCTGCCGGAGGACAAAGAGCAGAGGTCTGTTTTCAGCAGACACGCTGTTCCAGGCCCATGGGGCTGTTTTACTGCTGTCGTAGGGATATCCCAGTGATCTGATTCTGTGGTTGTTGCTATAGTGACCGATACATCTCTGTCGGAGCTGTTTGGTGGTGAGAAAGACAACAACAACAGTACCTCTTCTAAGGCTGAGAGAAGACTGAAGGACATAAAAGATGGGAAGAGCAGAGGGTCAGTTCAGGGTGCCTGTCACAGAAAATAAATGAATAAATAATTTTAATTTTTTCAGTTTTTTTTTGTCATTGCCTTTTGCCAAAATCTTGCTTTTAATTTCAGGAGTCAAGGGAATTTGAAACCTTCACCAGCACCCAGAACAAAAAGCCCCATAGCAAAGGTCTGTGTGTGCATGCTGGCTTCTTTGTCTGTGCTTAACTGAAAATAACCCTCCTAATATTAGAAAATCCTCTCCAACTCCAGGATCTCCAGCATACAAACCATTCCTTGTCATCCAGAGGTACGAAAGCTCCTCTCTCTGACACCGCATTTCCTTGACGGCTCTGTTATTAATTCATCATCTTTGCTCTTAGAGTCTGAATGGAGAAGCAACGGCTACTTGGACGAACCCGAGGTGATTGTCTTTGAATCTTTGCTGACACTGAGTCAGTATTTACAGTCATTTAATGTGTCTCTCACGTCATTCACCTTTGCATGTAGAGCACGAGTGATGCTCGAGTGATGTGATCTGAGGATTGTGTGTGTTTAGGAAGACTTTGACGCTCAGACCGGGGACAGCGACTCTGTGAGCAGCAGCCTGACGGAGCCAGATCCATCCTCTCTGAGGACCAGCAGCTCCACCTGCAGCCTTCACTCCAGCCACACGGTACACACTCTCAAACACACACACAACACATTTGATTAACCGCCTATCAAGCCATGCACGATGACTCAGCTTCCAGACAGTGACGCATGAGCTGATCTCCTTCTGCGTGTGCAGCCCGGTGGAAGCATGATGAGTCTGTTCAGCTCGAGGGATTTCGGAGCAGTGGAGGTGAGTGGCCGCATCCAATTCTCATTGGTTTACTATGGCCAGAAGGAGGAGCTGCACGTCAAAGTGCACTGCTGCGAGGACATCGCTTCGGTGCGCAAGAGCCGCTCCAACCCGTAAGTGACAGCGTGTGCATTTGGTCTTGCTGCCACAATTTCATTTACAAAATCAAGTCAAAGATATCAGCGTGCTTGTTTGCTCCATAGATACGTAAAAGCCTATCTCCTGCCGGACAAGTCCAATCAAAGCAAGAAGAAAACGTCAGTGAAGAAGAAGACACTAAACCCCGTCTATGATCAGACATTCAGAGTGAGACACTCTCATTTAGATATTAAAAAAAAAAAACCCAAGCTGCCATTTTATCCCCAAACATGTCGCAGCAGATATGGAGGAACAAGAGACCCCCTGAAGTCACTTGTTTCTTATCGTACAGTATAAGGTGCGGCTGGGAGACCTGCAGAGCCGGACCTTGAACCTGTCCGTGTGGCACGCTGAGTCCCTGGGGAGGAACGTGTTCCTGGGGGAGGTGGAGGTGTCTCTGGGCCCCTGGGACAGGACCTACACTCAGCCAGTGTGGCAGGACCTGCAGCCACGGGTAGGCAGGGAGCGCAGCTGAATGGCAAATATTTGGCAAAACACTATCCTGCACGTATGTGCACTCGTGTGGCTGTGTGACAGCAGGCTTTTTGAGGGAACAGAATACAGGGAGGAGCGTCTCTTGTGTCTGAGAGAGCTGAAGGGAGAGGAAGACATGCTGTGAATTTCAACTAAGGTTTTATGTAACCTTAATCTTTTTCCTGCTTCAACATTTCTCCCTCCCTCCCCCTTGATTTTCTATTCTCTTTCTCCCCGTGTCCTCTCTTCTGCCTGCATCCTTTTCCCTCTCTCTCTCTTCCTCTTTTTTTACACCCCCTGTCCTGACCCCATCACAGGTCATTTTGAATCCAGACTCCATTAGCAGCCGTGGGACCATCGTGCTATCTATTAAGTTCATCCCAGATGGATTTGAGGGTGAGCAGAGCACACACATCATGGATGTCCTACTTCAATCACGTGTGTCTCATTCATTGTGTGTGTGTGTGCGTGTGTGTTAAGGTGGTGGTCTGCCTCTGACAGGAGAGCTTCACATCTGGCTTCGGGAGGCTCAAGGTCTCCTTTCCTACAAAGGAGGCCCGGTAGATTCTTTTGTCAAAAGGTGTGTCAGCTCTGCAACATACTTCCTGATATTCTGTCATTAGACACGTGCCAAAGCAGGAATTTAATTTTTAGAAAAGCCACAAGTCTCCACCTCTACATTCTTCCTTCTGATTATCACGTTTTTCCAGTTCCTGATCTAAGCTGCAATAAACAATATTGTACAATTTAAAAATTGGTCTAAATACGAAATGATCATGTCTTGCATACCAATTTCCGGCTCTGAAGCTTTAATAATAATCAACACAGACGGCTGAGATATTTTTTCTTCCCTTAAAACCAAAGGTGAACAGTGTTTCCGCATCTTTCGACTTATTGTTCTGGTGTTATTTAGTGGCTAGCTGGAGCAAGTAGTAGAGCATGCGGTGGCTGTATAGCCAGATATTTCCCTCATGAGCAAGTGGAGACCTGAGCAGAGCTAAAAACGCCGAGAATATTCAACTCAGTCAGGTGATTGCGACAAACATGATGTCGGCTCGGTGTTTGAATAGGGTATCATGAAAACTTTTAAAGTCACTGCTGCGTGTTTTTTCTCTGCTGTCTCCATGTGGCCAAGAATGAATAAATCCATTCTAAAAGCATTCAAACGGAAAAAAAACCCCAAAACAGAATTAGCTTGTTTTGAAATTTGAGAGTTATTAAAGGTTTAACTTGATTTTAAATACACACATTATGTGTAATACTTTTAATTTAAATATTGAATCTGTGTATTCATATACACCCACAGTCATCTAACTGTTTGACCGTAACGAATAATCCCCCCCCCCCCACAAGCTACATCCTCCCAGATGCCAGTCGGGAGAGTGGTCAAAAGACGCGGATGGTCAAGCGCTCCATCAGCCCGACATACAACCACACCATGGTGTATGATGGCTTCCACAGTGGTGACCTGCGCGAGGCCTGTGCTGAGCTGACCGTCTGGCACCGTGAGGGGTTTAAAACACGCATCCTGGGAGGGATTCGTCTGAGCTGTGGAACTGGTGAGTGTCCCGCACGTTCCCTACTCTTACTCAAGTTGACAAGACCAGCCAGTTTCTAGTCCCTTGTTGGCAGACACACAAACAGTCAAACCGAGTGCCATCAAGGCCTTAGATAGCTTTTAAAGCTTGCTAACATACTGTAAAAACGTTCACTCTACTTACAAGTGTGTTTTTGGAGCAGATTTAATGTATCCCGTTTCGCTACCTTTCGGCTAATAATGATTCTTTTTAGAGGGAGGGTGTTCCTATTGGCTGTTCTACAAAGGTAGATGTGATTGCCCGTCCCCATAGATGGTGAAAGGCCGATACAATGGCGTGCATGGCGGTTGCTCTATGAGCATTGTCAACACCTGCATACACGCCAAAGAGCCCAATCCCAGGAAGACTGACACGTGAAAATAACTACCCACGAACTCTTTCCAAGGGCTCTGCAGCTCTCTAACAGGGCTGGGCGGAGCTACGGAGCAGAAACAGGAAAGGGAGGGGAAGCTGAGATGTTCATATGAGTCTCATGTCTGATTCGTCGCAGTTACAAACCTCGGCTTTAAGAGTATGGAAGCTTGGGGATTACACTACTTTATGTCTGCACAGTATTAAGTTGGTACACAATATTGGACAGGCGCCTGTTTTATCCAGTCATTGATGATTTTACCAATGACCTTTGTATCGTTTTGTGATGCTGGTTTAATCGTTAGTAAAGTGCAAGATATGGGGGCTGACAGGGGCTCTCTCAGGTTCTGTTGAGAGCATTTGAGAGTGTCGATACAATAGGTGACCAGATAGGGGACCGTCTCTCTTATCTTTACCTTGTTATGGCAGCAGCAGTCAGCACAGTGTTTGCTCTCCTCGCTGTGCCAGGTCTATCCAGAGGATCTTATCTCTCACAAAGCACCTCTCAGTTCCAGGCTGTTATTGGCAGTGAGATTTTCAAATTAAACCCCTCACGTTTGTCTGGGGCTGCCTACTATAAGGTAAGGCCGACTGGTGTGAAGTTATGACTAAATGCTGCAGCATTTTCCACTTTATTGAGCCGAGCTGTGATTAGATATTTAGTGCTTTCTCTCTGGGACTCGTGACATTTTGCAGACTTGATGGAGGGCAGCAATCAGGGGATGTAACATTAAGGGTTTGTTTGACTTAGATGATGTATTTTATAGCCAGCTTTGTCGATGATGCCATTAAAGCAGCTTTAAACTTCATCTGCTGCAGCAATTTTTTAGTGCTGTAGTGACAGTCCAGTGCTTTGCGTTGTGTTGCTTTTTGTCCTGTTGGCATTTCAGGCATTTCAGAGGGTCCCGTAATCGGAGCGAGGCTGCCTCTGGGTTACAGAGAGACTGCACTGGTGGGTGTTAAAATCCGTCACAATGATGGCAGAATGGGGTAAAAATGGTAAGGCATTGTCAAATAAGAATTCTGATTTCAGGTGAGTTGGATGTGAAGTAGTTTGGCTTGATTTTCATGATAGTGGACAAGGAGTGTGTGGCTTTCAATAAAATACGTCTCTGGTTGTGGCCTGCCTGAAGGAACGTGATGTCAGTCAGGTTTTGCTTGCTGTAAACAGATTTTCACATGACGTTGTAGTATTCAGAGGGCGGGGCTGACCTCTGTAGACTTCTTGGATTGTGTGTTGTTATAGACTTTCGTTGGGGGGCTGTGATTTCTTGATTTGACTGTCAGGCCTCCTGTCTTGAATCTTATGCCGCCTTTAGTCCCAAAACAAGGGCATGAGTTTAGTGGAGTTTCCGCAAACTGTATCTCCAACACCAGCCACCGTAGAACTGAATATAAAGGGATACATTAAAAGAAACCATCAGTGCCAGTGTGTAATTTAGTTACACAGAAAAACACAAATGGAAACAAATATCATAATTAAACAGAGAATACATTTACATACCATTTTTATCTGCTAGTGAACCGAGAGGAGTTGAACCCGTGTTTTCTTGAGTGGATGGCTTAAAAATGAAAATAAAAAAATCTCCAGCTTCCTTTAACCAGACCAGAAACGGGAATTAACGTGTACAGCATGCATGACGGGAGTCAAGTAAAATATATATTGAAACTTGTAGAAAGGACACTTCTTGCCTTAAAAAGTGACATTCTGTGTAAAAATCGAGGGGAAAAAAATCTTTAAAGTGTGAATATAAGTAAATTAATAAAAGCTTTATGATATACATAGAAAACAAAGCACACAGTGCCGCCTGGTGGAAGTTAAAGGTAGAGACAGAAATCCTTGTGACTGCAGACACAAATCTGTTATTTGAATCATTTGCTTCTCCAGATGAGCATGACAAAACATGATAATACAAAATACTGGTATATGCATGCAGTTAGCCATCAAAATTCTTCATATATTCCATACAATACCGAAACAATTGTGTGCTTTGTGATGTCAGGTCAGAGTTATGGGGAGCCCGTCAGCTGGATGGATTCCACAGAGGAGGAGATTGTCGTGTGGACCTCCATGATCGAAAACCCAAACCACTGGATCGACACATCGCTACCAATCAGAACTAACCTTGCACAGTGGTTCGAGTGACACACAGTCATTCACACATACATGTTGTGTTTGGACTTAAAAGATACCCTCAGGACATTTAACCTATCGGTCTCAGTGAAACACAGATACCCCATTTGTTTCTTTTTATTAATACATACCAACACACAAGCATGTCGGTATCTCTTTGTGAGGACACTTTAGCCTCATATCCGTAACCGTCACAATTTAAATGCCTTAGTCTAACCAAAACTCAATCCTAACCTAACCCTAAAACCACGTCTTAAACTGTTAAAAGGTTTGTTTAAAAAAAAAAAAAAAGTTGTGAAAACCTGTCCACATGTCCTCACAACATTTGTTGAAAGCAAAAATTTGTCCACTCAAGGATAGCAATCCACACACACACAGAGGAGGCGTAATGGTGCAATATAATTAATGGCGTACATTAGAAATATTTAGTTTTGAAACAAAATCTATCTGCATTTTAAATGTTTTACTTGTTTGTTTTGTTTCAGCCTGATTCTGAGAAATGGTGCATTTGCAGTTCATTGTATATTGTGGATTAAATATAAAGCTTGAACTAATTAAACATAAAACTGCTGAATCATCCTGTCTCCATCTTTAATGACAATGCTGAAATATTGCATCAAGGCAATGAAGATAGTGAGATTATTTTAAGTCATTATTTATTCAGGTAGATTAAGCCCAAAATGAACAACAAACACATGTTTTTATTTAGAGAACTTCAATTGTGTGTAATTTCTGTTACTTGAAAGGATTGAGGAAGGCCTGCAGTTGCTTGTATTTATTTTGATCCTTTTCTTAATGACATGACTGCCACCTTGTGGTCAGATTTTATATTTCTCTTACTTTCCAGATAAATTCCAGCAGATCATGAGGTCAAATGCAGTGAGTATGTTTGAGATAATGTTCTATGATTCTTCCTCGTGTTTTCACATTAAAAAAAGCCCCCAAAAACTGCAGGTCCAGATCAGCCAGATTTCTAAATGTGGTTTGTATGGGCACATTGCATTGGCAATTGGGTGTTTGCAGTGTCACTATGGGTGTGTTCTCCATGGTTACATCAGGTATCAAGCCTCCTATTTCCCATCAAGGATGGTATTATTATGAGTCAGAATCTCTTCCCAGCAGGTCTTAACTGCTTCAGGTGGGGATGAGATCAGAAGAACAGATATTTAGCTGCCAGTGTAACTGATAAGTTATGAATTATGACATGGTTGACAAGGGGCTATGATATGTCTAATTATAGTGGAATCCAGAAATCTTCGTCCATGACCCAAAGATCTTCGTGGTTATTTATCATGAGATGAAACGTGATTAATTTCATGATTTACAACCCACAGAAAACAAATATTATATAGCAGTCATCATGTACAATATACTACTTGGAGATTATTATTTAAGAGAGGGAACGTTTAATATATTGTAGACTCATTCTGTGTAAACTAAAATGGTTGAACTTTGATCATTATTGTCCCTGCTCAGAAAGATAAAGGACTTCTTTAATTAAAATTACTGGAATATCTCATTGTAACTGTATGTGCCACACTCATCAAAATTCATTAAAATGCTTGAATTATTTTTTGGAAATTGAGTAGTATAATTCAAATGTTAGCATTAACTTAAACTTATGATGATTTAATTACTGTTTATTTTATCAAGACATATCCATTTGAACCAAATAATATTCTATCTTTTACTTTACTACTCCTAACAATATGTGAAGAGATGCGGGAAGACTGTAGCTTACACATTTACATACATTCCATGTAGCAAATCCTCTTTTGAAGATAAAAATGATTAAAGGCAGCCATAGCTAAAAACATTTTAAGAATTTATGGACATCATGAATAGAGAGAGTAGGGCTGGAAATTCAGGGAAATCTGAAACATGATACGCAACAAACATTTCCAGACAAACCCAAACCAGGTTTGCATATTAGTATCTTAACGCCTTCGACCACCATAACTCTGCGAAGCATTCTTCTGGATTATAAAGCATTGACATTACAGAAAGTGTAATCAAAAATAAAAAGTAAATGTGTTGGAGAAATTATCTTTACATTTTATTTTACATTTACATTCATTACACAGCAAGTCTATGTTCCACAGAGTCATCAGAAGTGCCATGATGTCAGTTTAAACTAATATTAATGTTAACAGTGTCTAAGAATTGAATTTAATCTCCATTTTGAATAGTTTATATT
>KV751318.1:10071436-10081527 GCA_001698575.1 Mola mola
AATAAATGCTGATGTTTGGTTTGAGTATGTGATTAGGGGCCAATGGCGTCATCCATAAAATAGATAACACGAACACAAATAAGCACATGCATGTTACACATCCATGTTAAATGTGCACCAACAATTTTACTGTCATGTCACACTATCGTGCTAAGAGGAAATGCTATGCTATCCGGTTGGCATGGTGACAGAGTAGAAACAAGACCCTGGCGGAAGTCCCTCGTCACACTGGCTGTCCTGGTGAAACATTGGAGATGTCGGAAACGTCTGCTACGAACAGAAAGACGATTCAAACTCTGGCTGAAACCATCTGCAGACACGTGGGGCACTGTGAGTGTCCACTTCAAGCCTGTCTCTCTCCTGTCTCAAGATCAGCTGGTTTCTCATGACCCCTTTCCGCGTGTGTTGCATTCATGTGATGTCGGAAGGTTGTAGCTTCCGAGCTGGGAAAATCGTCCTTCCGAGTGAATTGTTTTCACGTGCTTAGAGTTGCAAAGTGGGAATATGGATGCTTCTCAGACGATGGGTTAAATTTTAGGTCAGAGCATTTAGACAAAATGCTGATAGCTGTTTCCAGTTTAATTATGACGAAAACGCTAAAGTAAACTTAACCTGAAAAATGTGCTTTTATTTAATCTAGCTCGCATTAAATGGACAACAGTCGACAACAATCTGATATTTGATAACCGATACGTGAATAAAATAGTTAGGCATCTTAAACCAACCATTGACTCTCATCTGCCATGTATACGTCTTTATGACGTCACGTCGGCAGATTCGTTATTCCGTCTATTCCGACGTCACGTAAATGCAGCACTAGCATTTATCGGGCGCAAATGTGAAATGTCCCACGGCTGAAATGGCCACTGCTTGCATGTCCCCAGTCAGTAGGGCAGAGGTGGAGTGTCTCATCCGACATTTCCCTGGGAGAGGCGCCAGCGGCCTGGACAGAGGCGGCTTCAGGAGCATCCTGCACCACACCTTCGGCATGACCGACGACATGACCATGGATGGAGGTGTGCTGCTCGATATTCATTGAGTCCCTGCTCAGTCAAAAAATATGTTTCTTCCTCACCCTCATTCAGTTGAATTGTTTGATCTTCAGAGTGCATAATAAAGTATGCGTGGAGAGCTCGAGCGAGCACACACACATGCGCGCTCTGAAATTAGACTTTACAGTGAGGTAGAAAACATCTCCTCTGACACAACTAAACTTTGAAAATTTCACACGTTTGCGGTCATAGATTCAACAGGGTACAGATGATGGATTTTGTTTCTTTTAAATACATCCTAAAATATGTCTGGAGGGGATCTTTAAAATAAATTACTTTAAAAACCTTATTTTAATGTGGCACAGCTAGGAATAGATAGCTATTTGAAATTCACAAATGGTGAACATGGTGATTGGTAGCGTGGACGTTGCTCTTAAAGGAAAATGCTAGTATTTTTTCAACCCACATCCCCTCTGAATTGCACATAGGTGTAGTCATCGATGCCCTTGCATTTGTCCATTACCTGATATTTCATCTTGTACCCCTTTCAAGTTTGTGTTGTTTATCTTTCTGATCACACGCTGTTTTTGGAACAGCCTTGTCAATGCCCCAATAGAATACCAGTATTCTCCCTTAAAAAGTTAGTGTTTCTCTGTCCCCCAGTGTTCAGGACATTTGACAAAGACAGTGACAGCATTGTCAGCGTAAAAGAGTGGATCGAGGGACTCTGTGTTTTCCTTCGAGGGACCTTGGATGAAAAAATCAAATGTAAGCTCTCCGCCCATGCACAGTTTCAATCTTATTACCCAAGGCGGTAACATTTCCCTCTTCGCGTGGCTCAGACTGTTTCCAAGTATACGACTTGAATGGTGACAACTACATCTCGAGGGAGGAGATGTTTCACATGCTGAAAAACAGGCTGACCAGACAGCCCACCGAGGAAGACCCCGACGAAGGAATTAAAGACCTGGTGGAGCTCACACTCAAGATGATGGTGAGGGGATGGAAATGGATTTACCTAGTGATTTAAACATCAATGCCTGATGTACTACTCTCTGCAGCAGCTCATCAGACTTTGAAATGTCGTATTTTAGAAATTCAGAGCAAGCAAAGCTTATGTATTATTCATTTTTGTAGGATGATGACCATGATGGCAAACTATCTTTTGTTGACTTTGAAAAGGCGGTGAAAAAGGAGAATCTATTACTTGAGGCTTTTGGAACCTGCCTCCCTGACACCACGGTAATTAAAAATTAAGGCTGTCAAAAAAATTGTTAGAACTTTTATCTCCAAGGCTGAAATTTGTAATGTCAATTTCTATTTTTCTGTTTTTTAGAGTACTGAGGCATTCGAGCAGCACGTATTTCAGGAGCACGTGGAATAATTATTTTTTTTTCATGTGGATTTTAAACTTTTAATAAAAAATTAAACTTTTAATAAAAAATGTAACTTGTCAGAATTTTTTAAGTAAAAGAAACTGCCAAGAGGAATTATTTGTATTTTTAAAGTACTATCAGTCATTTGCAGAAAACCCAGTCAGTGCATCCTGCTCGATCAAATCCGACGGCGTGGTTTCACCTTTTTCTCCACTGGTTTGAGGTCAGGAACAGATTCCACCTGAGAAAGATGAAAAAACTGATTTTACTGACATGAATAAAGGCATTTAAGACCACACTGATGTTTTTTTATTGTAAGGTTTAGGGTTAAGGTTTCTATATTACCTTTTTCATTGTACCCCTGATCAAGCTCACAGTTGTGTTCAGGGACTCATCCTCCATGTCCACTTTAGGTGGTTCTGGCAGCTTTGGCCCAATAAGTAGCGCAGTTTTTCTTGTAACGTTTGTCAGCGAGTGCTCTGTTTCCTCCTCCATCCTGCGCTTCCTGCTCTCTAGGTGTGTGGTCCGTGGGACGAATCTGCCCGCAGCCGACTGATTTGAGGTCAGTCTGGGTTCAGGGCATCTGACTCTGTCTGAAGAAGTCTGGCTGGAGCTTGGCACTGGCTGCTGTTCACTGGCAATAATGGCACTATGTAATGTCCCCATTCTGTCCTCTGTTGGTGCAGCGAGATGCTGAGTTTTATGTCTGTAGTACTGATATTCCTGCGGAGGAGGTGGTAGTAGAGGAAAGCTAGAATAATGGCTGACGTTTGAAGTCTCAGTATTTTCCCTGTCACAGGGTTTATCATGTGCGGGGATGACCATCTCTGACGTGCTGCCAGCATCTGACGACATCGGCTCCTTGTTCACCACCTCCTTTTTCTCCTCTTCCCATGCTGTACAGCAATAATATTGGAGAAAAAGTGTGTTCAATTAACATTGCAAACCTTTAAAAAGTCCAGAAAAATTTTACAACCTTAGTCATAGAGGTTATGTTTATTTGTCTGTCTGTGAACAGGAGAACCGATAAAAGTCGTGCACAAAGTTTTATTATATTTGAATGGCTTTTTGTTGGAACAGGCCTTGGGTCAAGAAATGAGTGATTCAGTGTTGTGACAAATGCTGATCAGGATGTGAATACAGGAGTTTTTTTCAAGGATTTTTCAATATGGTGACATAGGTCAACCTTGGTGGAGGTTCGTGTTCTCAAAGTTGTATTTATTATTTTTCAGGATTTGGAGTGTGAAAACTGACAAACGATCTGGCCAAGCATAGAAAAAAAAAAAATTTAAAATGTTTATATTTCAAAAATCTGAAGACAATGTATCTAATAGCGCATCTAAAAAAAATTGACATCTCAAAAGTTCAACATAAGCCTTAATCATCAAAATTAAAAAAAAAGTAGATTTTTTCATATTGTTTAAAAAAACTTTTCCATCCATTTTCTACCGCTTATCCTGTTAGGGGTTGCGCGTGGGGGGGACAAGTCGCCACCCTGGACAAGTTGCCAGTTCATCGCAGGGCTGACATATAGAGACAAACAACCATCCAAACTCACATTCACACCTATGGGAAATTTAGAGCGACCAATTAACCTAACCTCCAGTTTGCATGTTTTTGGACTGTGGGAGGAAGCCAGAGTACCCGGAGGGGACGCACGCAGACACAGGGAGAACATGCAAACTCCACACAGAAACGCCCTGACCTGGGAATCGAACCCAGGACCTTCTTGCTGTGAGGCGACAGCGCGAACCACTGCACCACTATGGTATTCTAATATTTTGAGATGCAAGAGTTGCCAAATTGTTTGCATCTCACACATGAATTTCCTCCTCCAAGGACGTCATGTTTTCATTGGCATTTGTTTTTTCTGTCTGCTATGAGCAGTATAACTCAAAATGTTGAGCACACATCTTATTTTGTAGGGCAAAGGCCTAAGGACCAAGTGATTCCATTTTGGGAAAGATCTGAATCAGGATGTAAGTCCAGGATTTTATTCAAATATTTTGAGATAGGGTACCATGCCTGGGCAGAGGTTTGGTCTCCCTAGTCTATTAGAGTTGTGTTTCTACATCTAGAAATTATGTTAAAGAATACCTTTGTTCTGCACAGCCCTGATTACATATCTCCTCCTGTCCTGCAGCTTCATTCTGGTGTCTTCCACAGTCTCATACTCTGGGACATAGCACACATGCAGCACACCACCATAGAAACTCGTCCCATTCATGTGTCGTTTAGCTGCTCTGAAACAGAAACATTTAAGCAAAAATCATTTAGTAACCTTCACTGTTCATGTGGATTTGATTTACAAAAAGCACAGCAAAGACTCCTCCTACGGAAAATAAAGTGATTTTAAGGGCAGCCAATGGACTTTAAACACAGTAGATCAACTGTTAATTAAAAGTATTCTTATTTTGCACATATGAATGTCAAAAGCGAGGCAAAACTTTCCAAAGTAGTTAGACTGTCCAGTGCACTTGAAGACACTTTACCATCATTGCAAAGCTGTCCAGCATTTGAGTAGCAACATTTCAATAGTAGCTATTCCTTGGCTCATAAAATATCTAAATCAGTTTGGCCTAATTTTTAATGCCGAGTAACAGGAATATATTGGCTTTTTTATTCTGTATAGCCATCTGCACATGTAAGCAAAGACAAATTTTCTTCTTTTTGCAGGCACAAAATAGACAATAGATCATTTTCTTTTTTATTCCTTCATTTTTTTAACACTGACACGGGAGTGTTATGCACAAGGTAAGTCACATCCTGAACCTGGCACTGGTGAGTTTCTGGAACTTGACCAGGTACACTTCCGTGAACTCCTCCGCAGGGTACTCGTCCAGGGGCCTGTACTCCTCCACAGCTCCATACAGAGCGCACAGCTGGATCAGCTCAGTCATCACTCCAATAGCTGGAACCCCTTGGACCATTACGTGCCGTGACTCTAGGTTGATGGTGTACACCTGATAATGCAGGACAAGTATGAGAATGTACTTTCATTACAACGTTACGTATACCGTTGGTGAATTTTAGCCTCTGGCAAGGAGTAACACCGCCTTCTGCCTTACTGAGTTTTGTAATTCAAACTCAAACCTAGTATACTCCTACCTTAACAGCTTTTGCTCTCCTGCCCTCTCTATATTTGGGTCGAGAAATGCACACTTTCCGCTGTTCGTGGTGTTTATAAACCTCTGGGGCGCGCCAGCAACCTGAGCCATTGTTGACAGGCGCCGCCATATTTCCGGAAACTAATTTCCTGTAGGCGCACTTCAAAATAAGAGTTTCTTATCGCTAGCCAACGCGTGTGTTTAATGTAAGACCGTGTGTGTCATTTTATTTTGAAAGTCGGCTCACTCGGTGTCAGCCGCTGTGGTCTAGCCGTGCAACACTCAGATCACATCGATCGACTATGACATAGTAGATCAATTAAACTTCAGCAAAGCAACCTGCCTTGCATTTACAGAGCTAAGTCAGGCCATGTGTAAATTATGTTTGGTGGTCAGGGCATTCAACCCGTCACTGTTGTTTTTAACAACTCAAAGAACTGCTTTCTTCACCTCCCCTCGAAGTTGGCGGCGCATCTGTCTCTGAGCGAGGTAACTTAGCCTAGCTAGCCGTCCTGCTGTCACAGTTAGCTTATGTCGTCGAAGAGCAATCTCTGTGATATCATGCGGAGTTTAATTTGGGTAAACAGTGCTCCCCTTTGCTCAAAGCGTCCCCTTAGTTTATATTGAGTAAATGTTAATGTCAGCATGAAAACTTGACCACCTCCCGTTATTTACATTACCTCAACGTGCTCTCTACCACCAAGCATTACAGTGACACCTGACTCCATGACAGACCTACCAGAGGATTTGATATGTGGTTCACTGTATGTCAGTCGGACAAGAGCATCCGTCAAGATGACAAAAAAGAGTTGAGTGTTGTCAGCAGTAGTTATTTCTCTTTTGGAAATAACAGTTCATGTGACAAGGATCAAATGACAGTAAGCAGATATAATGAAATATGTGTCAAGGATGCCAGTGCCATAGTAGTATTAGTAGTATCACCACTATGTTTTGGATTCTCCATTTTTGGAGTTCTTCCCTTGCAATTTTACTTGGAGGTGGCAAAACTTAAATTTTGTCCATTAATATAAATTAATACATCAACATGTATATGCTTTTGCTGGGATTTATTAGCATATGTTGTAATGCTGTAAAGAGCATTACATTTAAATTGAAAATTGTAAGGAGAGTAGTTCTCATGACAGCTGTAAGTCTTTCACCTCTTTTTTTTTTTTTCGTTTGTCCGGTTGATATAAAAACTTATATGCTCTGGAACTCTGACAATTTATTAACTAATTGATCAAAAGGAATTTAATTGAGAACTATTTTAATTATCAAGTAATTGTGTCAGCCTTGTTTAATTGTGAAAATAATCGTCACATTAATTGATAAATTATGTACTGTTTGTAAGTCGGGGCGTGTAAAATGCAGAGTAAGTAAAACTGCTTGCTTCAGATAATCAAATGGTACAATTTAACTGTGTGGGTCTGTTATAAGAACCAGGCTTTGGAGTTGTCCTGGTGCAGTGGATCTCCAGCTTTCCTCAGCTGGACTCTCAATAGATCCTCCAGCCAGGACAGCCATAAAGTGGAATTGTGTCGACAGCTGGGAGAAAAGCTTGGTCTGAAAGATGGAGAGCAGGTGAGCTGATTGCTCTGTCTCACACTCTGTAATGAGATCCTGGAAGTCTTTTCACAGTTCACACGGTCAGTTTCTCCTCAGACTGACTGACTGGTTGTGTATTTTCCTTCAGGGTTTTCTGAGACCATGTCACCAGGTCTCCTCAGTGCACCAAGTGTTTGTGGAGCCTTTGACCTCTGATGACTGGGAGATCTTGGTGGGTGAGAAAAACTGTATTAAAATATACTTATTCCTCTAAGTATGTATGCTGAATTTTTAAGAGGAGGGTACATAATAATGATGATGATGGTTATAATGTTACACAAAATACACATTTGGGTTACAGAATAAAGTGAGTTAACAGTGTCCACATTAACAGTGAATCATTTGACAGACTCCCTTTGTCTAAAGAGATAATAAATCTCTTCCCTATGTAGATGGCACTACAGATGTTACGTACAGCTGATTGTCAGGTATTTCCCAGCGTTGTCAAACAAACGTTAACCATAAATGAGGATAAAATTCTCAGTCAAACCAAAGTGACCAACAATAAATAAAATGAGCTATCGATACTGCAGCAGGTACAACTAACATTATTAGCCTACAACAATTAAACAACCTAGTTTGCATCACAAAGGAATTAACCTTGAATATATTTTTGACCTAAAACAACATGAAATCATATATTAATCTTCTCTTTTCTGTGACTCATTCTCCCAGGAGCTCCACAGTGCCTCACTGGAACAGCAGCTGCTGGATCAAATCAGAGTGGTTTTCCAAGATGCTGCATTTCCTGTGTGGGTGGACAACCACACAGTCATCTACATTCAAATAGGTTAGAGATAATATGATAATTATTATCTTTAGTCTGTAAAAAATGAGCTATTAAATCTGCTTCGTCTTTCCAACAAACTCAGGGAGAAACACATACACATACTCAGATCTCTGTATTTATTGTGTCAGAACTCTTAAAGATGTATTTAGGGAGAATCCTATTATCTTATTTGACAGTTCATGGTTTTGTGGTTTCAAATGTTTTATTAATTATTTATTGATGTAAACAAACATCTGCTACCTTCAAGCCAGTGCCGAAGCAGTTCACATAATGTGGATTAAGCTGATGATCACCAGATTAGCCTCTCTGTATTTTGAAATAGAGTTTTTAAACCCGTGTGAGTGGCAACTTTCCCACTCTTCTCACTACTAATTATTCGTTTTATCAAAGATTAGTTTTTCCAGATTAATGAGGGAAAACAAATTAATACTTTTAATACTGGCCACGGAAACTGGAGGTTTGTCAGAGCTTATAGTGACACAAGCATGCTTGTAGCGTTTGTGTATTTATTATCATTGCCACAGGAGGGAAACAGAAGTTCTGCACTGCAGGTTTAAACATTTGTTGTGCTCATTTTGTGCATGTCATATCCAGGGACAGTATTCATGAACTTCTCTATGATCTGTTTTTAATCCTTTTGCAGCATTGCTTTCACCGTCTGCTCCCTATGGTCGCCTTGAGCAGTTCACAGAGCTAGTGGTCTCTCCAAAGAGCCGTGATGGAATTGGCAACCTCAGTAGTTTTCCGGCAAGAACCAATGACGTGCCACATTTTCACAGGGAGCAAAATGCAGATCACTCCTCCCCTTCGGGACCATCATTACAAAGTATGTCCCCTGTTTCTCAAAGCCAACAGTGGGGAGGCATAGCTGATTTGAAGAGCCTGCTACGTCATATGATAAAGGGTACTTATGACCCGGTTAAGGAATTGCCACCTGTACCTGAAATGCCTCCCATCCTCACTGACTCCACCTACAGAGTGTGCGGCGCACCTCCAGCCTCTCTTTGCAGTATAAGTCAAGTTTCAATGGACGTTATTCACTTATTTCCTTTGAGCCACACGTCGAATGTTGGGCATACTGCAGGTCAGTCCTCAGTGACGTATGGCCTGCTGTCCAAAGTTCCCTCCCCTAAAGAAGCAAGGGACAGAGCAAAGCAGGCCATGGAGAAAAACAAGAATGCAGGAGTTACTAAAGTTGCTGGAACTGTGGAAGGAGATGAGAGAAAAAAGGACAACGCCATGGTGGTCAGGGTGGTGTGCCATGGTGCCAAAAAGGAAAGATGTCATAATAAGGGAGAGATCCATAGTGGAAGAGTGTGGGTGAGCAAAATGGTGGATTAATTTACCTACTGTAACCTAAGATAACCCTAAGATTAACTGTATCCTGGTCCTCTGCTTCTTAATATGCTGTCATTTCTGTTTAAATGTATGATTTCCAGATTGTTCCACCCCTGGCCAACAGGTGGACAGTCATTCCACATTCAACAGTTAGAATTAAACCAGTCAAATCAACTATCAAAGTAGCCTCATCTGTTCACCTACAGTCCCTAAACCCAATGGTGAGTGCTCAAGTAGCATTTTTTGTGATGTGGGTGGTTTATGTTTAATTAGATTTTTTTTTTTTCTTTTTAATTTTCAAATTTGTCCCTAAATTGCTAAAAGTAGTCAGATCAAATATTAAATCTACCTTGGTGCCTTATGTCCTTGTGATTATTGGCATTTTCTCCTCAGTCTGAGGAGAGTGACGAGGAGATCAGGACAGCATTCCTTGATTGGCTGCACACTCAGAGTCACGAACCGTTGGCCTGTCTGACTCCACGTTCTGGAAACATCCTCCTTCATGGAGATGACAGTGATTGATTCTTCTTGTCATTTTAAAAATGCTTATATACTGAATATCACACGATAAACACATAAAAAATACAATAAACCATCACAGTTTTTCTAATCTTTTTTCTTTTTTTTTATAGCAAAATTAGAATTTGCTTTAACTGTGCTAAAACCAGCAGCAGAGAATGATCCTCCAGACCAGCTGTTTTTACTGGCACCTACTGTTATCCAGAAGAAAGACATACAGGTACCAGCATGCACACTATATCAAATGTTCATAAAACAAATTGTTGCAAGTTGTTTTTCCTCTTTCCTCTGTGATGGATAGTAGAACGACTTATAATTGTACCTATGTGTCATCTGCAGCTGGACAGAGAATCAGTGGCTGGTG
>KV751318.1:10089109-10100963 GCA_001698575.1 Mola mola
AACCCTGCCATTTTATAACGGTGGGTAAAAACAGGTGTTAATACCATTTACGAAGGTTTAGTTCTGTTTAGCATGACAGAGCTTTTCCTGTGAGCAGCACCTTGACTCTGTTTGACCTGAATGGGACAGAATTCTAACAGACATCATTTTGACCACCTGTGTTAATGTGCTTACCGAAATGGCTGCTGTGAAAAGGGCTCATGCAGCATGAAAAGAATGAACTATCTCTGTCCTGTCAGATTTTCCTCACACACCTGCGATGAGCATAACGTGAACAGTCTTCACTGCGGGAAACACTTCTTGACAAGAAGCATGTCTGTCTCATGGGGCTGTCTGTTGGATGTGCAGACAGGGGGGGAAAAAAAGGTCTGATTTGTGCCATGAGATGCTTTTTTGATCACTATTTGGGGAAATCGAAGTTCACCAACTCCAGGAGAGTCAGACAGGAGGGGCAGCACCAAATGGGAACGTGTTGAAGCCATCAGGGCACCAAGCTGGAGGGCATGTGGCTTCATTTGGAGCAGCCTTGGGTGGTGCTGCAGGGGGGAAATCTAAAAGATTTACCGAGGCATCAGACAGATAGCCCCTGTGGTCCACAGAACACATCTGTCTTCTTTATCAAAGCCCGACACACCCAAACACATGGTGACTTTCGATAAATTCAAAATCCATTCGAGCATTAGAGCAAACCTCACGGTCCAAAAGCAGACAGTCACGGCAAAGGACAGCTCATTTATTGCCATATTAAAAAGTCTTCTTCCTCATCACTTCCTCCTCCTCCTCCTCAGCGGTGCTCTAGCTCTTCAAAGCCATCCCAAGTGATCTCGGGCTCTGGTTTACAACAAAGTACCCGTCCATTCTACAACATCAAGAGGCGTCAACTTTCACTGGAATTAGATCCTCAGCCCCGCAGACGGGAACAAAAGATCCATGTGTGACATCTCTGACTGAGACTGATTCGAACCAAAATAGAACAGAAGCTTCTCGCGTGCAAGTGTGTTAAAAGCGGGAACAGAGGAGGGATGAGGGTGGTTTGGTGACATAAAGAGGACATCAAAAAAGGAAAACACCATGCTGGGGTTCAGAAATAAACATATATATTTCAAATAAAAGATGAGTGAGAAGCAAAGGATGACAGGCGAGTGTGGGACTGTTTTAGCTCTGCCGGGTGTTGTTTGTATCTTGACACAACTGTTCCCTGGCGTGCAGGTGTGTGATAAAAGAAGCAAAACGAGTAAGGCTTTTGAGAAATACAGATGCACTTTAGAATAATGAGAATGCTATTACAGGTTTAGTGCAGATTGAAGACAATGGGTCTTAAAAGTGCTCTGACAATTCTGCAAATCTGGTGATATGAGCTCCAGAACATCAGCTAAACAGACTGTTTCCTTTAACTGCTAAATTAGTCTCCTTAGAGGTTTAGTCCACACTAACTGGCTGAACAAATTGAGTGCCTGTAATCCACAACAGTTTTTCAGTGAGGCAGGATGAATGCATCTTGGCAGACGGCTCTTGAAGCCTATTAAAAACGCATTAGTCCAGGTGTAGCTGTAAACTGCTGCAGACTCCTCGATCAATCACCAGTGCCAGTGAAGATTCATCAGATTTGTCACCTGAGTGGGTGAGATGAAGCGATTGCCTGGGTGGGGGTGGAAATCACTTCCACAGACTTGTATCCATTTCTTATGGCCGCAGTTTGCCACTGCTGGGGCGATTGTTGTCTGGCTTAATGCTTAATGCAATGAATATGCCCTGCTAATCCGGGCCCAGGGTACAGCTGGTGGCAGCTGGAGGGGTCCTAAACAACCACTCGGCCAATACCGATAATTGATATTTACCTCGGCCATTTGTTGGTTTGTTTAGCCAGAACCAGCTGGCTCTGTGGGTCAAGCATCACCCGTCAGGTGGTGCCAATATGTGCGCACGAAATGAGCTTGACCCCAAAGAAAAAGAAAAAAAAATCACACTTAGGAATGCCCCCAAAAAACACTAATACCACAGTCTGGTAGAAAGCTGTAATATGAGCTTATTGGGAAAGAAAAACTGACCTTGAAAGCTAAGCCTATATTGCAGGGGAGTGTATTTTATAGGGAATTTAGCCGTGTCGGCACTGTCTGAGTGGCATCTAGTTAAATCGCTGTTATGGCTGATAGCCGATGTTTACAGATACTGAGATGATCTCTATAAAAACACATTTCTATAATAACTGAAACACGTGTGATAAATGACATGGTGAAAAACAGCCAGACAGCAGGTATTGCCTTCTTCAAACATACACGTTTCTTCCTGTCATACAAACTTTGCTTGACCAAACAACAAACACACCAACACGCGCTTCTTCTTATTCTGTTTTACTTGATGGCTGCCAAACAGTTTTTTGACAGCCACACTTACATTATCAACGTGAAATAATCTGTCATTCATGCAGGAGGAGTTTTGCTCACTAAACTGATACTGATATTTTAAGAAAGACATCGTCTGACACTGACTGCATCGTGCGTCCCTGAAAGCAACTACAAATTTAAGCTTTGAACATGCAGTTACACCTGTATGCCATTTCTTTGACGTTACTAGTTTTCTAACCTGATCATCATCAGAAAACAAAACAGTCAGTACCTGTAATATGTAACACCAGAGCTCCCAGCAAAGCAGAGCTCCTGACCGTGGCCTCTGGTGGGTTGAGAGGTTTTCATTAATGAGAGAACGAGCTGAGAAAACAAATCAATATGGATGATACGCAGGAACAGTTAAAATAGCTCCCACACTGTATGTTTTCTTCTGCCTCTTAAGCTGCTCTTTAGATGCCACCTTTAGATTTGTGATTTACTCATGTAAGATGACATTTTGTCAATAACACCGTGACACACAAACTGTGGCATCTCATTCAATAGCAAAAGACAAGAGCGTTTCTTTTCTTTGTTAGTACTGGTTTCACTGTCGATCATACTATGAAGACTTTAATGATGCAGTATAAAATTGTAATCGGATCTGATGCTATTATACTAGTAGAAGCCACATTATTAAAACCACTGACAAGTGAAGTGAGTAATATTGAACATCTGTTGGAAAACCTTAGGTCTCAGCATTCATTTGGGGGTTATTTGACCCATAAAAGCCACTTAAACATTGTTTCAGAAATAATAAAACCACCTCATGGAAAGAGCACTTCCAGATATTGACAATGAGAAAAACTTCTCAGTAACGGTGTGACATGAGTAGCACGGTGTGACATGAGTAGGGATGAAGGGGTTGGCAAGGCCTCACACTCATGGAGGCGCTACCTTGCAACCCGCAGGGCTCTCAACTGGTAAGAGCTGACTTTGATCCGTAACGGGGGCCTCCATGGATTCAGAAATTAGATTCGGATCATGCGGACCCCTCAGAACTTCATTAGAGGGACCAATGTCATCAGTGTGTGCTGCTCTGCAAGAGTTTTTGGGGCAGAAGGTTTGTGTCAAGTAGTGTCCCCATGAACACCAGGATCGAGGGTTTCCCTGCAGAACATTACATTATAGCAACAGGATCAACATGATTCATTTGCATCGTCAGTGGTTTTAATGTTATGGGTGATTGGTGCTTAAAGATCCAAAACAACAAAGACAGCCTGCTCAAGATCTAATCCAACCTTGAGAAGGATTAAAGGATTATCTTTTAAAAACGTGCTTTCTGATTTGGAACTTTGGTGTTGAGATTTTAAGATTTTAAAATTTTAAGATATCCGCAAGTGACACATTTCCTGCCATATTTGAA
This sequence comes from Mola mola, assembly GCA_001698575.1. Taxonomy (NCBI): domain Eukaryota; kingdom Metazoa; phylum Chordata; class Actinopteri; order Tetraodontiformes; family Molidae; genus Mola; species Mola mola. Next base: position 10,092,860 of record KV751318.1, read on the forward strand.
ACAGCATAACGCTCAGATATACGCAAATAAAATAAAAGGCAACGCCTGAGAAAATCTGTAGGCCGCTGGAATATCTGCCTTTGTTATAGATTTTTGTTTTTTTTGTGTGGCCCTCCAACCCTTATCAAGTGGCCACTAAAGAGGGCACAGTGCTCGGATGGCAGGCCGACTTGTCGGAGAGCCTCCTCTGAAGGAACATGTGCTAGTGCAATCAGTTACAGCCCTAATCTGATTTGTCGAGTGTGTCCTGACGGTTGGGGAGAGACGCTTCACCCCGCCGGCTACGGGCCTCCAGCTGCTGTCTAACAACTGTCTGAAGCCTGTGAGAAATTGTAATGAGACCAGCCGATTCCCTTTTCTCTCGTCTTTCAAAGGCGTGTGTGTGTCACAACACACAAACACATAATGGCGATGAGTACCTCATACAATTGTGACGTACTTAAAAAAAATGATTCTGATGTTCAAAATATAGAATATTGGATCTGATGCTGGATGAGCATTCAACCTATAGTAAACACAATAGCACAGTTATTCCCAAACCCTGGATAACCACCCAAAAATGGGTCGTCTGATATTTTTTGGGGGTCACCAAATATTGCAGTTATATCTGCAGTGCCATTTTATGCCACAAGAGGGCTTGAGAGTTCGTTTGTATTTATTCGTTTCCTCTACATACATACAAGATGCGTATATGTATAGATTTTTGACTAATTTCACACACTTTTTAAGGCCAGAAGAAAACTTAATATTACAAATACTTCTAATATCAGTTAATAATTTAAGATTTTTACTCAAGTAGTATTCGTACCAGAGTAATTTTTCTATTTGCTGTATCTTTATACAGTACACCCATTGCTCAGATTGTTGGTTTTTTTTTGTTCCGTTATATGTAGATAGGTTATGTAATATGCTATACATTGTGGTGAATGCTGCACTTTTTTTGTACTTTTTTGTTTTTGTGGAATAAAAATCAAATTTTAAAATACTATAAATGAATATTCAGTGTGAGGCTTTTAATTGAAATTGTTCCATGAGTTTCATCTGCTCTTTGCATTCATGTAACCTCCCCTGAGCTTTGCCTCTGTCTTAGTAACTCTTAATTCTTGATGAGTAGCCTCCAAGTTTCAGTAGCACCAGTGAGTAATCTCCCCCACAGAGCAGCTCTCGACGCACCGCGGCCTCCCCTCGCAGGGATGGAGCCATTTAAGTGTGACTGATAAAACATCAGGAGGTGTGCAAATGAGACTCGGTTTGTGCATGAAAGACTTGCTGATAGACAAGAGAGATTGCTTTCTCTGGTTTTGCCCAAGAGAGTGTGAGGCAGGTGCCGGAATAGGGACTGACTTACATTTCTAATGAGCACAGGGGCATCAGCCTCTACTCCCCTGAAGACAGAGCTCAGCGGAGGCCCTGGTGCTGGCTGGTGGATAGAGCCGTCAAGCAGGAAATGATGTTGCACACAGGGGATTCAGGGACAGCTATGATCCATGCGTGGGGAAATCAATATCCTGTGACACAGCCACGCATGTAATGGAGAAAGCCATTCACCAACTCCCTCACTCTCACACACACACACACACACACACACACACATAAAGGCAAAGAGCTATAATATTCAGTTTAGCTCTTCATTCAATCTGCCTCATAAATCGGTGATTGACACATTGACAGATATGAATATTTGAATATTTTAAAAGGAAAACAATACATTTTGCAGTGATGGATTTGGGATTAAATTGCCCTCAAAACTAATAATGCGTTTAAATTCGCAATTTCTGACCATTTTAACATGTAGAGACTGTGACAAGTGATTCACACAATGGGAAATTTAGATTTGATTGAGAAGAAGGGGGATATTTAAACATGGGAGACTATTTGTGTGGAGCGGTGTGTGTTTTCAGAAATGGAAGCCCCAAAAGTGACACTACAGAGAAATTTTCATCAAATTCCATGACCTTTTGTCCAGGTGAATTGAAGCTGAATTTTTTTGCTGCTATTGTTGGAGCAGCAGCAGTTTGGAGGTGACCTGCAGGCTGCACCAGCTGGACAGGAGGTGCGAGGGTGGAGGAACTGTAACCCACTGTGTACCACACCTCTCATCCAGTGATGCACAAGGACAGATACATCTCTGTGTTGACTGATGAGGAGTTTCATTGCCTTTTTAACTCAACATACAACACACACACAAAATGAAACGCACCAAGACTGTGAGTCATTCCATAATCACCTGTGGTTTTGTTGAAATAAATCCTAAATTCAATAAGTGACTGCAGCAACGAGCATGATCACGATATTTTTTGTTTTGTTTTTGACATAAACATAAAATGTAACAATACTCCAATCCAATACTATGATTTTATCAATGACTTTTGAAGTTCATTCGGTTTAGCCCCGAGTTTCACAACAGATTTGATGACCCCATAGGAGCTTCTGATCCGCCTGTGGATCCTTCCTGACTGTTATAAATTCCAGGCTCAAATCCAAAGGTGACCATGCCTTTGCCATCACGGCACCTCAACTTTGGAACAAGCTACCTGAGAAGATAATACCATTATTATTTCTTTTAAATCACTCCTCTAAAGCCGTCTCATATGCTTTTATGTAATGTCATCTTTGCATCGTTTTTATTCAATTTCATTAATTGTTTGCTCTCATTTTTTATATTCATGGTTTTTAAAATCATTATTTTATTTTTGTATTAGTCCTATTCATGTGCCTCTTTTTTGGCATTTCCTCCATATTATTGTCCCTGAGTTTGTTTTACTTTGTTTGTCAAAGCACTTTGTAAACAATAAGTTAGTATAATATTACTAAGTTACTATTATTACGACTTCATAGCTTGCTCATTTAAAGCTGTAATGATTAAGGTTAATAGAACATTGGTAGGATTAGTGTAATATTAATGTTATGTTAGTCTCTAGACTTTTATTTTAGATTTTTTAGTTTTTTTTCAGATCCAAGACAATCTCAGTGCCGTCTACATGGGGCCATTTTTAACATTTAGGTTTCATGGTGGGTTATCTTAAATTTACAATGAAACCTTAACTTTTTCGATCAAAGTGTTTGTTACTCATCATAGATGAATATTTCACTTTCAAAACTCCGGTCCTTTCGGGGCACACGGTTTGTGAATAAAGAGAAGAACAGAAGGAAAAAGTAGATATGGTTCTTAAATCTTTAATGTAAACAGCAGTTTTGAGGGGTTTGAAAAATCCTCAAGGGAAAAAAAAAACCCCAAAACAAACATCTGAAGGTATTAAATAGGAAGGGGGAAAATATATAAATCATACTAGAAACATGATTTGTTTTTAAATTAAAAAAAGAAAACAATCTTTTAATTTGTGGCCATGTAGTCCGAAACACAAACAACAAAAGACAAAATTCCCTTGAACAAAACATTAACATCCGCGTTGTAATATCAACCACTTGGCAGTTTCACAATGTTCAAGTTATGAAGTTATGATTAACAAAGAAGCTCAAATATTGCTCAGGAATGTTGTGTACAGCAGTCGTTACAATGAGAGAGAGAGAGAGAGAGAGAGAGAGAGCGGGGGCAGAGAGGGAGAGACAAGTGAACGTTTGTACGCGTGTTTCACGATGGTGGTTGTTTTTGGCAAAGCAACAGTCCGGGTGTGTACGATATGCTATAAGCAGCGCTGGGATGGTAACAGTAACGTTAGAATATTTCTGAAAGGAAATGTTTGAGGATCGACTCATTCTGTCTTCAGTATATGTCTAGCAGGACAGAGCGGATAAGCGGTTTTCATAAACTAGTCGCCTTAAAATGGATTTCAGCCTGCCGCTGGGAAACATTTAGCCGCCGCAAACACTGCGAGTGAGAATGTGACAGCAAATTCCCGCCGGCGAGCTGGCGATAAAACACGGAACCCTGTCCCTGCCCGCTCCTGGTCTACACAACCCTCCTGCCCCCAACGAAAGCCCTGAGGAGAAAATCATAACGTAAACATAAGGAAAGACACCGAGGAAGAAGAATCTTATAGAACGTTTGAGCATCTGTCCACAACAATCTGGAGAGGAAAAGAGAGTGTCTGCGATTAGACAGGAAGAGGGTGAGGAAGAAGACGACCGGCGACAGGTCGGGACAGGTTTCTCTTCAGTGACCTGATGACCGCGAGTCATCAGGCCCCTTGTGCGTAGCGAGCATACTGATACGCACCATTCACTCTCTTATGAAGGATTGGAGAGGAGCAAGAGGAAAATAGTTCAGTAATTCCATTTTTTTTCCCTTTTAATCACAGTTCATTTTTTAATTATATTATATGGTTTTATTTGTTTTTGTTCCAGTTCATAAGAAAAGGGGGATTGGTCCAGTGAGTACAGTAGGTGCTGTGTGGGTAGGGGCTTCTTGGTCTAGTTACAGTCATAAACAAAGTCATAGTTGCTGGGTTCTTTGGGAATCGGGGGCGGGGCCTCTGGAATCTGGATGTTCTCTAGATCCAAGAGGCGGAGCTTCATCTCCATGGAGAGCAGGGTGTCCATGTCAGATTTGGTGTAATTGCTGGTCATCTCCTTTCCCAGGAGGGCGTTAAGACCATCTGTCCAGACGCAGTACTGCAGACACAGGAGCGGAGCCCATATTTAAACAAACCAGGACTGGCAGAAACACAAACTAAATACATCTAAAGCCTACAAGCTAAAAATCAGCCATGACACGTTCTTAAACTCAAAGCGAGCCGTTCACTCCGTCTGCTACAGACATGCAGGGCTAAGAGAAGCTAACCAACGAGGGAGGAAAGTTGGTGTATCCTTATCTCTCATCCTGAACGTCTGAGCCTAAAAAAAAAATGTTTCCGGACTCAAATTATGTGAATTATCCTAGCAGATGGTCCTAGTAATAGTCCCGTGTGCCTCGAGTGCTATATCACCATAAACTGTGAAAAACACTCCTCTTCTATTTTTGGTCCGGCATTACAGTTGTAGGCAGAGTGGTTTGAAAACGTCTCAAGATAAAATCTCAACTCATGTAAAAGCAAACCATTAATAACACAAACACTAGGGATGCACGTATTTATCAGCTCGATAACAGCAGATATGGACGTGACTGACTGGTATCGGGGTATCGGTAAATAAGGTGGCAATCACTGATACCACTGGCTGATAATAATCTGTTGTGTCTAATTCATTTTGCACTAGCATCTGCTAGCATTAAAGAGCCCCCCCCCCCCCCCCCCGATGAAAAGTGGCAAATTACTCTTCTACGCATGTTTCCTAATCTTTTAAGATCTTCCCATGTCACTGAGGCCTCCACAATGTGACGCCCTATGACATGTTCAGTGATGGATTGTCAGACACTTTCACTTGTACTGAAACAACAATGCATGCATGCATGCATGGTTCTGAGATAAAATCTTAGGTTTCACACATCCAAACAGTGGCCTCTTCAGCTAATCAAAGAGAAGACACTGAATAGTAGCTTTGACATGCATATTAGTTAATAACATTGTCACTCCTTTTCGCATGAATAAACTTAGTCAAACTGGGAATAGACATCCCTGAAGTCTCAAGTTCCTACTTTTGTCACTCAAGCTGGACTTCAAGCCTTAAGTCTGTATCTGCACTGTAAAAACAAAGTCATTGTTTAAACTTGCCATTGTTTGACTTTTTAAGATCAGTGAACTTTTTTGGCAGCTCAGACATGACATTTTTTTTAAGTTTATGTCTTACACGCATCTATTTGGTTTTGAAGACATTCCCCCTGTGATCGAGGTAGTGAGTGTGTTCTGTCCAACTATATTGCCTTACCTCATGCTTGTCAGGAGCAATAAAGTTTAAATACTCGTCCGACTCATAGAGGACGGAGAAGGCCAGCTCCAACACCTCCTGGAGAGAGGACAGGGTGAGTGTCAGAGGGGAGCAGGTGAAGGAAAGAAAATGGTGTAAAGAGAGAGCAGGAGAGAGTGAGGTGGGATGGAGAGGAAAGAGAAAAATAAGGTACAAGGGGAAAAAAAGCAGGTGATATTCACACCATAGTGCAATCTCCCGCTCGGTCTGCTACATCACCTGCACATCAATTCATCAGGTATCAGCGAGGCAGAACTCAGAGAGAGAATCACCTGAGATGCCTTCAGATCTTAGATATTGAAAAATGCCTGGGGAGGCTGGGAATATGATGAGATGTGATTTCAGGTGAATTCGCTCAATATCCACTGTAGCCTACCGCTGGAAATAAATTAAGTGTGGTGTGAGGAGAGAATGGGGACACTGAGAGGCGCATACGTGAAAGCGGCTCATCAAATACTTGCTTGCAGTCTGCGTGAAGTTAGTATCCGCTTTACTAAGGGAGCAAGTAATTAGTACGGGGACCAGGACCACAGCTGAGTGGGAAAGGAATGAAATGGAATGCAAATTGCTTTAGAACTGGGATTTAAAAACTTCAAAAGCCAAAATTCAGTTCAAGGAAGAGGTTTTATATGATAAATGCCTTTTTAAAACTTTTCAACTGTATTTTTGATAATGAACTGAATGAATCAAGCGCAGCCCCTCTTTCTTGCTGCGCTTTATCTGCCATCACTTAGGTTTCACTAAAAACGCCTCTTCATTATATTTTCCTTCCCCCCACCACCTAGTTTCAATAGAGCTGCCCAATTTGCACCTGCCCTTCAGATCCAGAGAGTTTTCCCGCATATATATTAGCGAACAAACGTGCAGTCATACGTCCTCCAGTAATTTGTGCCTTGTTGTACTGTATGTAACAAAACAGGGAGGCGTGTGGCCGTAATGTGACGCATAACACAGCACAGATGAAAGGTGAACTGCACTTCGGGGTCGGCACACGCGTGTCTTGAGGCACTGAAGCTGACTAAAACAGGCCAACACATCGGCGATACAAAGGCATTCATCTCAGAGCAGCGTATGATTAATACAATTAGAGGAATTTTGAACACGTCGCCAACAGCTCTGCACTAATGCCTGTAGAGGTGACTTTGTCCGGCCCCGTGGCGAGTGAGTAATGAAATGCGCTTGGGTTCTCATTCACAACGCATGATAGACGGCCCGCAGACCCCCCTCAGGTCATTCTCCTAGACCTGTGCTTATCGACAAGGTAATAAAGGAGACTAAGTGGGGGAGGAGGCGTGCTTCTTTGTCTTCAAGGCTATTTATCCAACAACCAATATATCAGCGCCTGCTGGGTAAGTAAAGGTTCGGGAGGCAAAGTGCAGGAGATGAAGGGCTGTTGTGTACACAGTTGCAGACGAGGTGGCTCTTTCATCCTGGTTAAGGCAGCGCGGGGGGGACATGCCGATGTGTTATGTTATGTTATGATATGTTTTTGGTGTTTATCTGGTAGAACGGGTGTCTGCAGCTAAAGGACTATTCTGTGATTTATTTTCACACAACTGCTGCTGACGGAGCCGAGCATGAACATCCAAGTTATCGTTATTTCCCGAAGCAAATTTATGCAACTATAATGCATACCGAAACGCATCCTCTCGCTCAGTTACACACCCACCTACCTACAAATGTGTACATGTACACACACACCCACCTTATTTTGCTTCAGGGCTCCCTTCTCCTTCATGTGAGGACAGTCTTTGCCGGTGATAACAGCTTTGATATCAGCCACAGGCACTGCAGAGAGGACAGAAGTGAGAACAACAATGACAACCCTGCGACAACTGTGACATCCCAGATGGATGGCTGGTCTGTTCAAGTGATTAGAAGTTAAAATGCTCCCCAGATCTGTCACTGTGCATGCACTGTGGGTAAAACTGATATTAACCGATGTAGAAAACACATATTAGAGCAGACAGAGTGTTGAAATTGCTTTTGGAGACCATCAGCGTTTCACTCACATTTGTCCTGCAAAGACTCGTGGGGAACTTCACCCTGAGGGCTCTCTTCCAAATCTCCATAGTGCAGGACTTTATGGTTCGGAGACAGGCGACAATACCAAAACTTATCTTTAAGAAAGGACAAGGAGAAAGACAAAGGGAGAGAGTAAGAGAGATATTTACAAAAGACGTCAGTGACTGGCATTAGACGGGATTGTATGAGTCATCCATGGGTGAGAAAATTAGTGCGGCCAAAAAAAGTCTTGAAAGTCTGTGATAAAATAATGAAAACATCCTTTGGGAAAATTTGC
>KV751318.1:10121860-10131894 GCA_001698575.1 Mola mola
GACCTTCGCTAATGCCTAAAGCATTTTCATGCATGTAAACAGGAAATCCAATTATTGGACCATAATCAGTCTTGATAGTTGCAAGGGAATCTTGGCAATGTCATTCTAATAACTAACATCATTTGAGACATGAGTAATAGACTTATAATTGAAAGTGAGCTGTGCTTCCTGCCATTGTCTACAGCAAAAAGTTAATGAAGTGTAACATAAATACATATAAATAAAGTGACATTACTCGATTACTTGTAAACATTCTCTGTCCTCTGTGTCATCGTCAGTTAAATTCTCATCCCAATTTTGACATTGGCAGAAATTATTGAAGACTCTCAAAACTGGAATTTCCATTTTTATCTAGAATTTTTACCCAACTTAGAACGCACAGTACAGAGCGTCCTTAATTCTGTCACTATTCCAGCGTGAACGCACTCTAAACTCAAAACCTAGTTGCAATCAGTGCAACATGTAGAGAGCAAATCAAACGGGACACAGTAATATTTATTTCATTCATCTCAGCCTCATGAACAAGTTCCGCTCTTGAAAGACCAGCAGCGTACCTTGTTGAAGTCTTCACTGGTGGCTCTCATCTCCTTCCAGGTTTTGTTCAGCAGTTGGATGCAGGTGCAGAAGAACTCCTCAAAGGAACGGTCATGGGTGAAGAACATGGGGTGGAAGTCATGGCAATTTTCACTGGCTGTGGATACCAGAAAGAGACGGGTCATACCACATGTGTAGTACAGTGTTTTTTATTAAAGCTGATACTGAATCAAACAATCCAGTTTTCAGTTGACAGCTCAAAATAAGCTAATTGTCAGGTGGCTCCGTCTTTATACGTATGAGAAATTGGAAGAAACGTGTTGAGAGCCTGAGAACCGTAGTTTCTTAATGATTTAGGTTTAGTTCAGCAGCCTGCAGTCCACAGTTTAGGATGAATTGTCTTTTTTTTTTTCCTGTGAGCTTGTTATGACAGTGTCTTGAACTGATTCAGTTCCGGTTCAGGGAAAAATTCCCTAAAATTCAAATTCATGGACATTGAAAGGTCAAAGGTCACAGTTACATCAGGTTGTTTAAAAATGGCTACACCTCAAGATTCCCTGGGCATTATTCTTCCAACTTTCGTCCAGATAATAGTTACATTTGCTGTTAAAAAAGAAACACTGAATTTAAGACCAGCTAATTCTGTTTCTAATATGACTTTCAGATTTTAAAGGAGGTAAAATTTAATGGACATTAAAAAAAAAAGCTACATCAAAGAATAGCACTTGTAATAAGTATTCTTCTACTTTTTTCCCCTCTGATTGAATGTTGGGCCTACATGACATTTTAGGCAGGTGTCCCGGAAAAAGCAAGGATTGTTGGGCCTTGGTGGAGCCCACCACTGCAACTCCTAAATCAAACTTCAACAAATGTGATCCAAATAAGCCACACTCACTGACACGTTGATTAAAGTAAACAATCAATTGTTCAGGTCCATTTACTTTACACTTTTCTCCTTCACTGAGCGACTGCTGCCACATGGTTACATTCAATTTATATAGATGTAATTGGGCCTGACGGATTGCGGCCCTGCGCGGACCTGAACACCTGACTAATGCACAACAACAGGCACAGGCGGCCCACACGCTCAGCTGCAGCAAGTAAACATCACCTTGCTAGACAAAAATCATACAGAGGAAGTCAAAATACTTCCGCAAGATGTTCAAAAGTGACAAATGTGTGAAAAAAGTAAACATTCTTACACACTTACACAGCATAAATTAAAACTGTACTCTACATGCTAAAGAAAAAAGATACCTAAATTTCCTAATCTAACAGGACTTGGAAGTTTTTCTTTGATTTTGGATGCTGGTGTGTTGATAGTTTTTTTCATAGAAACAATAACTGTGAATGAGACACAGTTCCCAAATGAAGCAATGCTGCATAAGTGAAAATTTTAGCTTCTCACTGTGGTCATGAACTGAACATCCCTTGGAGACAATCATAAGCAGCAAGCCCTGCATTACATTCAAATTTTTCATTTTGCTAAACCAGAGGTGGTTTAACTTCTTTATTAGCAGTGTACTGACCACTTTAGTCCTCCACTCTGGAAATAAGAATGAGAGGAAAAGGGGGGAACGCCAGTGCCCGCATTAACCAAAAGGCAGAATACCAAGGCAAGACATCACTTCCGACCAAACTCGTCTCCCTTGCGTTGTCTTGCTGAGATGAGTGGCAGTCTTGAGCCATAGGTTAGTTCATTTAAAGCGTTTCAGAGCAAAAAAGTGGAGGAAATAGCACACCACGAGCAGCCCTGAAATTGGATGGAAGAGGTCAGGCAGCAATTGAAACTTCAGTGTAATGAGTGATGCCCGCAGGCCATGGGCACCGTGACCAGAGCCTTGATTTGGAGCGATGGATGGGAGATTAAGGGGGGGAGAAACCCAGGGGTGGGCCGGTGAAACCAGTGCCGGGAGTCAATCAAAAGACTAACTGAGGTGAGCCAAACAGATGCTGACTGGCTGCTTGGTCAACAGTGCACTGCCCACAGGGACAGAAAAAGAAACAAGAAGGAGATCTAAAATAAAGGCTGAATTCCAAACAAAAACATCCTAAATCAAACACTCTCTCACAGTTAAAAGTTTCTTGGAAAGTTAAAGCTTGGAGTAACCTATGAGCCAACTGGACTGTTCACTGATTGGATCAAAGAGCCTCGGGTGGCAAAGTGAGGTGAATTACATGTCAAGGTACATTTGGGAGATACAGACGGTGAGCAGTCTCATGTGGCTCTGCAGAAGGTTCTCCATCCTGGGATGCTGCATGCTGAGTTGCAGACAGTCTCATTAGCTCTCTCAGAGATCAGCAGGACCAGAAACAGCACAGCAATGAGACAGAAAAACAAACAAAACAAAACAAACACTAGAACGTACTGATGCTCAAAATAGTTCACAAATAGTGCTCTGCATTGCAATACTCATATTTCAACCTCGGCCAAATGGTTACAGGTCAGTGTGATCGCTGAATATTTCATCAAACATCAAAGGCTGACAGAATCATTTATGAGTGGGGGAGGTCTGGGTGCAACTGCTCTGAATTTTAGCTAATAATCTAAATATAGACTTGAACATACTGTACTGTGCAGTATGTATTAGGATTATAGTGACTCTAAGATTGGGATCATTTGTACTGCTAAAAAGGGCGCTGTTTCATTAAATGTTGATTCAAACACCCTCACAAGCTCACAAGCTGACAGTGAGCAGTTTAAACTCACTGCTGGTGTTCCATTTAAAATATAAATGCACTGAAATATAGAGGGAAAACATACTATTTTGGTAATTAGAAACTGCTCTTTAGATTAGAAGCACAAAAAAGCACAATCATTGATTTTTGCAGAGAAGTATTCTGCATTATGGGTGGATGTCAGTACTGGGGATATAAGGGTTTAAATGACACTCAATTTCTAGTTTTGGACGTAGAAAACCAACCACTCTTTGCTTTAATATGACTTGTGATTTGATCGCAGGAGCTACAACTCATAATTTGAGATTAAGGTCCATTCAGTGTATTTGCGTGAACTACTCAATTGATTCCTTTAGGGTATCGCTTTAAGGGTACTGGTTTAAGTACTTGCAATGTCATTTTAAAACAATACCTGGTTCACATAGAGGAATAAAAAAAAAAAAATACTTAGAACAATACTCTCAGCATTGCTGCTGCTTTCCAACTGACTGAAAGTCATGACTGAATCATTCTCATCACTGCACAAAAGCACTTAAAATTCTCTGCCTGAATGGGCATCGGCACTGTGCGAGTGCAAAGTCATGTTACTGGGATTAAGTAACTATTGCTCCAAGCCTTACTAACCTTAAACTGGCCTTTTCGCTACCAGAGCAAGGCTAAAGCCATGTACCGACAGACAAGGATAGAATAAATATTGTACCACACATCACACTGATGGATTGGCTGTACTGAAGGTCTGCATTTTCCACACTGGCTCAAATTGTTAGGCTGCAAACCACCTTTATCTGAGGCACTCTGTGTGTTTATGTGTGTAAAACTGACAACAGTAAACCATTAAAAAAAATGACATTTTCAACACCGCAAACTACTCTGCGGTGCAGTGCAGAAAACATTTTTGTTCCTCATGAGTTCATCTCTTCACTCCCAGCCCTCACTTTTGGTCTTTTTCCACTGCTGTCATTACTTTAAATCCCCTTTTTATGTGTAATAAAATAGAAACCATGATTGCGCCATGTCCCTAAAAATATCTACAAATCCTGAGGTTAAGCACTTCGAAACAACTTTGAACTGGACTCTTTAATTGGTGCAAAACAGGTTATATAAATCCTCTTGAGCCACTGAGAAACAACTCTCTCTCCCACAGGCAGGCTAACATAGTCGCGGCGATGGGGTGGGCGACTGGACACTTCGAGAGCCTGAGGAGTGTGACACTTTGTGATGGATGAGTCACACAGCCAGGGGCACACTCACTCACACAACTCTGCTTGCAGCTGAAAGACATGCCACGAAACAGCAGGGAGGATATGAGCTCGCTCTCAATTTGAGTCATAATTTATGACTCTTTTTGGCTAAGCGTATGGGTCCACTGCAGACTTTTGCGATGGATGGAAAATGGGCTGTAATGAATTTCCTTTGTCCTGTGTACTTTTCATCCATCTGCACAGCCAGATGTTCAGTGCCTGTACCCCCCCCCAATCAAGTAGGTAACAGGATACTTAAATTACGTGTTTTGGTTATACTGCTCCATATGGCCACATGCATCAGGAGAACTTGATGCTTTATGGTGCAACACTTTGGGCCTGTATTTCACAGCGAAATGAGCACAAACGCATGTGAGGATCTAACACGAAACACGCAAGGTCTGCATTGTAAATGAAGGAATTATTTTGTATTTTTTTCCGGATCATAATAATAAGTCCATGGCTTTAAAGTGCTCAAAAACTGAGACAAAAAATTAATCTATCCATGAGCCAGGGATGGAGGAAATTTAAATATTTCAAAGCTAAAACAAAACACACGTGAATTGAAACAGCACGCACACAACATTCCTGATGCAGAGCCACAATTTTGTCTAGAATGATGCTGCACTCAGAAAAGTGGAATAAAATTGATGTCTCTCAACTGATTACCCTCACTGCTCGCCTTGTTGCCACATACACTTAGTTTTACATTATTTATTTGGAACAGGCATTTGGAAACGATAGATGAAGTCAGACAAACGCTGTCTTCCTTTTAAACGCTGTCGATCCTTTTAAATTAGCTCAATTGATTTTTCTCTTGCCAACACCTATTTAATGCCGAGGCTTAAAAAAACATCATCAATATTTGTCATTTGGAATCGAAACTCGGAAAGCTGATGCATCTCTACCTTGGTTGCTTGACAATGCATACTGAACATGACAAGTGGAAAGTGTCATGAGCTCTGTAGGCAGAGAGCGGGTCTACGTCTTTCGTTGCAGAAGAAATTACAGGAATCAGCAAAGTGATGCTCCACAACACACAATATCAAGACAAAATATGGGCGTAAAGACTTCTTCTTTTTGTCCTCTCATTGTCTATCCATCTCCTCGGCTAAGCTAGACTGAGGTCAGAGGACATGGTCGTCCCTCTTAAAAGTGCATGTGCACGTCAAGACTGTGTGGGCTGGTTGGGTCCTGACTTATCAAAATCTATTCAATGTGATGGCCCTGATGTTAAGTGAGAGCTACGCAATTACTCTACTGGGCACCACACAGCTGAGTAGTCGAGAAGACGGATGTGACTAAGGGTGTGTGTGTGCGTGTGGGTGAGAGATGCTACCCTGACATTCACCAAGGTCAGGTGTGCATTTTTGTGACTGTATGAGTCTCACAATGTGCAAAAAAGCAAGCCAAACAACTCGCGGTGTCACCTTGCCGCTCTGCCCTATGACGAATACACAGTGAAAAGTGTCAACCTCACTTTAATTACAATACCAGCATGTCCTTATGTTCAACTGTGACCAGGGGTGTGTGTGTGTGTGTGTGTGTGTGTGTGTGTGTCCAGCAAGCTGTGTCAGCACCATCTTTTCAGTCCAGTCACTGTTTGCGTGTGTGTGCAGGATGACAAGCCAGCAGATGCGCTGAGACGCAAACTGCAGCTGGCACGCAGGTCATGAATATAAGACTCATGCCAGGTTATAATAAGCTCACAGCAATGTCATTTATCAAAGTAAATCAATGTATTTAATGATGTTTTTGCTAAGGGTGCTCCCCTTTGTGGGATATAAAACTTGTAATGCAGATTGCTTTCATGTATTTGACACTTTGAGCCTGTGTCACACCATGGAAGGAGCGATAAAAATGTAATTGGATGCATAAAGAAATCATGCCGCTTTTCATTTAAGGACCAAATTCTTAGGGTTTTTATTTTTTGGACAAAATGGTGATGAAAAATATTGGGAAGTGATTGCACAAGCTGCTCTCCTCAGCTACTATTAAGAGAAACTTCTCCTCCACCAAATGGTAGATCCATCAAAATCCTGAAAGTGTCAAAGCCAAAATTTTACAAAAAAATCAATCACAGACACAGCCTTTTTGATCTTTGATCTCAATGAATCACAATTTGCAATGGAATTTCTATTATGTATCTCAACTGTAGCTCGCTCTTACGTTTCATTGTGTTTATGTATCCATATCTGCTCAGCTAAGGACAGAGGTTGGTGTACAAGCAGCCCCGTGAGCCAGTTTGTGACGTTATCTGTCATGTCAGTTTTTATCTTGTTTTTAACATTATGAGTAAACATCCGATTATATAAAAGTTTCAAACTTGAATGCAAAAACATACTGCCTGCAGTTTGATTGGAAATGCTTTATTCTTACGTCTTACAATACAATTCTACACCATTTCTGATACCATGCTCACAACCAAACAACGAAGGAGAGACCATCTAAAAAATGAAAAAAGAAATCAACACATTCATCTAAATAGAAAGTCAATGCAAATATTCCTCATGATATAATGTGTGGGTGCACTGTGTTTATGAGCTGAGATGTATAATAGAGCTCAGTGGTGCTGAACATGGCCCTTTGTTCTGACCTCGGCTGATACAAAATATAAGGACATCATGTGACTGTCAGGCTGGAGCCTGCCCAGATCTGCCTCTGTGTGTGCGGATCTGGTCTCTTTTGAGCTTGACGTGTTCGCACGCACGTGTGTGAGCCCATGCTCGGGCCTGCTGCAGCTCACTGCCAGTCTCTCCATCTCTGCTGTGAGATGCCACTCAATGAATCACCAAGCAGGCCCGTTACTCATCTCGCCTGGCACTTTTTTTAAATAACTTCATAAATATTCCGCAGGCCACTTTAAACGGGAAAATGTAAAGAGTCACGGGTTGGCACCTCAACAACACAGATTCCATTAAGGCCCGTGTTGCAGCGGAAACTCTGAGGGACAATTAATCTTTTAGGATGTGAAGTGGGGCAACGACAAATGGAGGGGTGAAAGGAGACAAACAAGTCATGGAAGAAAGTGAGAAGGAGGCGAGGGTAAATAGAAAGAATGACACCTGGATAGTGTGGTGAATTATGGAGAATTTAGCAGCACAGACAGCTGATTTAACCAAACAAGCTGTCTGACCTCCTTTCGCCAGGCCACATCGGCATAGAAGTGTCTCAACTAGCAAAAGTTAAAAAAAAAAAAAAGCAGGACAGTACTAAATTATAATTCGAATGCGGGAAAATTTATTGACCTGAAAGAGCTCTGAGATACCAGATTGTAGAAAAGCTTGTGTTATTTATTAAAAAAACTGCAGGATGCTGCTTGCTTACGGGATGGAAAGGGAGAAAATCGTGACAAGGAATTACAAGCTTGATAGGAACAAATGTCCTTTAGACCCAAAGAGAAGACAAAAAAAGATGGGATCTAAAAGAAGGAATGAAGAGTGAGGAAAAATTTAGCTCGAACGACAGCTTGAAGAGGCAAGCGGAGAATGAAAGGCAACTTCACCAGTCACCACAAAATCCAGAATGCCTCTGTTTCATCCCCCTAAGAAAATAAGAAGAGAGCGTCTGGCATTTCACACAGAAAGAGCAAATGAGCCACTACGACATCACTGTCTTCGCCATTATTCTACTGTCTCTTTCTTCTGCCTCGTCCCCGATGGGAAAGAAATAAGTGGAACAAAAGTTGAAAAACAAGATAAAATGAATCCTTTTACCAGCTATTCAGACTGTTTTCATGGAAAGTGAAAGACGGGCATGACTTTTTTAGTGGAGGATTATAATGCTATAATTAAGTGTCCAAAAGCAGCTTTGCGTCACATTTTCACCATAGACATATTAGGCCTACATGTTATCTATAGTGCTATTTGTACATGACGATTGTTTCTCTATTTTGGAAATAGCAGCAGGAGACACTTCTGCCATCTCTTGAACTTGATGGGAGTAATTGGCACAAAATACAAAAACAAAACCCACACACAGCAATTTATTTGACCAGAAATCATGACCTTATTAATCAAGATAATTCACTGACCTTTGTTTTTTTCTACTGCACAGAAGAAAATAAGCATCTACATGCTTGTGACAAGGTAGTAAATTCAAATAATATTTCAAAAAAAATTGAATTTTATTGTAATTTTAAAGTATTTTTTAACTGCAACATTGCGCCATTGTTTGTCGACAGTTCGACTCAATGATGACAGTCGGTGTAGAGCCAAGAGTCATTTTTCTCAAGACTCTTGTCTGGGGGCACACACACACACACACACACACACACACACACACACAGACACGACCAGACATTACTCACTTAGAATTTACAACACCTGCTTGGCCCATGATACATTCACCCAAGTCATTTGTTCATTGGTGCACGTTTATATACTGTACACACATCTAATGGCCTGTGTACCTGAGGAGATGCACTTAATGCTCTGTGGGTAAAAACGACAAAGATGAATGGGAACATTAGGATTTGGGATACAGTGAATAAATATATATCCTCTCCTGTTTCCTGTAAGGGAATTGATTTGTCTCATTACATGTGTATCCACAACTTTACTTACATGTAAATGGCAATCATGTCATGTAGGTGTACGTGCTGCCAGCAGACTGTACATTCACTTTACAAATTCTTATCTGCCCCCCACCTCACACACACACACACACACACACACACACACAAAACATACTATACCACATCATAAATATTAATGGAAGTTTTCAGTCTTCCCGGATTACAGCCGCATTGTAGCGAGGAAAAAATACAGCCAATGGGAATAGAAAGGCCCCAGAACGAGGAGTCAAGGGCACTGCTGGGGTTTAGCTTGAGCGATCAGTCTTACAGAGAAATTTCTGTGTCAAAACATAACACAGTGTTCATCAGATAAACTTGCTATTTGAAAAATGTTTATGAATCAGAAGGATCGTAATATGCTGGAGCTGAAACGCTGTACCCCACCTCCCACCCGCCACTCTATTTATTTGACCAACAAAGTTTCATTCATGATACTTACGCAATAGCTCTATTGCGTAAGTATCTAACCGCATGCTTAGAAATGGCCTCAGAGATGAACATGTTTCCCTATTTTGGAGCAAATCTAGTTCTTTCAATTGCATTTTGATATGAATGGGGTCAAAGCAATATTTCCAAGTAGGACTAAAGGGAAGGCAATTTCAGGCCACTAAGAGACAAGATCAAAAGGGCATGTGCACTGAAGCAAAGGCAGTGGAGAAAAAACTAATGTGACCCTTAGGATAAAAACACATCTCCGACACGCAGAAAAAAAAAAAAAAAAACACTAGAAAAAGTAGTGTGGATAGAGACAGAGTTATGAAGAGAAAACTAAATGTTATTTATGTGTGTTTACCAGAGGAGACGTAGCCTTTTATCATGTCCCTTCGGCTGGACTAAAACCCTCGACTCACCCACTCTCCAGCTAAAGTGAAAGTAGTGGACAGCATCTTTCTGGGTAAAATACAATATATAAATCTCCTTGCCTGACTCTGTCTTTATGTGTGTTTATTTGATGAGGACAGGGAAGGTGACATATTCTAAATTAGAGTCTAGCAGAGTTACTA
>KV751318.1:10133651-10152005 GCA_001698575.1 Mola mola
GAGGCGATGTGGAGAAACGTATTGTAGCACCAACGAAATCGCTCTGTGTGCAGTGTACTAGTATGTGCGTGCTTACCCTAACGTAGGCGTCCTGGTGGTGCCTGGCGAAATACAACATGTTATCCAGAGCCAGCATGCCCGGGGGAATCTGGGTGAAATCCACAGCTGGATTCACATGGTTCTGGGAAAAACGGAGAAGGAAGCAGGTGACACATGAACACACACAAAAAATGATGGAGATGGGTTTAATTAGTACAAACAGTTTGTTTTTTGTTTTTTACTGTTGAGATCAAGTGACAACCAGTGAAATTGAAAATTGCACATAAAATGCTGGTATGCTGCATGGTGATGATAACATTTAAAAAAAGCTTAAAAATGTGACTTTAATTCTTGAGTTGTATTCGTTGATAATAATGATGTATTTCTTAATGATGATACATTTGTTGATGGTAATGATGTACAAACCCTTTTTCAATTCAAATCCTTTTCAAACTCTATACGACTGAATACAGCACAAAGACAAGATATTTAGTGTTTAAACTGATTAACGTTATTGTTTTTTGGGAAATATACACAAATTCTCAATTTGATGCCTGCAACATGTTCCAAAAAGGTTGGGAAAGGGGCAAGAAAATGATAGGAAGGTGGTGACACACTCAAAAAAACAGCTGAGGTTCTCCACTTTGTGAAAGATTGCGTGGGAAAATCCAAGACCAACAGTTCATGAGCGTTTCTTACTCTGCAACTGCAAGGACTTTGGAGATGTCACCATCAGAGAATCATCAAAGAATCATCAAATCAGAGAACCATCAAAAGATTCAGAGAATCTGGGGAAATCTCTGCACGTAAGGGGCAAGGCCCCACATTAAAAACCAGCATCATTCTGTGATGGATATTACAATGCTGGCTTCGAGAACACTTCTGAAAACCATTGTGAGTTAACACAGGGCGTCGCTGCATCTACAAATGTAAGTTAAGACTCCAAGCCAAAGCCACCTGTTGGCATCATCCAGAAGCTCCGCCCACTCATCTGAGAGGGACTGACCTTAAGTGGAAAAGTGTGCTGTGGTCAAGACGAGCCCACATTAATAATTATTTTTAGAAATAAGAGCCTCCGAGTCCTCCGGGCTAAAGAGGAAAAGGACTGTCCAGAATGTTTTCAAGCAAAATACAAAGGCGGCATCTGCGATGGTAAAGTTTAAATATCTTGTCTTTGTGCTGAATTCAGTTGAACAGAGGTTGAAAAGGATTTGCAAATCACTGTATTTTGTTTTTATTCACATTTTACACAACGTACCAATTTTTTTGGAATTAGGTTTGTACTTACTGACAATTATGATATTTTTTTGATGAGGATGATGTATTTGTTGACAACAATGATGTATTTTGATGATGATTTTTGATCAGATTTGCACTCTTAAACAATACTGCAACTGTGATCACATTTTGATCCAATGTAGCTACATTTTAAATTTATTCCAAATCATCTTTCGACAACACGTCGCCACCCACTTGAAATCTGTGTATCAACACAGATTCTTTTCTCAATTTCCCCCCAGATTCATAAAGTATCGATCTCATTATGCAATATAATTTATTGTCATTCTATGCATATATTGAAATATCATAATTTTGCTGTATGCTCTTGCTTTGGTTGATTATTTTCTTCTCATATCCAGACCCTCAGAAAAATCTCAGCTGGAAAATATGTTTTCAGGGCAGGGAAAGTAACAAGCTTCCACATTCACATCCTTCATTTCATAGTGTCTGTGCTTGCTTTATGTATGTTCCTGGGCTCCAGTATAATCCTCTTCAGTGGTCCACTCTTTGGGTTTCAAAACACCCTTAAACCTCCAAAATGGTTTTCAAGGAGCTAAGAAATTGTTCACTGTGATGGAATAGAAAACCATGCATATGCATATTTGGTGATTTCAGATAAACTGCTCAGGATTATACACTTGTCTGCAGGTTCAGACAATTATAATATATCTTAGGCTACAAAGTTCATTTAAAAAACCTACAAACCTACAGCTTTCCAGTAACATTCCCGCCTATCCAACCTCCACAATTTCACCTCCTGTAACATCTAAAATTTGTATATTTGTGCTGTGGCAGTCTATCATTCTCAAATACTGCAGAGAGTTCAGACGACTAATGATTGAATCCACAGATACACACGCAGACAAGTCACTCTGAGGCTCAGAGTGGGGTGAGACACAGTGACAGGAGGAGGAGAAGGAGGAGGAGGACAGAAAGCAGTGGCTAAAAGAGGAATAGAGGACGCTGGGACCTGGCTCACGTTTGTAATTCTGCCTGGCAGGAGGCAGATTTATAGGCTTAAAACAGGCACCCAGGCACATGCATATTTTAATAAATGCCCTCACATGGGCATGCGAAAAATATTACAGCATGTGCAACGAGACTGATTTAAAGAACCTGAAGGTATTAGACAGCCAACAAATTCTCAGCAGCGGTACTGGTAATCCAGTGAACTACGCCTCGTGTGTGTCAGTGTGTGCAGCATGTGTGTGTGTGGGTGCGTGTCTGGAGCAGAATAAGGATTTTACGGCGGGTTTTCTACACACTAGTGGAGACATGGCAGACCAATTGTCCTTATCTTAAGTAAGCACACAGTGCAGTGGGAGCGTGAATGGGAAGAGCCCTGAAAAGGCTCTGGGCTTACATCCAGCCCCAGCAGGTTTAGTTCAAGTTCTTATGCCATAGTTAGACCACTACACAAAATCACACACACACATTCAGCACACAGGGACACTGAATGAGCAAAAGGGGGAAAGAGGGTATAATGAGTAAAAGAGAACTTGGGTTAATATACTTCAACACAGAGAAAAGCATGTTTCCCACAGTATAATATTCACCCGACTTACTATTCATTAAGAGTTAAAAGGCAAAATATTTGAACTCCAAGAACATAATGTATCGACAAAAGAGATATTGTAGATAAAAATTAATTTGTAGTTGTTTTGGCATTAACGCCGGGACAGAGACACCGCATGCCATCACTTTCCTTTTTCACCCAAGGACAAGTATGTCCAATTAACTGTCATCCCGCGTGGACAGACTCCTTTTTTCCACTCTGATCATCAGTCCTGTGTGTACGTGTTGAACTTACAATAAAGCCAAGCTTCTTGTAGTCGCGGGTGTACATGGACTTGCGCTTCTCGATGCTGCCGCTGTTGTTGGGCTCACACTCTACGTCAAAGGCAATTCTCCGCAGCTCAAAGATGATGTCCCTCTGAGCCTGTGCACACGCAGAGAGGAATATTAACGTCCCGCCCAGAAATCCATCTACATTTTCTTTCATTCACCTTTTTTTAGCATTTAAGGATGCTTCAGTCTCATCCCCGCTGTGCCCGAAGCCATCTGGCCAGCAGCCACGTCTGTCCACTCTTTTTATTACTTGATCAAACTAAAGAAACAGTTTTTATAGAAATCTAGATCTGGCCAAAACTGCGCACAAGCTTTTGTATAAAAGATTCATGGTGTGCACTGCTGTTCTGGTGGAGGGTTCCTCTGTGCCTGAATAAAATGATGAGAAGTCCCTCTAGTTTTTCCTGAAAAGGCTTCCTCAGTGACTGACATGTTCTGTCATTACTCGTGTAATGCAGGCTGCAGCAATGTCTCATCTTATTTCATTTACTGGCAACAAATCCCTTGAGACGGTGTATTAACTGAGATACAAACTCAGCTACACTACAGCTAACTGACCTCCACTTGTGTCTTTCCCCGCATTGAACTTTAACTATCTACCCATTTGTCCATCCCTCCCTCCTTTGCATCATTAAGTCCCCCCCACCTGGTCCTGGGGATCCATCTTGGTCATCATGCGGTCCTCCAGCAGGTTGAATGTGAGCACCTGCAGCACGTACAGCTGGTGGGCCATCTCATCGTTGATGGGCATGGGGCTCCGGATCACGTTCTACACGGCACAGAGGACGAGCAGAGCAGAGGGAGGGGCAGGAAGGGCAGGGGAGAGTGAGTGAGAGAGAGGAGGTGTTAGATGGGTACAAAGAGAGGTAAGGGGGGCGGGGGGGGCAGCAGGTTTTGGGGTCGAAAGGACAAAATGCGGATTTTGGTGATAGACAGTGGAAAATAACAAACGGAAAATGAGAGGATTTGGGAGTGTATGAGGAGGATTAGAAATGGAAAGTTGGACGAGGGGAGAGGCGAGGGAACAAATCAGATTTAACACGCAGGAGAGCATGAAAGGGAGGAAATGGGACGAGGTGCGCCAAAGTAAGTACAGTAGATAATAACCAGTGTCGAGGGATGGAGGCAGAAACGGCAGGTATCATTTTCCTTTCTGATATAACTCTAGTGCAGAGGCACAACCCTGTACAGAGATAAAGACACAGGGAGACGAAGGGGGAGAGAACTTACACTGAGGATGATCGAGCGCAGCTGTTTCTGGGCAAGAATATGGGCCATCTCCTATAGACAGAGAAAGAAAGGGAGGAGAAAAGAGATAAAGACAGGAACGAGTGAGACTAATAAAGATGAGGCACAACAATAAGGTTAAAAAAAAAAAAAAAAAGTTCTAAAAAAAATAAATAAATAATACAATAAATACTTTCAATGAGTAATGATGAGGAATGAATGCAGAGAGGATACAAAAAACTGCAGGGGCACACTGCATAGTAAGCAGCGGCAGGCCTTGAAAAATAGGAAAAGCCAGGAAAAAAAACCAACTTAATCTTAAAAAGGGGATACCAAATGCACTAACTAATGTCTTCTACTGTGCAAACTACAAAGTGTGCTAATCAAGGGTGCACTTACTGTCAGGGGACAATTTAGGATGTCCACAATGTGCTCATCAAACTACCATATCGTGTGCAGTGAGGGAACAAAGTCAGAGACAGAGAGACAGAGAGGCTGAGTAAGTGAATGCAGACGTAAAAAAGAAAAAAGTCTGAGAGGAGGTTAAAAAATTTATTTTTCTGTCAGTGGTGGCGCTCGGGGGGTTGGTGAAGGCAACCAGCAGCAGAATGGTGAGTTACTAGAGGTGGATCATAATGCGTACACACAAACTGAGAGAGAAAAAATGGTGTCGTTAGCCTCTCGCATGTTTTAAACCGTGTCCTCTGTGATGGATCTGCTCATAAAAGAACCCGACATTGTGAACAGGTGTTCTCCCAGAACATCACATTATACAAACCGGCTCCCAGCAGAAATGAAACTGCCTGTCATAAACTTGTATTACTACATGAGCCTGCACCTGAGGTGGGGAGTCATTGTTCACTTATCACCTAAAGCAACCAATAAATATCCCTGCCAGACAAACGCATGAACCTAAATTGAGCGCACCACTGTTAAATTGCCGAAATTTGCAAATGTGGCCGCAGTATAAGAAGCGACGCAACATCTCGGTGTGCTTCAAGCTGTAGCACAATGTGTCTTCAACTTTTTATGCTGAATAGGAAAAAAAAAAACAAAACTGTGGGTTAGAATCATTCATTATTAATGTGGCAGCACATCGCCGGACCCTATAGCGCTGATGCAAGGGATCTTGTGATGGGCTACAGGGCAAAGCCTGACACAGCTTAGAGAGGGAGAGAGTGAGAGAAAAGAGGAGAAATGAGCACACCGTGACATTTCTGCACAGAGAAATAGAGAGAAACAGTTGGGATGGAGGAGCTTTTGGGTTGTATGTACAATACCCTTTAATCTTATTTTTTTTTAATTCTTTGAGAAAAAAATGCACAAAAAGAACAGTTACAGCACAGAAACGCTGATCAGACAACTCGTAGATAACACGTGAAGCTCACTGTGATGTGTAATGCAGTAAGAAAGTGCAGCCTCACCTGTCTCTTCTCCTCTGGGGCTTTGAGAAAGAGAGCATTGATGACAGCAATAGTGTAAGTCTGGATGTCTTGATCAGTCCTGGAGTAGGAAAAAAAACAGCACGAACCAGGTGACTGACTAACTACACAACTGCGATTAGTTCACGATGGCACCCATGTGGCTTGAAATGCACTTGGGGCAGAGTAGGAGACACATCGTTTCAGAAATTAATCAGCGTAATTAACTTCCGCAAACGCAGTTCACTGATCCACTTACCCCTGAAGATGAGGGATGAGCTGCCCAATGGTGATCTCTTGTGCCACCTTTTGGTACAGATCCTGACTGTTGAGCACCATGGACTCCAGGATGGCCAGGGACCGCTGCAGCACTGCCATGTCCATGGCTGACTTGTTGACATAGCTGGCAATCTGCAGGAGGGACACAGCAGGAGAGAAGAGAGAATTGAGCAATTTATAGGATTGCAAAAAGACAGTGATGCAGGAGATACAGGACAGCTAAAATTAATTGCGATATTATAAGAGTAAATATTATCTTAAGATGTGGGGTAGTAAACAACATGAATACCTACAGAATTCTCTGTTATCCTTTTATGAGAAAATACTAAACGTCCAACTTTGTTTAAATCACAAATGCCCACAAAGACATTTAAAGACAGTTAAGACAAATTTTTTTCCAGCAAATACGGTATACACCAGCAGCATTTGTGAAGGAAAAGTGATCTAGAGGGTTGGTTTAAGTAACAGTCTGGGGCCCAGAACCCCTTCAGAGGGGCACCAAAGACCATAAGGGGTATGCCAGGAATTTTCCACCTTGAGGTTGTCAAAGGTGTCAAAGGTGAGGACATAAGGACATATATGTGTGCACCTGCAGAGTGAATATTTTCCCCATTAAAGGGGTGTGAAAGAAGGTCCTTTTCAAATCAATTTGATATCTCAGGATTACACAAGATAGTCCTGAGATTATGTCTGGAGCCATTTTTAAAATATATTTTAAAACCCCAGATTTATTTCCCAGGTACAGTTATTTATGTGGACTAAGAAACTGAGCAAACTTTCTATCTGCACAGGGGTAAGTATGTAATGACTTTTCATTTTTGGGTGTACTGTTCCTTTAAAATCAAGTTCCGTTTAAGTCTTCATCCTGTGAAATGACACATTTTCTAGGCTGACCTTCTTAATGAAGGCCACAGAGAATGTGTCCCAGGATACAATGCCATGGTCCATCAGCTCCACAAAGGCCGTCAGGGTGAAGGACAGCAGGTCGCCAAAACTACAAGACAACACACACACACATACACACACACCATAGGAATCTTCTCTCCAGTAGACCAATGTATAGTTGCAAAGCCCAGATGGCTTGGAACATAAAGAGGAATGAGCGGTCAGCAGAGACACAGAGAGAGGTGGCCGAGCACAGCAGAGGAGACAAAAGAAGAATTTACTTTCAATGCTGCAAAGAAGCTTGCTGGACAGAGACAGGGTGAAAGGAAGACATGGGACAGAGGTTTGCTGTTGCAGCGCAGGCAGAATGGCCATAGAGAAAGAGCAGAAACCATCAGAAGGTCAGCAGGAGCCGGGCAGCACAGTGCGGTTTCAATCCAGAACAGATGAATATGTAATAGATTGAATTCATGAGGTTGCACAAATTTCAGGAGAAATAAATCACTCTGCAGAAGGCCAAACCCGGGACACATTAAACAAGTGTTATATCCAAGACATATTACTAATATAGGTTCATAAAATGTTACAATCTTTTCAAAATACATCTATCAAGGTTTAACTTCAGCATAACTCATAGCAGAATAAACAGCTTGATTGTATTTTGGCTACAACTGTTCATTTTATATGGCTTTACCATTATATTGTACTACACTGACCTCTACTGCCTAAATGTGGTATTGCAGACCCACCCTGCAGTGAAGCCTGTGATGTGATGTGATGTGAACTTATACAAACCTCATGTAGCTGTACCAAAATAAAACAAAAAAAACCCAAGATCTAAACCCTCATTGAAAAAAAAGTAAAGATCTGTTGATTCTTGATACCTTCATACTTCATAATGAATGTTACAGTTAAATTGGACAGGACAGACAGATGTTAACCATCAGGTTCAACAAAATAAAGTTTTCATAACAAATATTTCTACATAGATAGTGGATCAAAACTGCACAATCATGTTGCTACTTGGCAGGCGATGAGTGAACAGTCAAAAGTACAATTAGTATTAGTAGACAAAAAGGCTTTATGCACACTAAACTGGGCAATTAAATGGCAAACTGTAATAAGGTACATGATGCTACTTGAAATGAGAATATTGTTATTAGATGACAGGTTGTTTAGGTTGGATAGAGTAAAGAAAGACCCGTTAATGGATGATAGAGACTATGGGCTAATAGTGTTAAAGAGAAAGTGAGAAAAGTAGTTTTCCTCCTGCCCTGAGGAGGACCATTTTGCAAAGAACACCAAGATTTCATTTAGGATGAGCACTGGCTCGCACTTGAAGTAATAATACATGTTTTTGCTCTAAAAAATTACCTCTATAAAGTGTTAACAGGTTTCTTTATCTAGTTTTTAGAGACAAATCTTGGCTTTCTTTCAGGCTGTGTTGAAGAAGTAAAAAGTTGATTGAATCAGTTGCCCAAAACCACATGCCAAAAAGTGCGCCATTGATTTTAGAAGCCTGGGAGTGGCTGTTTAATTATTTATTCCCCATAATGCACTGAGGCCAAAGTCTTAATCATGCAGACTTGGTCAGCAGGTTAGGAAGAGCACAGAGCCAATGACGTTACCCGGCCGAGGGGAAAATGGGAGGGGCTTACCAGGGCTTCATTATCTTCTGTAGTTTCTGATAGCGTCTGCAAAGATTTGAGAAACTTTGGTGTCAAAGGTGGGAAAAAAAACAACCAAACCATTCGGTCTTGGTGAACAAAACACGTGACAATCTGGCGACTAATTAAAAGTGCAAACATCCCTCGAACACAAGATTCCAAGTAAATCCAGTCCAAGTACACATCATAAAAATGACTTCCTAAGGTGTAAAATCAACAAAAGCAAGCTGAAATAAAATGTCAATATTACATTCATTTATAGTGCACAGTTCGTCACCAGAATGCCTAGTCAGTAAACATTAAAAGCATGCCAAGCAGAGTGTCGGAACAAGCAGCTGGCTGTAACCTTACTGTCACACAGCAAGCTTGGGTAGAGACGAAAATGCACAGAGAACATCGAACAAAGCTTTAATTTCACAAGAAACGATAAGGTGAGACACCGCAACGTCTTGAGCGACAGGTGCACTGTGTGTGCCCCCTGTTTACTTGCACATGCTGTAAATTGTGTTAAAATTTCTCGTGAACACTGTACATCCTAATATGGCATATTTTAAATTTTGGTTGTAAATGAAATGGCGCAGCAGTTAAATTACACAAAAGAACACTCACAGGACTAACAAAGAAAAATCAGCTTCCCTGTTACTCTGTATAGCACACAGAATTAAATGTTTTCATTAGAACTATTACACAGCAAATAAAGCCGATGCTTTTGGAGCCTTTTTTTTTTTTTTATACGTGATTTTTCTTTAAATAAATTAGCCAAAATAAATTACAGCAGAACTCAAAACCTGAGCAAATCCCACCAAAACTGTCTGCATGCCAGCTTATCAAAAAGCTTTTTTTCTCAGATACATCTCTAGATTTTTTTAAAACCACACCTAAAATTGCTCTTTCATTCATTTTTGAAGTTAAAAGCATCCTGTAATAAGTTGCTTGGAGAATTACTGCACACCCTGAAAACCTGTGCTGAAGCACATCAAGAATCCGTCATTTTGAGTTTCAGTCAGTAGAGGGCGGTGTCTGCCCCTGGTTTGTTGGGTTGTGTGGTGACGGTTTCCAGCCAACTGATTTTCACTTGAATACAGTACATCTCAAGCACAAGCATCAAATCACAGAGCCGCTCTGCCCTCCAGAGTCTCCGGCACTGAGCCTTTTGAATAATTGCAGTTCCCCAAGTTGGCTGGCAGGCTCACTAATGATTGAGCATGTTTGTGTGTGTGTGTGTGTGTGTGTGTGTGTGTGTGTGTGAGTCAGACACTGATACGTTCCTGCATGTCTGTTTCATAAGCTCCTTCCGTTCAAATGGTAATGCAGCACTCCACTCTCTGTCTCTCGCTCACACGCATGCAGAGGCCACTTTTAAACTCTCCAGTGCTATATCGGCAGTGATGGTAATTCACACAGACGTGTTTAATGAAAGAATTAGAAGCAGAGTGGAGTCAACACCGGTGCTACTGTGATGGCCCCCAGCAGTAAGATCAAACAGAGTCAAATATGTGCTCATTTCTACATTACATGCAGAGAGGGGTTTGATTTTTCTGTCAAACGAAGAAAGCGAGAGCTTGAGATGTACCCTCAAATAAGATGGTTTAGTCGTTTCTGGTGCTGAAAAATCTCTGAAAACTGAAGCTTTATGCTCTTGCGTGAAAGTGTAAGAGGATACAAAAGCATATTTAACCCTCTGTATGTGTGCCTGAGCCAACTTCTCATGCAAGCAAACAATTCCTCAATCTATCAGTTCTCTCGCTGGGTAAAAGGGATGAATAATGAGAGTTGCATGAGGCAGAAAGCGTGAGTCCCGGCTGGCTGGCTGGCTGGCTGCTGCTGCCCTCAATGACAGTTTGCATCGGTTTGTGTGTGTGTGTGTGTGTGTGTGCGCACACTCCAGCTGTAACTTTCCTCTGGGTTTTCTTAACTACGGCACAGTGTACCACACACGCACACGCGCACGTCCTGAAGGCATCACGGCTGAGAAAATTTCCCCTCAGCAAAAATGTCCTCACTTTGACCTTCAGTTGAAACAGTCTCCGTCGCTGTCAAACCTTCGTGCAGAGCTCGTCTCAGCTGTGTGCAATATCGCCATCAACGAAGAGGAACAAGGGCCTCTGGGCCTGCTCTTCACTCGCCACATTCTCTTGTTTTTACACCTTAATGACTGCGTTATGGACAGTTGATGCACACAAATAGCCTAAGAGCCACTTCAGAAGAGCTCCACAGACATTTAAATGCCAACAGATCTCTGATTGGTCTGGTCGGGCCACGGTTTTTTTTTTGTCCTACAAGATGTCAGGCCTTGTTATTATTTATTTATCAGTTCATCTTGTAGCCTTTTTGCTCTTCATTAAATGTAATCAGTGTTTGGTCTTCCATGGTTCCTTAGTCTAATCTCTAAAGCACGGTGAATGTCACAGCTCGTCAGGTCATGCAGCTCGTTCTATACTTTTTATTTATATTAGCGTTCCCCGTTTTGTTTTGTGAGTCTCTGTGTTCTCTCTGTGTTAAGTTTTCAGTTTTTAGTTTCCCTGCGAGTTTATCTTGGTACTTCAGTAGCTTCTTCTCAAAGTCATACATCTGTCCAAGGCTGCAGGTGTTCACTTTTTCCACAGTCAGAAAACTTTATAACCATACAGTTTATACTGTTCCAGCCCTAATTTAGTCTGCCTGTTTTGAATTCCAATTTGCAACTGTCTGGCTTATTTTTTTCAAAAACAACCCTGTGTAAGAAAATATAGTGGAAGAAGATCTTAAAGACGGATGTTTTTATGTTCTCATTTATATCTAAAAAAAAAAAAAAGGAAATGGGTGCTGTTTTGCAATTTGTTAAGTCTGTTACCACCCTTGCACAGTAGAGAAAAGGGATCCTTTAATTTCATAAAGAAACAATAAGAAAATCTATTGTATTTTTTTTTCTTTTTTGACTGGCAAATAAGGACATTTTTTCATTGATTCATTCGTATTTTGTCTTGCCTCTTACTTTGAAAAATTGTGAATCGTATCAAATTATGAATTAATTGAATAGTTACATTACAGGGCGGCACAGTGGTGCAGTGGTTAGCACTGTCGCCTCACGGCAAGAAGGTCCTGGGTTCGATTCTGGGTCTGGACGTTTCTGTGTGGAGTTTGCATGTTCTCCCTGTGTCTGCGTGGGTTTTCTCCGGGTACTCCGGCTTCCTCCCACATTCCAAAAACATGCAAATCTGGGGGTAGGTTAATTGGTCACTCTAAATTGCCCGTAGGTGTGAATGTGAGTGTGGATGGTTGTTTGTCTCTATATGTCAGCCCTGCGATGAACTGGCGACTCATCCAGGGTGTACCCCGCCTTCGCCCCAAGATGCTGAGATAGGCTCCAGCCCCCCCTGCGACCCCTAACGGGATAAGCGGTAGAAAATGAATGAATAGTTACATTCCTAACTGCTACACATACAGTGTGTGTGTGTGTATATATATATATATATGTTTATAGCCTTATATCTCACATGCTTGAGTGCATCTTTTCAGATTAATGATCATCGTTTTTCAGGGTTTGTCTGTTTCATAGCGTCAACCATTGCGTGCACACTTCTGTGGGGACTTTCTGTGTGAAAGACTTTGATTCTGGAACAGTTATTTTAGCAACATTTGATGAGAGGATCCTTTCTGAAGAAGTGTGAGGGTCCTTCCTTGACTTTGTGACAGGACTCTGTGAGTTGCGTTCCAGCCATGTGTATCTAACGTGCATGTCTTCCTGTTTTTTGATCCTGTGCTTCTCTGCTTCTGCTTTGCCCCTCTTGGTCACCTGATTTGTGCACTTGAGTCCTTTGTTGGGATAACCAGCTGTAGCAACGAACTATTTAAAGAGGTCCAGCCATGTCACTTGATACAAATGCATAAATCCAACTTACCTGATTTGATCTGCTGACTATCATTCAGCTGTAAACCAATCACAATGTGCAGTGCAACTCCAAAGATCACTGAATTTTCATTGACCTCAGACCTTTGTATTTGCCTTATTTTTTGGCTTCAGAAAAAAAAAATTAAATTCTATAATGCTGCCAAACTTCAGTATCAAATTCACCACACAGCCACTGTAGGAATGAGAAATATGGGGTGTTTGAGGGGCAAAAAAAAAACCACACGAGCAATGACGGAATTTCAAAACAACAATTGACTTACTCAGTCCCGCTCTCCACCATCTGAGTGAGCAGGGAAATGCCGTCCAGGTTGATGAACTCCTGAGCGAAGGTGATGTCCCGGGATGCATGGGCCAGGTCCTTCAGAGACTCCAGCTTAGCATCCATGCTGGACGACTGGATCCGTTCGTGAAGCTGGACTGCAGTCTGGTACTGGAGTGGGCAGAGGCGAGAGAGGGAAGATGCAGTGGTGTCAGAAGGTAAAAAAAAAAATCACATGCATTGGTGCATCCACCGTGATTACAGTGTTTCTTAAGCACTTACTGTATAAGCACATTTAACTTACAGGGGAGGTGGTCAGGCGCAGGATTGAGCCATTCTTAATGTCATTGCGATTCTGTGGAGATTAACCAAGATAAAAGCAGAGGTTAGTGAGCACTTGAGGCATTTTTTGTTTTTCTCTGGACCCTTCTGTCGGGAATTAACCAAACCTTTTCTGTGATATAGAAATTTGTTGCATCAGCAATCTGCAGAGCAAAGTTTTCATGATTCCCCAAGGACCACCTAAAAGCCAACGGGATATAGAGAAGAAAAACAAAACAAAACTGCATAATTAGTATCAAAGGTTGAGAACATCTTAAAACACAGCTCATGGGATTTAAGTGTGGAGAAAAGGAGAGAGTGATTCTTGCAGAAACCTGAGGAGAATTCTTTAAAATCCAAGAGGCATTTATGAACATAGACACTTCAAAAAAAAAAAAAAAAAAAAAAGGAGACTTACCCCTCACACACTTCTTTAATGATGGCAGAGAGAGGCTTTTTCTGTGAAGAAAGACAGAATTACAGTTTAGTTCACAAGCCAAGTATGAGTGTAAACAGTCAGCTTACGGTGATCTGCAATCACAACAAGAGGCTGTTGTGGAGGAGCCTGTGTGCACCTCTACAGGCCACTGATTAGGTATGGTAAATGGTAAATGTCCTGCATTTATATAGCGCTTTTCTAGTCATGCTTGATTACTCAAAGCGCTTTTACACCACATGTTTTGCAATCACACACACATCCATACACCAGTGGCAGTGACTGCCACGCAGGCTGCCACCTGCTCATCAGGAGCGTTAACCAATCACACACTCAAATCAAATGTGCATCTTGTCAGTGCTGCAAAATAACATTTCAAATTTGCACAAGTTTTGGGATGGGTAGCGAAACCTGTTATTCAACGGGCCCCGTGGCTAAATGTAGAAGGAACATAGTATCAATCGGTTCTGCCTCCTAATTGAAATGATATGAGCACGGGTTAATAACCATTAGTAACCGTTATTCAGCCGGATGTTTCGCTATGCTTTCACGAATTCAGCCTGAAATGGTGAAACCATCGACCAAACTCATTCAGAAACGCTCAGACTCAAGTGTAATTACATCCAGCAATTAAGCTGGATAAGACCGGATAATGCCTTCACCATTTCAGACAGAAGCTATGATCACATAACTAGACATTCAGTAACATACAGTTAACACTCTATTTTTATGAGGCTGTTGTTGTGAGCCATAATTTAATTTGTTTTACCTTTCTTTTATTACAACATTAGAGTCACTAATAGTGACTTGTTGAACATGGCTGTTATAACATGTTAAAAATTATCTGGAAATAACTGTTTATTTGATATATTATCACATTATGCTGCTTACACTATTCTGTACGATTTCAACTTTAACTTTTATTTAACTATTTCATTTTTAACTTTGCACATCTCTGCACTATTCTGCTCAATCTGCATTGTACAGCTACACTTACAGTATATCTATATTCTTAACTAAATATAAATAGTCTAATAGTCTATTGCCTAATTTACATGTATTTTTAGTATATCTTATTATACTATTTTGAGTTAAAGTGTCATTATGCTCAATTAAAAGTCTTCTGTGGAGAAGTCATGTGTAACATGGATAAAGATCTGAATTGTGTATGTTCCAGACCAGGTTACATATCAGCGATATACATGAGCTGGTGTTAAGAATTGAATATTTCAAGGACGTCTAGGATCTCTCATCCACACCACACATCCAAACGTCATCTATTCAAAACGCACGGGCATTCAGAGCTAAACAAAACCCCACAGTCAGAACCAGGCACCAGAAAATACACACATTCCTGTAGAGTCACATGGTGCGGAACATTGTGGAGGATATGACTGAATCGCTGCTTCACTGGGATTTAGCCCGAGCAGCGAGAGAGGCTGCTTCAAAGAGCACAAGCCGTGATGATGGAGGACTTACAGAGGGAAGATAAGGCTGGCAGGATGGTGGGCATATATGACGGGAAATAAAGCCAGCGGGATGACAGAGGAAGAGTGTGGGAGAACAGATGATAAAAAAAAGTGAAGCAAACTGAATAAGGCGAAAGGGGAACAACAGCAAACACAGCACCGAGAAGAGTGGATGATAAAAGCAAAAGTGTCTGTTGTACAGAAAAAAAGAGAAATTGGAGAAATATGTAGAGCTGGTAAAAAACATTAATGGGATGAGGTGACAAATGTAAGGAGGATGTGTGCAGAATTAGCTCAATATCTGCTCGCTATAGCTGCTGCAGTCGTCGTCACACTCTTTGGAATTTAAATATGCCGCTGGTGAATACAACCATTTCTTTCTCAGTGAGTGGATTTCAACACCTTTGTAATGTTGCCTTAAGTTAAAGGCTATAACACACAAATAATTTATCAGTAAGTCCTGGAGAAAAAATAGAAAACATCCTCCAATGATGCTACAATATTGAGAAAATGTCAAAAATATGGGTTATCATTACAAGTTTATACTGCGAGAGTTTAATGTTTCTTAGTATTATTCTAGCCCTTTTCATGAGCAAAATTAGCTTGTCCATCAAAGAAAAAGCCAAGGTTGGCCTTTTAAAAATGCATTAAATCACTTGTGCATTGCTCGTAGCAATTCCTTCTTTCATACACGATCAAAGCTTTCTCCCCCTTTGTTTATTACAAATTAATGAACACATTTACCTTTGTGGACATTAAAATAATCTAGAAATGTGAAATTGTATTGCCACATGTGCACAGCTTTTTTTATAGCAGGTGAACACTTGAGCTCCTGTTATCTGGCACAACATTCTCCTTTCTAATTGTGAGAATAACAGAATCTCTCTCTTCCCAATGTCATCGGGTTACACAATAAGCAGATTTCACCAGATGGGCCCGATGTCACCAGGTAAACACAGACTTTCATTACAAACAAATTATTTTTACAAATGAGGATACATTTGAGTACATCTTTTCTCTCTTTTTATTCTATTGTTGCTGCTATTATGGAGTCATCATGACAGTGATAAAATTTCCCACGGCCACAAAAAAGCAATTAATTTTATTTCAGGGTTTCTTAGACATTTAGCCCCTCATTGATTTAACTGTCCTGCATTCAACTGCAGCATTAGCAAATCCAATTTATCACAAGTTATTTTACTTTGCAAGAGTGTACATAAACAAAAGGACAATCTATTCATCAGCATGTTGCACAATCCAAATAATGAAACTTGAACTATGAAAAACACTTAAATATGGTCACGGGTTGGGTTTTTCTGTATGGTATATCATGTATATCATCTTATGTACAGCTGTAAGACACTATTAATTCTAACATCTGTAATCAATGCTTTAATCAAAACACGATACTATATTCATAAATAATGTGTGTGCAAAAAGATTATTGTGTCGAGGTCAGAAAAGTATGAAGTCTCTCAGCTCTGCACAGCTTATAAGCATCTTTCAGCTCATTGATGTAAATGTTCAGCCGTAACTTTACTGTGTGCTGATTTACTCCCAGGCCTCTTCCCCACTAGCAGGCAGCGTTTTTAGCTGACAACTTACTTTACTTGCCGTAGAGCCACAAACAGCAGACAGACAATGTTTGGGACTACCTGGTGAATATAGCAGCAAGGGGAATGATAATTTCCCCAAGAGGAGAAAATAGACAGAAAAAAAATAATTATGTTTTGTTCAGAGAACTTTGTTTTCAACATAACTCTAAAAGTCATTAGTTTTATCCTGCCTCAGGCTTCTTCTACTGTACTAAAGTTACAAATTAAAATAACAGAACATCCAAGATACATGAGAGCAGCCCCTTTACTTGCTCCCCCTAATCTGTCCAGAAATGCCACAATTGGTCAAAATTCATTGGGCAAGTTCTGATGGTTGACTAATGGCTTCACTCACTTCTAAAGTAAAAATGCCAAACTTTTGGTTTGCCTTTGCATATATGACTATTGGATGGACAGAAAAAGACATCTGAAGTCGTCACTTTGTGACTCTGGAAAGCTGTGACAACATTTTAAAGATTAAAGTATTATTTAACTGTGAAACTAACTGGCAGATCATTAAAAAATGAAACTGTTAGTAGCAGCTCTACAGTATGTGACAATAAATACAAAACATTTATTCCAAAGCAATTCTCTACTGAGCCGACACAGTTGCTGGAATCTTAGTGGAGTACTGAACACACACATGCCTTCACACTGCAAAAACCATACATACACATAGAAGTACACACATAAATACCCAATACAAAGATGATGGACAAGTACACACATACAGAGCTGTTAACACATCAGCCCAGCCACATGCATGAATAGGAAAAAGTATGCTGTTACCACGCACCCACACATCATTTTACTTATGCAGAACTGTATTACCAAAAACAAACAAAAAATACACAGAAACACACACTTTCTGAGTCTGAAGACAGCACTTGCAGATGAAACCCACTCCCCCTTCGCGTGACTCATGCCGCCGTATGCTGCTGAAGGGCCTATTGTAGAGGAGATGCAGAAGAAAGAGGAAGAGGTGGGGGTTGATAGTGGGAGACAAGAGAGGAGGAGACGCAGCGCAAGTTTTCACAGATACAACAAAAGACGGGCAGGAGGAGGGAGAGGGGGAGAGAAAGCAAAGAAGGACAAAGAGGAAGAGGCAACAGATAGGAGAAACAAGAGAAAGATGACAGCCAGAGATAGGAGAACAGGAGAATTACAGGGAGGAGGAGGAGGAGGAGAAGTAAAGAGGAGAAAAGACATGAAGCTGTTTTACAAATCAGACCGCGAGAGTCCAGCTGATGAGGGGCCATTAGAGACAAAAATGCGATGGCTAAATCACCACGTCAATACTTGAAGGACCTCAAGGCAAACCCAGAAGCATATGTACTGTGTGATTCAATATTTCATTCAGTGGCTCATCCATTGAGAAGGACAATTGTGGTTCCTTTACACCGTGACTCAGAGCTTGTACAATCCATCTGTGAGTCACACGCACAAAAGGCCATTTGTCAAACTGTGTATGTGTACTCAAACACTGCAACAGTAAATGTGTCACCCCTCCACAAACATGCAGGGAGCAACTGTTTATTATTTCATTAGCACGTTATCCAGTGTTTTCTAAATCCCGGTGACTGCTGATTTATGAAATGGCCTATTTTTTTTTTTTTTTTTTTTGTGGATTCAAAATTGAGTCTTACAAGCCACATAACATGCAATCAGCAGAACGCTTTTCACACTAGAATTTTTGAAAATGAAAATGAAAAAAAAAAAAGAATTAAAATAAATA
>KV751318.1:10170584-10216129 GCA_001698575.1 Mola mola
AGCAAATGAATGTGAAAAGACCCTTTTACTCAAACGATGACACATCCTGCACAATGAAAGCGACATAAAAAAAAGCAAAACACTGTGGACACTGCACAGTACGGTCAGTCAAGCAAACATCACATTTCTTTTTGCTTTCAAAATAAAATCTGATGTGGAAACATCAGTTGTGGATGTTACAAAATGTCTATTTTGTACGATGGTTGAAGAGCTCTATGCACTGCAAACACTGAAACCATAACACAACAGGAAGACGCTGCAAGTAGCACAGATGACAATGGACATTGATGTTTCTAGGGCACGCTGAAACACAATGGACATACTTGTTTTGTGGCCATCTGTGACTCTTAAAGTTAATGTAGCTGGCTACACCGCAATGGTGTTGGAGTAATAAACTCAAATAGAAGATTTTTTCTTTATTCTAATATTACGCTGTGTGTATACGTGTGCGTGTATGCGCGCGCTTCTATTATAAAAGGAAACAAATAAACATAATTTCAAAATAAAACAGAATCATCAGCATACATCATAAACTCTGTGTCTTAACCTTAAGGGTGAAAATGTCACACCATTAAATTAACTTAAGACCACTTCATTTTGGACCAATAAATTGAGAGATCTTATATTTTAGTAAGACATGGATGTCCAGCAGCATATTAGTGTCCATATTTACAGACAATCACCAGTCACAGTTTCTGCTGGACTAAATGTGACTCTTTTCTTGTAATAGTGTAGATCAAAAAGCATTACAGTTATGACCGCAGCGTTAGTGGGGTTTAAACTAACAGGATGCAGGTTCACTCATTACTTGACAGCTTTTTCAGACCTGCTTTGATACATTATAGGAGCTTAACTCCGTCAGCTCATGGTGTGGGCAGGGCCGGCATGTGCTCATTGAGTTTAATGGGATGTGAAGAATCGGGCGTCCCGGGTCAGGGAATTTCTATTGCAAATGACGGCTGAGGCACCAGGGCCCGCTTTTCTCGTTGTTTGGACAAAGAAATGCATCTGAGATGCCTTTCATGCGATTTCCTATCAGGGAGACCCATGCAGTCACACTCATAGGAAGTAAATGTTTTACAGTATTCCACCGAAAAATTTACCATGAAAAGAGTGTTTCTGATACATTTGGGGCCTTGTGAGGACAGGGTGAACACAAACAGGAGACAGGGTTTCCATATCTTTGCATGATATGTGTCAGAAAGATTATTTTCTCTCAAACATTTTTTTAAAAAGTTGTTAGGTATGGTGTGGACACATTTATACTATAGTGGTATACAGTGGTACCCTACATTGCTGCAAAAATGGTACATATTGCAAAAGATAAATTACATCATCTTATCTGATTTCAAACTTCAAGATGAGCTATTTGTTGGTCTGAAATAGAGCTGAGCGGTATGGTCTTAAAATAATGTAACAAAATTTGTTTAAGCCATATCTTGATACACAGTATATATCTTCTCATATTACGATAACAATGTATAGTTGATTTTTATATATTGCACAGACACACATTGCACATTGCTCCTCAGCCCTGCAGGCCTATCCCCCATTTGTCCTGTAGAAGCGCACATTTAACGTAACAGTATGTGGCATTTCAGTGCTATCAATAATTTAGTCTGCCATGAACTGCTGCTGCCGTGTTGCACATGTCGTATACATCACCTAATGGAAACATGGTTGCCACTTAGCTAAATTCAATAGCTTAGAGGATTACTATCTCTACTCAACCATGTAATAATGAAAAGGTCATATCATCATTATAACTCAGCAAACCATAATCTGCCGCTGCCTCTTTAATGGCTTTTAAAGTGTGTCAAGGCCCGAATCGCTACCACCAGTCACAATTTTAATGAACATGCCCTCTTCTAAAGTGCCAGTCTGCCAGTCATTCTACCCAGTTTCGAATGCGGCGTCACACTATCCCCTGCTGGGTTGCGCTAGCCTAGATTGATATGTGAAACCGAGAACATCTGGGAGTGAATTGTGGCTATTTTTACATGTCCTACTTGAACTAAATGGTTCAGATACTTAGAGGAGGAAGTCAAGCGCTGAAAAAAAACATTTTTAATATCAAAAATATATATGTAATAATAATAACTGTAAAGATAAATGGTGCTAAGAGAGTGGACACAGCGAGTGCATCCACCGTTGTGTTGGTCTATTATTTAAAAGGCCGCTGGCATTGTGAGGAATTAAAATGAACATGCTGGGTAAGATAAATGCCCTTGAGAACGCACAGTCCGGACAGATTTAATCAAAGAAAGGTGAAATAAACAATCTCAAGTGACCTCGCTCCACAACAAACTTGTGGTAGCAGCAATTCCTTGGGAAGCCACATAGGAGTATTGAACAAAATTACTCCTGTTATTAGACCGTAACTCAGGAGAGGACCCAGGCCTTAAACAGCCTGCATCGTCTCAGCATATAGGGAACTGGCTCAACAATGCTGGAGCTACAATTATGTTAGCGGCTAATGACCACCATCACAAGCGTAATGAGCACTCTACAGGAGCACTGACATTATGGAATATGTTAATGGGCTCTCCTGCTGCCACTGCCAGCTCTGGTACGGAGTCACACACACATGCGCTGAGGCCAGAGCTCGTCTCAGTATCTGGTGTAGGTGCTGTGAAAGGATTCAGTCACTTCACAGATCAGCCATCGACTCGCTGTGACTGGCACAAGCGAGTGGGAACAAAGGAGTCACTGTGCCTGTCACACTCGCTCCTCATTACACTCACCCTTTGCTCTGCCAGCTGTCTATTCGGCCCCTCCCACAGCTGTGGCTATACATCAAGTCAACCTTAATTCCATGCACACACATGCAAATATACCCCGACTGGCCGGCACACACGTAGCGAGCAGCTCTTGGGTGGTTGCAGGGAGCTGGCTTCAATCTAGAAAAAAAAAAAGAAAGCCCTCTTCCTCCCTGCTGGGTGCTCTTTGCCTATACTGACTGACTGCACTGTTAGATGAACAATGTTATTCATCAACCACCACCAATGGCTCATCAGTATCACCTCACTGCACACAGCCACAGCACATGAGCTCATGCCTGCTGCAGATACTACACTGCAGCTCATTTTTAAGGCATTCTCCGTCTCTTTCTGTCTTTCAGAGTGCCCTCTCACACATGCCTGGTATTGTTCTCTGCCCAACCTTCACGGTCACACCCATTCACCACAATGCCCTCCCTCATGTGACAGACGCCCTGTGCCAAGCTCACCCATTAATTTGCTAACCCCTCAAACTCAGCCTTCTGGCCTCCACTTGCCACAGCCTTCTTATAATTTATTTATCCCCAACATCTTCTCTTTTTTTTTTTTTTTTTTTTTAAACCATATGCTACACTCATGCCCTCCCCTCTTTCTGTTTACGCACTGAGAGCCTCCAGCCCTTCCTCACTTTTCAGACTCGAGCCAGGGTCAGTGACAGCTCGGCCTCCACCCTAGCAATATGTGGTGGCTGGCCACTAATAAGACACTTTCATTCCTCCTGTGAAGCCAGTCATTGAGGCTTTGCTACTGACTAGTTCATTATTGACAAGACTAATAAAACTGTGGGGGGGGTCTCAGCAGTCTGACTATTTATGCAGTGAGGCATCAGTTTCAAAGAACTTAATTTTTGCCTTTTATGGGTTAACTGAATGTAACTCACATTTATGTGAAATGGAGAGAAAACACAAGAGGAGGGCATTCCTCAAGCCAGGCTTTCATTGCTGTGGGTACCATGTCATCGGATGATGTAATCTGTGCATTGCATTTGCAGAAACCCCTACATGCATTTATTCAAAGACTGCATGAAAACATACATCAGACATGACATGTTTCTCGTGTGAGCCTGCCCTGTAATTGGTACGTAAAAAGATTAACAGCTAACCACATAATGTTGGGGTGCGGGGTGTGTCCTGCATGTGTTGACCTCTCTTTTCACACTCTCTGTCAACAGGAAGTCAATGAGGTCACATACACATGTGGGCAGGAAGTGGCTCACCTTCCACC
Source organism: Mola mola (assembly GCA_001698575.1). Lineage (NCBI taxonomy): Eukaryota > Metazoa > Chordata > Actinopteri > Tetraodontiformes > Molidae > Mola > Mola mola. Next base: position 10,174,589 of record KV751318.1, read on the forward strand.
TTCAGTTCAGGAGAAGCTTGCTGACTGTGGCATAATTCATGTAAGAAACTGTCACCTTAAAGACGGTCATGTGGCCGCTCTTCTATCATCGTTTAAAAAATGCCAGTGGTATTTCCTGTTCCTTTCTTCCATGGACTCTGCAAAAATGTAGCCCCACAAGTGGTGGAGACACACACACACGCAAAAATACAAACACAGAGTGTTAAGCTTCGCCTCTAGACAACAAAGGAGCGGACACAGCAACAAGCCCCGAAGGCACCATTTAACCCAGCTCGCCCATCATTACAATACCTCAATAGAGAGTCAAGCTGGGACCAGCCGAGCTGAGCTGGACCGTGTTATTCTTCAGTTTCCAACATAGCTCGGGATGTGGGGCAGACACTCTGGCAACGTGAATCATCGACAGGAAGCGGAAAACAGTGATGTGTGGCCAGTGCGGACCGGCAAGGGTGAAATGGGGGCAGACGGGTGGTTCACAGATGGGAAATGCGCTCAGGCCACAAACGGCAAATGAATCCCAAACTAAACATAATGCTACAAGTCTGAGAGACAATAGAACATGGTGCTTGCTGTCAGAGAGGACCTGTCTATAGAGTCAACGATGTGGCAGGAATGAAAAGAAGCGAAAAAAAAAAAAACCCCACACACACACGATGGGAAGTAGAAAGCTCTCCTGCTACTTGGTTTCATCAGGCAGAAAAGAGGTTTGATGAAGCATTTGCGTGTTTGTGAATGTCTATTTGTGCTAGTCCGACACACCTGATAAGGCAAAAAGCCTGGGAAATTAACAGAAAAACCATTAAAAAAACCCCCTCCATTTTCATGCCTTCAAATAACACTGGCACGAAGTAGTGCTGACAAGGTTCAAACGTCACCGCTCATGAAGAAAAACAAAATTGACCCCTGAGTTCACCTATTCTTACATACTGACCGATACTTTGGAAGGTATTAATGTACAGTAGAGTAAACGGTTGTTTTCCAGATAAATGGATTGCATGGTCATTACCAACAGAGGATGAAAGGCAGCGTGAGGGTGCGAGGGTGATTATGGTTTGCTTTCACTGGCTAGTTGGAGCCAACAGAAACACTGCTACTGAGCTCAAAAAGTAGCAGCAGAACGAACAACAACTGGAGCCTTGTGCAGGTCAGTCTAATCCGGATGCCCTATTGAATCCTGCTGTAGCCGGTCAATGTGTGGGCTGCCAGGGCCTGAAATCAAACAATATGTCAATGCTATTGTTTGGATAGAAAGCTCAGATGAGAAGCTCGAAGTGACAGTTGGAGAGGAAGGAGAAATACTGATAGACAGATAAGAATACACGGAGGTGCAGTAAGTAGAATAAACCAGTAATGTCTTACAGGGGCCACGCGATGACAGGAGCAACAGAGAGATAGATCAGCTTGTCACGTTTCCACAAACGACCCTATTTGTTTTCATTTATTCACACACTTAGACTCAGCCCGACGTAAAGCAACACACCTTCAATCAAAGGCTTCCGCAGCCAGAGAGAACGAGCGAGCTGGTAACCTTGGCTTGTCTCCTCTCTCTAAAGGGAGGCTCGACTCGTTTCAAAAACGCTGCTGTTCATTGGTTGTTGAGAGGCCCAACTCGTGGCAAAATGGGTTTACAAGTCTTAATCTCAGTCTGTATGTTAATTATGCAACATGTTTGACTGAATTATTGTGAGGCGTTCAGTGGCAACGAACCCCGTTAGAGCACTGCAGCCCCCATTTTTTCCTATCATTGGTATTTTGTACAAAATTATTTTATGTCTTTTTTAGGGTTGCTGTTGTGCTCTTGTCATAGTGCTGGGCAATATATTTACAGCATACACTATATATTGTTAAAGTGATATAGTTTCAAACTAGTTCACCCCAAGGACAAAACTCCCAGACACAAACTTAACAATGTTGTTTATGCAGTCCAGTGCAGTGAGGAGTGCATGGATTTTTACATCGGGGAGACCAAACAACCTCTCCACAAACGCATGGCTCAACACCGGAGAGCCAGCTCCTCCGACCAGGACTCAGCAGTCCACTTACACTTAAAGGAGAAGGGACACTCCTTTGAGGATGAGAATGTGCATGTGCTGGACAGGGAGGATAGATGGCTTGAGAGAGGAGTAAAGGAGGCCATCTATGTCAAGCTGGAACAGCCATCACTTAACAGAGGAGGAGGCCTCAGACATCAACTGTCTCCACACATACAATGCAGTTTTGAAATCCCTCCACAGGAAACTTAACCACAGTTCACACCTTGGCTCATGTGAAACCAGCGACTCACATGATGACTGGGGGAGTGACTACCCATCTGATGGGGGATGGATCTGGGCCACAAAGATTGGGGGTGGGGCTTTGTACCCTTTGCCCACTACCCTGAGTAAGAAGGATCACTCCACAAGGTTAAATACTGGGGACTCACTGCCAGAAATCTAGAACTGAAGAAGCCTCTTGGATGAGAGGTGAAACGTCTTCAAGAAACTACAAGAAGTCCAGTTGCCTTCAGAAGAAACACCAAGACTAAAAACAGGCTAGTTTTATTCCAGCTCCACCTCACTGAGCCTCCAAGTCATCTGAGCGTGCTGTCCACTGTCATCACAGAGCAGCATTGACAAGATCATCATGCGAGTGGCCGCGAGACACAGGGAAACGACATGGGGACAACCTCTGCTTGGAGCCATGACTCATTTCTCAGAAACACAAACCTGCGTGTGTGTGTGCAACAGACAAGATCAGTCACATCATTCCTTTACTTGGAAAAAACTCACCATCTTCTGTCCTTTATAGTGATTTAAGCGTATAACACTGAACTGACCACAAAGAAGTGAATTCCGTGATCTAAAGTGAATTGAATTAATAGCAATTTTGTTTTGTCAGTTACATATTTGTCCATATTATTAACATACTGACATTAAAAGTTGTGCATAATTGCTCCAAGCAAGTCTGCAGCATATATAGGACACATAAAGAACCCCGAAGGTCAGCCAGATAGCCCTCAAGGACTTGCTGATTTTGCAAGGGGCAGATCAAATTCCTCAAGGAGTTTCCCGGACTTCAATAAAGTACTCTACACTTCCAAATCTCTTACAGCTCAGCCTGACACACACAGCACTGGAAGCTAAAGGGAGACAAACCATCAGCGGCTGGCTGCTAAAACACTATTGATTTTCAGATTACAATCCTACAATGCTGTCCGACTCATAATGGACAGTTTCTTTTAAAGTCCAAATCGATGCAGCAGAGACATATTTTTAAGAATTGCTGTGAGGGTCCAGCTCCAGAGCTCTGATAAGTTCACTTTGTTCAAATTTTCTTTCCCACGCACAGTTTCCCACTGCGGTGGTACACGAAAGACATGCAAGCAGACAGTTAATGTAAACTTGGCTTAATTACTTAAGATAACGTTAAAATTAACCTTCCAGAAATTGTTTGTTTACTAAATATAATGACGCCTTTTTCCTTTATGTGCATTCCATTTTGTTGCTTGTTGTGTTTCTCCATTCACTGCAGCCGAGGTGGAAGTCTTTTCTGGTTTTCAGAACACAATATGACACTTTATATTTCCTTTCAAACGAGTACAACGTTTTAGCATAAATGCTCCTGCAGCACGACACCATTGATCCCTCTGCTTGTCTCCAAAATCTGATACATTTGGATGGAAGTTAACGTTCAACTCGAACAGTTCATAAACTTTCTGTGCGATATCCAGTGTATGGAATTAGAAATAACACTACAGCAATGTAGTCAACAGCACACACGCTCTCATAAAAATCCCTATCCACCCCAGAGCAAACATCAAACAGACAACTCATTAGCACATCAGACAGAAACGTCCATGAAGGAATGGGTAAACATTTCTGTAAATACCACAAGTCAAGTGAGCACACTGGGACTAGCAGTGCAGAAAATCTGGGCACCTCCATGGTCTGATATCAGCAACAGTAGGGCCTAAAGAGAGTCACGTGTAACTATGATCCTTTCTAAGTAGCTACTGAGATCATGTGGTGATTCGAATTGATCAAAAGTTGGTAGAGCAAATGATCGAGTACATATAGACAGAGGGACAAATAGGAAAAAAGAATGTCTATATGGAAATGATTGGTGGATCACGAAATGCAATCATCCATATTTGAAAAGCAAACATACAAGTCGTCCATAAACCCTAACAAGCACATCAAATAAAGGGCTGAGATGCATGCACACACATGCACAGCTATAATTAGGTTGAAGCAGCAGAAAACCTGTGTTCAACACCTGGGTCACACTGAAAACACCAGCAGCCAGCGAAGATGAAAATGACGCAGGGGGGCCATGGAGAAAAATTAAAACTGACATAATTGTAGTGCTAAAAATTTGCAGGTTTCCTTAGCACACGTGCCATAAAATCACATGCTGTGTGATGTTAACACCACTGACACTGTACGATCCACAAAAGTGTGGAACACCTGCTTACAACTCCTAAAATGTCAAGTCAGCTCAAAGCCCTCACAGCTGCAATGAGGATATATACTGGTTACACAGAGAGACTGGAATCATTTATCCTAACAGGTCAGAACGCTTAGGGGCTCAGAGGCTCTTAGCTGAGAGATGCTAAATATTATAAAACAGAGAAAAGAGAGCTGGCAAACCTCACAAGTATTATACACAGAGCTCTGGAGCACCAACACAGCTGGAATGCAGCAGGCAGAGCAAGCATATGGAGGGAACCATATCAGTTTTTTGGTCATCTTGGGCTGCTTCGCTCCACAAAAAGTCCGGACTTCGGATGGAAAATACGCCAGAGGATGCTGTCCGCTTAAACTTGATGCATAATCTAAGAGTGGAGCTCAAGGGACAAAACACACAGAGTTGCAGAAGCACATGGTCAAGTTAATTCCCTCGTGCAACGCCAAAGTTATATCACAATTTCATATGAAGTTTTCCCTTCTTATTTATTGCAATTTTGCACAAATCAGAGTTGTCGGGACCTGAATTTAGCCAGAGGCAACAATCAGTAAACCAAAGAGCAGAACATGGTTGTATCAGCACCTCAAAGATCTTTTCTCGCCTCTTTTCCTGTCTGACACCTTCCCATCGCACCCTCAGTATCTACCTGCTGTTTTAATTAAGTTCATACCACAGGGAGCAATTATGCAAGACAACATCCATCTCATTTGGAAGTGCATATTAATCTAACCTCAAGCTGCCAAGGGACAAGCGTGCCGGTGTGTAGCGCAAAGTGAGGGTGCCCGTGCATTAAAGCGCTTTATTTCAATAGGCTGTTGGCAAAAAATGAAAGAGGACAAGAAAATTGCATGATGCTTTAATGTCATAATCATGAGCTTTTTGGGTGAAAAGAATTGTGGAAAAAAAAATAAGTGTGTTAAAAACAGACAGAGCGCAGGCTGGGCACTAATCAGAGAAAACAATTTACATTCCTCCATTTCCCTCTGGGAGCCAGCGAGAGTTAGAAAGTAGACTTGGGGGGGTGTGCACTGCAGTATGAGAGTTGGGGAACAGAGAGAAGCTAAAATAAGCAATTGCAAGTGAGAGCTTAAGAGAGAAAGCTAATGGGAGAAAGATAACAAGCACGGGGGAGGAGAGAGAAACACAGCTCAGAAATTGGCAAGGTTGCACCTCAGGAGGTGGTGAGGAGGGTGCCAGACACGGAGTGTCGACAAGTCGCGCACCGAACCCTCGTGCACAATGCAACTCAATAAGCGCAGGCAGGCACCCAACTTCTTCCAAAAACCCTGATAATGCCTTCACTAATGTGATTTTTCCCAGATTAAGTTTCAGTACCTTAAAAGACAACAAAGCACTCAGGTTTAATCCCAACACTTTATATGGTTTACCATTGACGGTGCAATTTAAGGCTGCCATGTTTTACCTTCTCACCTTTCATTTACCCGTGTGCTGCCTGTAACACTCCGTTTCCACTGCTGATTTTTAAGACCCTGAAGCGATAAAGCAGTATTTATCTGGACAAGCCAGCTAACAAGAATCGGTGGTTTGCAGCGGCCAATAAAACTTGTTTTCTTAGGTGCATGCATTCCTTTTGACGTGTATGTCCCTCAGGTGGCTGTAAAACTGAAATATAAGGCTTCTGGCACGCTTCACTTCTAAATTGGACAGCTACTGGCCCAAGCTTTGTCCACAGTCACATACCAGTTTAATGGGAAAGTGCTTTTAAGTTGAGCGGTTTGTCAAAAAAAAAAAAAGATTAAAAAAAAAAAAAAAAAAAATTGGGTTCCTTGACTGCTGAAAGCTGTGCCAGAGGAGAACCTAAAACTAAACATTCATCTCTAAGCCGCTGTCAACCACAGTTACATAGTCAGGGTGCACATCTGGGCCAAAACCTCAAAACGCAACACAGAATCTTCTAGTTCAAGTACAAAGGAAATCAGATTTCCCTCCAAATAACGTAAAGAACAGCAGCCACACTTGCAGAAATTTCCTCTATGTCTCCATCTGTGACACGGCAGCACACGGCCCTCTGCTCCTGTATCTAGGCTGTGTTTATCGTCGCTGCCGGCCCGCGTGCGGCCCCATCACAACGCGGGCATCTTCGGTGGCTAACAGGGCATGTACACGGACTCTCACTCAATCAGCGAGAGCTGAGAGGCTGTGTGCCACCACGGTCCATCGCAGCTAATGAGTCATCACTGAGGAAATATGGAGCAACGCCATCTTCAAAGCGGGATTTTACGGATGACCGGGGGGGGGCCTTTAAGGATCGCTGTAGGAGCAAAGGCATCACCAGTCATTTATTTTGTCTGGCACAGCTCAGCAGTCTTATCAGAGAGGCCCAAGGAGGCCTGTGATGGATTTCACTGCAGAGAGAACACGATGGATGTGCATGCAAACCAATGCTATTATCAATGTTCACCCCCCAGTTTCTCTCTATCTTAGCTCATATTTGACCTTTACAACTTTTTTTTTTTTTTGGCTTGTTTGTTAACTCAATTTCATAGAGTTTCAAAATGTCAAACATTTGCTGAATACTTGCTGGTTTTAGACAAAAGAAGACATTGGAAATGTGACTTTTTTTTTTGACATTTTAATCAATGAATCATTACATCATAATCTGCATATTAAACTGATTGTGAACATAATCATTAGTTGTTGCTCTAGGTTATTGAGGCAATAAACATGCATTCATTCAACATTGCACCAATTTGTGTTTGTTTTTTTCATTATCAGTTGCGCTTGTCCACCCCAAGTCTCAATAGACTACATTAGTACACTGAGATACAAGATAAGAGATACTTCTGGGTTTCCGTTCAAATGACAAATAACAAATAATAGCGAATGTCCTGCCTGAAAATCAAGGGTTGCAAAGTGCAAGCTAGAATGGAGCAACAAAAGAAGCAACCCAAACACATAAACACAGAGGGGTCACAGAGGATCACTGCTTTGTTTAGAGGGGTCACATGCCACTAAAGTTTGGGAAACACCAGCATGTGAATCAGGAGTCCCATGGAAACTTTAGGGAATACATGTTTGAAAAGACAGGGGGTATTTTTAGCCACAGAGCTCGGATATGATCTCGAGTTTAATGTGTGTGTGTCCACATCTTTTTTGTCATCTTGCGCAAGCGTGCATACGCAGAGCCGCGACTTGGCATTTGCAATGTAAGCGTCTCTTTGCTGATCACACAGGGCACAACAACAAACTTACAGCCGTCTGACACGTTTCCGAATCAGAACCGCATACAACAGCGTTCACGTGGAGATGGACAGTCGGAGCAGTTCTGTGTGAGTGTACGTGTGCGTGAAAGCGGAGCGACGCTCCAATCAAACAAGTCAATACAAAACAACAACAACAACAACAAAAAAACAACACCCGGCGCCCAACGCCACCCTGAACCAGCTCACAAGAGTCTGGCGCCAGGCGGGGAGATGTGCAGAGGAAAGAGGCGACACCAAACGAGTCACGATGAAAGAAGGCAGGAAGGCTCGCAGAGACGCAGCGACGCGGAGAGAGAGAAAAACACAACACGGCGAACAAGTGAGGCTGGGACAGCGGGACAAAGAGAGAGGAGAGACGGAGGTGTGACAAACCTGCCGGGGCGAGGACACTTCTTCCACTACAGCGCTGCCGTCCGGAGTTTGCGTGTGCGTGCGTGTGCTTGCCACAGTCCCGTTTCCTCCCTCTCTGCTCTGCTGTAGACAGTGCTGATGTTTCCACTTCCTCCTTTCTTCTGCCGTCTGCTGGCTGCCGCGAAGACACCAGACGCGTTCAGTCACAGAGAGGATTTCTTAAAATCAGTCTCCACGAGCGCCTGGAAGACAAGGTTTACCGCCACGTGTGAAGAAAGGTTTGAGTTAGGGGAACAAACATTTATTTCACCTCTCCTTTTTCTCTCTGAATTCTGACTGTGATGTCAAAATGATGACAAAAAAAAAAGGAAAGAAAAAAAAAAATCTGAATTCTTAAAAAAAAAAAAGTGAATTTTGAGGAAAAAGTTAGAATTCGGACAAAAGAGATTAAAATCACAATTTGGAGAATAAAGTCAGAATTTTGAGGAAGGGTGTGAAAATTGAAATCTGAGATAAGAGTAAGAATTCTGAGAAAAAAGTTCAAAAATCTTGAGTTTAAAGTGAGAATTATGAGATAAGGGGCACAATTCAGAGGGGAAAACTGTCAAGATTCTGAGATAAATCAGAAATCTGAGATGAAAGGCAAAATTCTGAGAAAAAACAGTCAGAACTCTGAGGGAAAAAGTTCAAAATTTTACGTTTTAAGTCAGAATACTAAGAAAAAGGATGGAAATTTAAGGTGAAGGTCAAATTTAGTTTCCCTTTAGCAGTGCGATACTTGTGCCTTAGCAGTTTAGAAGATAATTAACAAGCACAATTAACTCTAAAATCAAAAAAGGTTTTACTTTTTTTTATTTTTTCTTAAAGAATGTTTACAAATTCAGATTGTTTTGGTGTGAGTTTCTGAGTTTTTAATCATCTCTGATGGAACTTGTGGGGCTGACAACGCCAAGAAATACATTTGATAACTTCAACAGGAATGTCTCTTTCTGGAAATCATGACCCAGCAACTCCTCCCTGTCACTCAGCTCCAGCACATGAAGAAGATGCACACTGGTTTATGTAACTAAACATAGTTTAGTTCTGTTGTCGGTCAGGATTTAGGCAACGCAAACCATCACATCTTTACACAGAACCTTTCAAAAACAACAAACAAAGATGTGGGTATGTAAAGGATTTCATAAAATGAATAGTTGGAAGTCTTGAACAAATGAATTAACTAATAAACCAAACTCCGAGTACTGCAGCTGTAATACTGAGCAGATGAGCATAGAAGTTTCAAGGATGTCTAAATATTGTTTAAACGAGCTCAACATACAGCATAAATTGTAAAATAGCACAATTTGGTTTCACTAAATATATTTTGTGGAGTGGAGGGCAAACAGAACCAGTGATTTTAATCATTTACGGTGATTGTACACTCTCTGGTCTCCACGGAGATGTTTGCAGGATGGGATTATGGCCACCTATCATTGTGAACCATTTCAAATCCACAGAACTCAGCAGTGTTGTACTTTTATTGGATGTCATCTACAGGAGAGGATACAGCACCTTACAACCAGCACTGGGCCACACGAGGCTACTTCCATTAAATGTTGTTAGTGTTTACAGGCTGGTTCGGATATGAAACCCGGAGTGTGTGTAAAGGACAGGAGTGCATCATTGTGGCCTCTCAGCAGGAGGATTAATACAGAAGCACTGTCCGTCCTGATAAATAGTCTCTTTCTCTGTCTGCTCAGATTTCTCTCTGTAAAAATAACATCTGTGTCCTCTTAAATTGTTAATGTGTCCGTCCGTACACATGGGGACAGCAGGCCAACACCTGATCCAAAATGACAGACAGGTATACATTTCCTATTTGTGAAAAAATGTAGCCATTTAGGATTATTTTCTGAATTATTTTCTGTTTCAACTCATGATGTTTAGATTAGTATTAATTTCCAAGCAGCTTCAACACCATTTCAAATCAACACCATTTGAGGGCTAAGGGCAAACAAACTTTAATCTCTACTCAGTTCACACCGCTAAGTTATGGTGATTTTGCATCTCAAAGCTAACATCAAAGGGCTTGCAAAAAATGTTTTTTTTTTAAATCTGAGCAAGCAAAGAAGCAGTGCAATGGGTTTAAGCCAGCTCATATGTTTGAAGTGGCAATGCAAATGCATTCAATAAAGGCAAAGACTAGCACAGCAGAAGCGTTTACCTCTGCAGCCTATAAAACGCAGAGTCACTCTTGTTTTGATTACATGGTAGGGGATTGTCTCCTTTCATTCATGGACTCCACTTGTCACTTTCACCTGGTTGTGTAACTCACTTGTCTACGAAGCCAACTTGTTTCACAACCACTGGCTGAACATCTGCACATCTGGTGCGAAGACAACAGCACAAAACCTTAAAAAGAGGGAGAGAGGCCTTGTTTTTGTATCTGTCATTTGGCAAAAGCTGATAGTCAGGGGTGGAAGGAGCACATTACACATACTCAAATTACTGTCATTATGTAGTTTTGAATATATTTTGAGATTTTTTTTTTTTTTTTAAATCACTGATTTTTATTTTCGCAAACCTTTTTCTTTAGTATTGTTTAGTATGCAAGTACACACTAAAGTGACAAAGTTACTGAGGAAAAACAGACATGCCATAAAATAATGACATCATATAGGTTTGCGTTATTCAACCGCAGCAGAAGAGAGGCCACATCTACCTCCGTAAATCTGATTTAATGCACCACACTAGGTAAAGTGATGTAAAAAGTAACCAAAACTCAAACTTGAGTAAAATTAAAGATATTGTGTTTGAACAGTACTAAAGTACTATAGAACAGTGATAAATGTGGTGGAGTATAAGGTCGATATTTGCATTTGTCAGAGTTTAAAGTAGCAGAAACTGGAAATGCTTGAGGAAAGTGGAAACAACTCAAATTTTTACATAAGCAAAGCATTTGAGTATAATGTATTACGTGATTAACAGGTGACACAGTGGATCCAAAATGTACTGCAGGAAGTTTCTACATTTCAAGACTTTTTACTTGGATCCAAGCATATGTTTAGATACATGTACCTGAGTAGAATTTCTCTACTTACATTTGAGTGTAACATTCTAGTGCTCTTTACACCTCTGATGATTATAATTTATCAATGAAGATGAAGATTTAAGTATTTAGTTTTCTGCAAATATGTTAAGCCTCCAACGCCATCTGCAACAGGAGTCTGTCCTGGCAGTCAATCTGACCTGTCCCTTGTCCAAGAAGACAGAGTGTTTCAATAAACTCTGTCCGCTGACCAGATTATCTCCACGTGGCACGAACTTCCCTCTGAGCTTTGGGCCGAATCTCATCTGAGAGATTCATTGTTCTGCTCAGGCAGACGGAGACAGAACAGTCAACTTGGAACAGGCCCGTTTCAATGAAGCTAATTTATCTTCAGTAAACGCCGGAGAAGAGACGAACGGAGCCGCAACCGACGGGACGTGAACAAAAGAATGACTAACGGCTCAATCAGCAGCCAAAACGCTCTCACTCTTTGATGGAGGCGTAATTTCTCACAAACACGCACTCCCCGCAGCAGTGGAGCTACTCAGAGAGCCTAAGACACAAATCTAAATGAAAATCTGGTTCACTTGTTCCCCGTAGGTGCACTGTAATTGTCTCTCTGTCAGCGTCATTAGGAAGAAGGAATGTTTCGAGTTTATTTCCACAGGGACTCTTCAAAACTTGCTGCTCTTGAAGGACGGACACATCAGACTTCCCCGGCCTAAAGGGCACAGCTACTGTGAGCTGCTGGTCTGAAGTCGTTGCACATCGCTCTTCATTTGGTAGATTTTAAACAGCGTCTTGAGAGTAAAGAGTTGAAAAAGACAGAAGTGCTATTTTTGGAAGGTTGTGGCTGTTCTGCATCACGATCGGACTTGTGTGCCATGTCATTACACCATCCTCGGAAGATTAAGGCATTCAAATTAAAAAAATTTAAAGAAAAGCTTGAAGGCCAAGATTAACATCTTTGTACTTGCAGCTTAGAGTGAGAGAAACATTGGCGAAAAACAGCCATCTTTATTCTCACAGTAAAGAAACACATTGGCATACATTCTTTCTCCGTATCCGCAGCTTCTTTTTTTCTGCAGAACAAATAAGCATATTCCGACCTCAAATAATTCCAAATATGCATGTACAGTCACAAGCATTCAAACATTCAGGCTTGTGTGGCAGAAATCTCCAACTGCAACATTTAATTTGGACCCTGTAAGAGACCTCTTACACCAGCACGCGCAGTTTACATCACTTTAGATTCATTAACCATGCAAGTAATGCTGTGTGATACACATTTGCACCAAGGCACACACACACACACACACACACACACCTATTTAAGCTGCTTTTCCATATGGCTGTGTGACGTAACGAAGAGGATGTAAACACAGGTCCTCACTCCACAGAGAATGTAATGACTGGGAGAAATCATGTGCAGTGGATTTATGGTTTTAAAGTGGCAGAGGCTTAAAAATGACCATGCAGTGCAGTTCTGACGTAGGCGGCTACTCCAATCACAACCTCTGTGTCTACGTGCACCGAGCACACAGGTACATATATCAGCGGTTTTCACATGCTCAATCTGAATCTGAGCAGCTGCTGGTTTTGGAGGACTTGTGCTTTTGCTTCTTCTTTCTCTTCTTCTTTTCTTTCTTCTTTTTCTCCTTCCCCTTTTTCCTTTTCTTGCTGTGGTGGTGGTCGGAGGAAGAGGAAGAGGAAGAGGAGCTGTCTGAATCGGAGGAGGAGGTGGTGTCCTGAAGCAGCTGCTGCAGCTGCTGGATCCTGTAAACAGGAACCGGAGGAGAGGAGGAGGTGGGGATTAGTGCAAGGAGGAAGAGCACAAGTGACATCGAGTCAGATGCCCAGGGTTGGCAAGCATCTGAAGTGTCCTTGAGCAAGGGACTATTTTTGTCCTAGTGCTGGCTTTTCTGAACTGTGGGGTTGGCCAAGTGCATACTTGTGTTACATTTCCAGTAATTGCCAACAGAAGCCTGAGTTCTTCTTAAAACTGCAGGTGTGAGGAGGTTTTTCAGAAGATAGAGACAAGCCTGGATAATAGGGGTCATCTTGTTACCCAAATCTTACCCAAATATAAAGCTTGAGCTCAGTTCCCTTTTTAAATTTCACTAACAAATTAAGAACAGCCATTGGTGCTTAATTTATACCTAAACCCTGACAGAAAGGGGCGACTCCATGACCTCTGATTCATGATGGGAACATGAGGGATGAATGAAATACACAAAATCTGTCGTTTTACACGCATGCTTTCAATTACTCTGGAAAAGTGAACTGGGAGGTAGAGTGGCAGTATTAGTTATCTAAAATTTTTGCGGCTGTCTCGAAAGTGTTGATCAGAGAAAAGGTGGACGGTGAAGGGCCTTGTTAAAGCGGCGTCGCTCTTACAGAGACAAAACGATCATCTGAGGCACAGATGGAGAGGCCGAGGAGATGTTTTCTTCTATTGGCACTCAAAACGCGAAACAACAATAAATTAGTCACTCGCTGCACACTGAACCAATCCTGCTGCGGATAATGAACTCATCTTTCATTCTATACTTGGCTTTTCAGCAGCTGCTCATCTTCACACTTGTGTTTGCACCTCCACACTTTGTTATTTATATGCAGTATGTTGTGCAAGCTGCAACAGTAATTGATTAGCCAATCGAAAGAAAATTAATTGACAATTTTGATAAACAAATAATCGCTTCCATCTTGTTTTTAGCAAAATTGTTCAGCATTTGTTTGTTCCAGCTTGTCAAGATTTGCTTGGGTCATTAGTTGTTGGTTGGAGTAAAGAAGTAAATTGAAGATGTCACTTTGGCCTTTGAAAAACATGACCTTTTACTCAATTTTTTTGAAAATATATAGAGGAAATGATTAATCGATTAATATAATTAGTAGAATAATCAATGATTAAATTAATCATTGGTTACAGCTCTACGGTATTTAGTAAAACATACACCCTTGGATTTCGTTCTTTTTATTTAATTCTCCTTGAGCAGCAAGCGGCTCTTCAGGGCTTGAAATGAATTTCACTACACATTTCACTGTGCATATGCAGTTCATAAGACTGTTGAACATATGCCATGTCGTGATACTTACTCCATGATTAAAAATGTACATCCTAAAAGTGAAATCCATCATAAAAACAAATCACAAAATAGGGTAAATATAAATAAAAATAAAACCTGTTCCTACAGCTCATCAGGTATCAAAATTTACGATGTAATGCGGCACAGCTTTAATATTAAAAGCGGCAGCCTGTAATCACCAGCCGAAAAAGGGGAACCAACCCCTGAGACTATTAACACATAAATAATTAATAAAAACATCCTTAAAATGAAACAAATTATGGATTCCAGAATTAATGAGTACAAATGAAATGAGTTGATACTGAATACAATCTTAAGCATTAAATGCTAAATGAGCCATTTCTAGAAAATGTATTTGAAAACAAGCACTCAAAGATATTCGACAGGAGGTATATCCATAAAATAGAGCTGGAGCAAAAAAATTAATTTTCAGTGAATTGAAATGCATTTGGAGTACCACAACATGATTAGAGCCTACCATCTAAAGGACACCAGGAGGACCAATGCTGTATATATAACTGGAAACCTGGCTCCCTACTAGAGGTTGGACTGCTTCACCTTCATTTTAAAGACAGTACCAAAATTAATGTGGCACTGACACGCAACGATGTCTTCAAAGTACCCACTGGCATTTGAATAGCCTTTTAGTAATGCATGCAAACACTACACACACACACAAGTGTACATGTCTGTGGCTGCTCTACTATGAAGGCTCTCTGTAGGTGAGCCTTCATCGTAACCTCAAATTCAAACATGCTGGTGTCAGAAACTATTTGCTAGAAACTGGCACAGAGCGAGAGTGAGCGAGACACCACAAGAGAATTTCCCAGTTACCTAAGAGTGTCCCACTTTACTGAGAGAAAACAAGCAAAAACTGCAAGTGTTTGACTTAACTGTTGGAGGGCAGCCTCAAAAATTTAAAACGGAATTTGTCCGTCCTTTTGATATCTTACGCTTCGTCAGTCTTACGACAGCAAAGGATATGATCAAAATCAGTGTTCCAGAAATGAACTCATGTACCTGGTTTCTTTTTCATTCCTCTTGTTTTCCCGAATGAGGTCATACATTGGGTCTTCATGAGCCTAAAAGAGTAAAACACAATCTGCCATTACTTTTTATGGAGAAGAAAAAAAAAAAAATCATCCTTCATGTCAGGCCCAGAAATTATCTACACTCATTTCCACCGTTGTACTGATTCTACTGTTGTGTCAGCAATTGTAAAAGCCTCTGTGACAATACAAGGTAGTAAAATATGATACAGCTGCATTTATGGTAATCACTGCAGAGGCTGGGAGCCCCTGCAGTGGGTATTGCTCCTTTCTAGTCGCACTGCAACAGACGGAGTGAAGAAATCTGCTGTCCACATGTTCCTCAGTGTAAACTTAATGTGCCCCGACTCCCAGACACAAACTTGTCTCTGCCACAGACCCTTGACCTCACCACAACCCAACATACACTCTTTAGCCGACCGAAGACTATTATCTGATATCTTATCTAAATAATTACGGGTGGGCTCATTCTTTCCGAGCTCTTCACACACTCACCACCCTGAACTGCTCCAGTTTCTGGTTGCCTTTGATGAAGAAAGGACATTCCTTATCTCCTGTCCTGTGGCCGTAGCGTTTACATCTCCAACCTGCGGCAAAGGCAAACAAATATCAATCTGTGCACTCCAGGAAAAATTGAAAATTGAATGGTGCATAATTTCAGATTTGCCATTAGGAAATACATCAGAGTCACAGTCTTACCCCTAGGGACAGTAATTTGACAAAATACTCACTTATTGGCTCATTCTCAAGCTACAAAACTTCATCTGACCTCCTTTAACTTGTAAAAATAAAGTAGGGTCCCTTATCATAACCAAACACACATGTATTATAGTATAGTATAGTATATACTTGATATTTATTTACTTTGCTAAAGGAACCAAATCAGAGATGCACAAAGGAACAGTTTGGTGACAAAGGCTCTGATTTGTAGATGAAAACTCAGATGATATCAGATTATTTTGCCACACTAGATAATGTTTTTTTTGTGTTTTTCATTCACTGTATTTTCTATCCAAATACCTGCCTTCGCAAGATCACGCGTCACCAAAATACATCGATTCTTTTCCTTATATTTGTGGGAATTATAAAAGCTAACACACCTGGGAGTCACACGCTCAAACAGTCCTGCTCCCCATTGGAAATGTGCTGCAAAAAGTATGTCCCAAAATAAAAGGCACATTGGCTTGAGCAAATCATAAAACATTACTTCACTAAGAGGAATTTGAAAACATACTGTCAAAAGTTTCAGTGTTGCTATTATGAAAAACCAGGCTCTCTGAAGTGAGACCACACAAATACACAAAGATTAAATGTGTACATTTTTTTCATGCGGTGTCTTTGTATCCTTTTAAGCAGGTTTATATATTGTCACATTTTCCCAAAGACTAAGTAGAGCAAGACGTATACCCAAATTCTACAGAGCTTATGCCAACTTGTGGACAGGGCCTGTGTATAAATGTGTCTGAGCTGTCTCCCAAAGTCCCTGGCTGTCCAGCCAACATGAGAAGGAGTCGGCTGAAGGAACGAATGGTCACTGAATATAATGACCGTCTGTGTTCAAGCAGTAAGACAGAAGGTAGTCTCCACAACCCCATTATTAATCTCCAAGCCCTTCATGATCCTCAGAGAAACAATACACATAGTGTACACGTTGAAATTCTTGACTTTTAATCCATCACCCATACAAAGTCCACCGCCCACACATGATGGGGGTTTACTCCCACCTACAGTTCTGAACAACAAGTGCTACTATTGCGTTTACAATTACACTTATAGAGGCTTTTTGATCAGAATCAATATCAGGAAAAGTATAACGGTGAACAAAAGCTATATAAAAGTCATAATGAGGAGCTGGGTCATAGGACAGACTTTTTGTTTTACACAAGTCTATAATTAAATATTAGCACCCACTCCTCGTTCTGCATGAAGTGTCCTGAGTGATAGGTTGGGGAGACTCCAGTTTTAAATTAGATCTGTGTCAATGATGCTAAAGTGAACCTGGAGATTCAGCACACAACCATCACAGTTGAAGCTGATTAGAAAAAGACTATGTATACACTAATCAACTGGCTTCGGCAGATTTTTTTATGACGACTGAAAAACTGGGATCACACATTTACAGACTGTGCCAGATGAGGGATCTCACGACTTTGTCACACTGACTGAATGCACAATACCTGCAGTTGGTGACCAGTGTTCCCTGCGTGACTGTGACCAGAGTCAGCTTGAAAGGATCAAACATGTTTGATATGACTCATGGCGGGAAGTCTTTTCCGTTCGCACATTTGCTGATTAAAATCTGTACTGTTCCATACAGTTACAGATTTCTGTGCCAACTTGCCAGGGCACACAACAGCTCGTGAATGGTGGACACTAGGATGGACTCGGCACGATTGCAAATTTATACAAAATCCCGTCTAAAGATGTGTATCCCCAGGTTGAGCTACATGTTCCTCTCCCTGACTGAAAGCCCCGCTAAGAGAACTTTTTTTCATGTCAGCTATGTAAGCTATGCTATGTAATCACTGTGAGTCAGTGTTGCAGATCCTTTCCAGTGGATAATTATGCGCAGGGGTAGCATCTTGTCACAATCTGACCTGAATGGCACTAAACTCTAATTGGTATCATCGCTGTGAGCATCGCTGTGTTGAACCCATTTCTTGTCCACATGGCAGCAGTGAAAAAGGTCTACATGGATGCATGAGTGTAACAGTACTCACACTGCATCACTTTCACTTCCTTCCCCAGAGGCATCCACAGACCCTTCGTGGGGGCATGTGCCAGGAAGTCCCTGGCCTGTTCAGCTCCTGCAACAATCAGTTTTATCATTTTAATTGCTGGAGTGCTACAGCTGTCCAGTTTACTTAAGCTTCTCTTTAAATATGAAAAAAAACACTACCTTTATGAATCCTGGTGGAGGTTTCTCATAGCTGTATGAAAGACACACATACACTGTTGATTTAACTAATTCGGACTAATCTGCTATTTCAAAATACTTGCAAATACACAAGTAAACCATCCTTTATGAGGGTGGGAAGAGCAGGTTAATCACATTTATAATTCATGCACAAGTTTGCAAGCCTAAAGACATAAGGATTCACTAATACAACTCACAATGTCTCGACGTGTTTTATTTTCTGGACTTCTTGGTTGAGTTTTTTCGTCTGTGATTTGAGTTTCTCCAAATCTTGTTTGGAGCTCTTGTGTCTCTTGTGGTCTCGCCGGTCCTCCTTCTCTCTTGTTCGCTTTCTGTCCGACATTGTCTGGATTCGACAAAATATGCTTCCCTCCTTCAAAAACACCAACTATCTGCTTCACAAATAAGTCTGTGTACAAAGACCTTTTGTTAACTGTTTATTAAGAAACAGCGGCCAGTATGCTAACCAGCTGCTAAGTAGCAAACATTGCTCTGCTTCTGCTGTACTTCCTGTGCAGCCACATTGGTTACTTAAAGTCCAGCGCCACCCTCAGGACATGTGCAGTAAAACATAAAAAGCTTGTTAATTTCATGTAATGCATTTTTTCAATAAAATTGAGCTATTTCTCACATTTGTTTCTTAAACTTGAACCGTATAAGTACTTGAAGTGCTAAATTGCACCATTTTCAGATTTCTTTGCCCATACTTGATAATATTAACTGATTTCTAATTTTCACCATTGTAATTTACATGTAAAATAGTGTTTAGGCTATTTATTTGTAATGTACGGTGTGTATTTTTAATTTTAAGTGTTTGGCACCAAGTATTTTGGTGTTGAAAAATGTCCTTAAATTTAACTTTTATTATTTGCAAAGCTAGAACTCCTTAGTGCATCTTCAGTAAATGCAGCTGGATTTGTGTGCTTCACGTCCATATACTAATACATCTCCAAAAATAATATGATTTTTCATCAGTTATCCAAGATAAAATTTTTGAATTACGTCACAAAAAAATCTTTTACATGGTATTCAAACTAGTAGATTGATTTTGTAGATTTTGTAGATGCACTAGTACATCTACAAAACTAAGATTGCAGTATAAGGCATCCGAGCACTGATCAGACAAAGAATGAATAAAAAGCTTTGAAAGATTGAAAATATTTTATTTCAATAGGATACAAACAATTTGAATACAAGCGGAAGGTACTTAGGATCTAAACACATACTTTACATTGAATAGCTAATGGAAACTGGTAGGTAATCAGGTATTACAAAATGAAGTAGATTAATGTTGTCTTTAATAGGAAAAATTAGAAGAGTAAACTCACAAAATTCATTTTGCAGAAGATAACCCTAAGCGCACAGACAATGTAAAGTCTTGACAATACAGATTGTTCATGTGGTTTTAGGCAGATGTGCCAGTTAAATGTAAACAGCAACTGATAAGTCCCATTTTAGAAGATGAATACAAATATCTTCACTGGTGACTGTGCACAAAATCATTTGTATACAGGTACAAAAATTTAACAATGGCAACAACACACTATATATAATCATGTCAATCTGTTTGTTGCCATTACAAATGTATTCGTACTTTAGGAAATAATCCAAAACGGAAACAGATATGGGCATGTAAACCAGCTTTTCATGCCAAGAAAAAAAACCAAAGAAAAAAGTGGAAATGTTAACACCATTTGAAAAATACTGCACAGTTCTTCAAACATTGCACTCAAAATAGCATCCCCAGGTTAGGCAACAACCTGAGGCATGGGCTAAATTGGACAAAAGAATCATTTTCCTCTGCCAGGCTTGGAAGAAGATGCAGTGTACCTGACTAAAAGTTGTAATAGCCCGCCCAGTGCTCCCAGTTGTTTCACTCAGGATACCAGGAGCGCCATTCCACACAGCCCAGTAATAGCGTGTTGATGGGCAAACTGTAACCCTTCCCACACTGGCTTGGAAACCAAAGTTACTTTCTTAAGTTCCTGCTTAGCCATTGGTGTACACAGGTTACAACATGGCTCTAACCCCTTGATTTGTAAGTGCGTGCATAAAGACAAGGTACGTGTTCAAGATAATCAAAGTGAGGACAGAAAATCTTTCAAGCCCCCTTTCTTGTTGCCTTGGGTGTCCTCCCGCATGAGGATCTTGCTGAGACGCTGGCCGACCCAATTTTTAGTTTTAGAGGCGGACTTGGAGGAAGATGAGCCTGAGCCCGGAGTACTGGAGGAGGTGGTGGACCTGTGGGGAACAAGAGAGCGAAAGTTATTGGTTGGTAGGAAGTTCTAAAAGTGTCTTTTCGACATCTATATGACCTGGTAAGTGTGCATACCAACACATACAATCCATACAGCTAGCTGCTGGTCTCTTAATGCTGAATAAGTAGAAACATAATCATTCAAAACCTAACAGTCCTGGCATGTCATCCCCTCGGGTGTCGGTGACACCTACAGCTTCATTTGAGGAAGGTTGTTCCCTTAAATTTAAGCTCAGGGGTTAATTATAACAGGCACCTTAAAATAACATACCTAGGCGTATGAACAGGAGTCTTGTCTCTCCCAGGAGTCTTTGGGGTAGCGTTGACTCTTTTGGTGGACGGGGGGGTCTTGTGTTTGCCAGCGCTCCATGGTGTGCTGTGGGTTTTAGTGAAGGAAGCAGTAAACTCCCTGTTCCTTCCTTTGTGTCTGGATGTCATATTGCAAGTGTGGCAAGTGACCATCTGGGACAGGGGGAGCAAAGGAACGTACTCATTAATAATGTATGCCAAACATCCATATTCCTCTCATACAGAGCAACATTTTGAGGTGAAAGCATACAAGGTGCCCCCATACGACTATTCATTTAAAAAAATCTGCAGGTTTTCTAAAAATGTATTCCTTTAATACCAATCTATCTACCAGCTCATGTAAAGCCACAGCTGTATGTCTGTCTCTGAGACATGCGGGGGTTTGTTGTGACTGAGCATTGACTGCCATGACAGAATGACTCCAGGGCCGCAGAAAGCAGCACTAACAGTGGTTGTGGCAGCAAAATGGGATGTGATGAGCAGTGCTCAATCACTCTGCGGTGACACCTGCCAGCCTAAAGCCTCACATACACATCGAGAGCTGTCTCACAGCTGAGGAACAGTTCACAAGGGGGTCAGGGAAGTGCATTCATGACAGTATATGGTTCACTCAACAGCTGAGGTTCTTCCCATTGGTGCTGCCAAACATCCCAGAGATTAATTTACCTTTGAATGTGTTTACAGATATGAAAATAGCTAGATTAGTTAAAGCAGTGAGGGAAACACTGACTTGGCCAATTAGAGTACAAGGAGGGGCTGTTGCCATGCAGCGTCACCTATTCAGGGTATGGGAGCTATAAGAGCCACCAGTCAACTTTTCCAGTTAGTCTCTAAAAGCCTTTAAGTTTTAATAATATGATGATTCAGCAGAGTTTATGCTTGACTGAGCCTCACGTGACAAATTGTAAACATTTTCCTGGGACAAAATATGAAAAAAGCCGATATAAGGCAAAGCACGTGGACACTTGTAAGAGTTACAAGAACTAAACACTCGTTCATGAGATCCCCATGACTTAAGACAACTGGCATCCCAGACCCTCACCTACTGCCGTCTTGTGACCCGATAAAAAAGAAGTGGTTCAGCTTGAACTGAACCACAACAAGCTACAGTGCATGTTTGTCAAAGGCTGAAAGTAAGGTGTTGCGAGACCATCAGCAACAAATCAATAATAAACAGTTAAAAAAAAACTGCTCACTGCTATGGTAATCGCCATGAGCATTTTTTTGCTGCCAAATACTGACAAACTTAGACTCCAACATCCCATAAAGTGATGAAAACAATTTGGATACACAGCATCATGGTGATAAGCCGACCCTCAGAGCAAGACAAGGGATAGGCAGTAGCTTGTTTCTATTTTTTCCGAAGTAATAAGCTTAAACCAACTCTGGAACAGAATTAAACTCTTTAGAAAAGTCAGATAAGTTTCCTCCCTGGAGAATACTTTCCTCCCAGCCTTCGGTAACTTAAATCCCATTAATGACACAAGAAATCCAGAGTTGCACAAGGTTAAAACCGGTGTGAACAGACCACCAAAGGAGAGGTCAGCAAACCTGACCGAGTTGTTGACAGTCCTGAATGCTGATGAGCTGAAAAACTCACCGACACGAATGTTGCCATTTCAGATTCTGACAGGTGTCTGCTGCAGGGTCTGGTTTTCGAAGGACCGGGGTAATCAGTTCCTCTTTCTTTCTGTCTGACTGTGCGCCAAGTGTTTACTTCATGAGCCTCTGTGTCGAGCTTTATACAGACCGAGTCCAGCAACTCACCCGCCCATCATTACGTAGGGGTGTGGCTCAAAGCAACACTGGCCAGTGCACTGCGAAAAAGGGTCAACTAATCTGTAGGACAGTTCGTGTGCAGCCTCTTTACGGGGAAAACACTCCCAACAAAGCACTCAAATTTAAACTTGTCTGCAAACAAATTTTACAATAGAGGACAAAAAGTTAGGACAATACTGTTAGAATCCAGAAAGATGAAGAAGAAGAAATGGTGTAGCTTGTGATAGTTTTGACTGGTATCTTTTAAGTGATTTATTGTGATTTATTTAAATTAATATAATAAATTAATCTAATAAATGAATTTTTCATTTTTTAATTTTGTTTTCCTTTTTAAATCTTAATATTTGCAGGTAACAGAAAAAAAAATACTACTTACCCTTTAAGATTTTTAAGTTTTCAGAGGTCGAGTAATGTCAGAGGACGATAATATGTCAGTAACTGACATATTCAACATTGCATACAAGTCAGTTTTTATTTTTGGGACATCTGTTGTTAAAAAAAGAAACCAAAACAAAACAATGCTTCAAAAAAAATCTATCATTTTGTGCTACTCAATATTCTCCTGTAGATCATTAAAGTTTATCTAATGAAATTTACACAGGAAACTAGTGATGTATAGTCAAACACAAGCTGTTCTAAATGCTGCTGTAACACACTGTGGAAGGGATCGGGGATGTGGACATTTAGATGATGGCCTTAATTTTCAAATGACGAAGCAATGATTTGCCAAGGGAAGAGAAAAAACAAAAAACAAAAAAAAAAACGCCATGGTAAAATGAGAGTGTGTAGCTCACAGCAGAGTGGATCACAGGCACACATGCAGCTGGCTGCAGATGGATGTTTACAGCTACAGTCACCTCACACTTCTTATCCTCTTGACCTTTAGTTACCACTAGCGGTCCCACTCTCATCAGCTGGCCTGCACTGAGGCACTGATATGACACGAATGACAAAAAAAGATAAGAAAGACTTGGTAAAGCTTTGCGCACTATGCATGTGCATGAAAAAGCATACGGGGGAAAGACTTAACAGGCAATCGAGTTACAATGTCATAACAAAAATGAAGTTACCGTTGCTGCATGAGAAGTCAAGATAACCGGAAATGAAATCCTACTTATCATGTGCACCCATCAAATTTTACACTAATCCTTCAGCATGTAGCGTATGCACTTCGAGGGTATCAGGTGAACTGATACCACAGAGAGATTTGATTTCCTCATCTTGAGCTGTTGATCCTGGCAGCAGACAGACCCACATGGTGACCAGCCAGGCATATGGCCAGGACAACACTTTGGAGGTTCGGGGTAAGAATAGAATAAACAAGGAACTTTAAAATCCAAAGAGTGACTAGCAATCAACCTGTCTCTTCAAATAGAATGCACTGTAAATTTTCAGAACCAGAATCATGTTTGTTGCTGGGTAAAGTTTAAAATACAAGGACTTTATCTTGATATATTGGCGCAAGAATAAGAATAGAAAGCAATAACTTTCATCCTTCTCTCCACCAAAACAAAAAGTTGAGCCTCTTGCTCTCTGTCCTACCCCTGTACTAATGCATACTTGTGTTTAAAATGAGACACAAACCGACAGCCGCCATCACAGACACGCTTAACCTTGCTCCTATACACATATATCATGCTTGTTTAGCTCTGGCACTGATATAAAGCGTATGAAATGCCAACACCTACTGTTTATCCAAAAAACTATAAAGAAAGACCGCATGCAATAAACCAATGTGAAAATTCTCATGGTGTCTGAGCTTTGGAGTCTTTTGGAGTCAAGTCTAGGAGAATATCACATGGCTGTCATTTTGAAAATCATGAGCCAGTTTTAAATAAAACAGAAGTAAAAGTGGGGTCATCTGTGGGACGTGGCTTCACGTTGATTGACAAGTAGAAACCTGTCAATCAAGTCAGGGACAGACCCAAACCTTATTAAAGCGCAGTCACAGAGGAAGAAGATGCTAGGGTTAGTGAAAAAAATCCAACTGTATCGTATCGTATCTTATTTTTTATTATCATATTTTTCGTATTGTAATTTTTTTAATAGGTCGTTTTTAAAAATCAATTTTTCTCCCCAGAGTCAACACATTTCTGTGTATATATTTTCATGGTAGCGCAGATTGCAACAATGCCACATCGTAACTGCTTCCGGAATAAAACAGCCAAGGTGCATCCTTGTGAGATAAAAGCAGTGGAAAGTGGAAAATGGTGGTTAACCCTCTCAGTGTGCACTTAAATACCACTTTCCTATGATGTTAAGGATTGACTGGTTGACATGTGTTGTACATTGTTTTTGGAAATAAGACTCATGATATATACTCTCAGGAAGTGTATGATTTAACTTTTGTTTTTCATTAAGACGGAAAAGAAAAACTGCAACCATCAATACTATTGAACGGAATCCTTGTGGAATCAAAGTACATATCAAATCGGGACAGAAGTATCGCGTTACGATCAAATCTAAAGCATACCGTTCCAGTATACAGAGACAGAAATGTTTACATTTGTTTTTGTATTACCATTCTTTTTGTCTATTTTAGCCAATAAAGCTAATGTTAATGCTTAACACAGCAAACGGAGTCATGACACAAGTGCTGGCATGTAGATGGGCACACAGGTGGGCATGAATGTCCATGGTTTATCAGTCTGATCTACTGATTGGGCCTCCTCTCTTTTCAAAATAAGCAATGCCTGAAACCAACCAAATAACATGGCCTTGCCCATAAATTCAGAAACCATTTTGTGAGAGTTAATAATCCTTAATATAATCAACAAGAAAAAAAAAAAATCTTTGCTTCTGCTGTCTGGGACCTACCCGTCTCTCTTTCCTATAACACACATTCCCTCCAACATGTGATGCACTTGGAGCATGTTACCTGTGTGAAATTACTCATACATGTAACATTGGTCCTGAGAAATTTAGGATAAATTGCATCTGAAATAATGATCTGTCATACATACTGTAAATCAATGCAGCAGATGGACCTTTTCATCTATTAATAGCCCTTGCTCCATAAATACCTCTCCTCCTGTCTGTCTTTCTCTCTGCTGCCGGAGGTCAGCTCGGGTTGATTAATTTGACCTCGGCACGACGATGCCACCCAAGAGATGGAAGATGAGTAAAGTAAAAGAGCCAGTGACAGAATGAGGCTGTTAAACGCTTTGAATTGAATATACACTGAAGAAATGTGCGTGCAGTCAAAAGCACAAATGTCTGTGCTGTGTAATGTGTGTGAAAGTCATTTGAAAGCGCATCAATACATCACAACAGAGCCGAAAGCAGTTGTGGGATCAATACGAGGCAAGCTATGATGGTGCTGGCAGCCACCTAGTCACAATGTCTGGAGGCAGGCTTCCCGGTAAATATACAGGGACACCCGATCTAAATGCAGAGCGCTGCACACACAGCCAAACCAAACGAGAAAAAGGTATCAACATTTTAAAAGATTTTTCCCACAGCCTTTAACATGAACATAACAATGTCCTCAGATGAACTGCGAGAAAAACATACTTCTGTGGGGATTTATTCAGAAACAGCTGTTTGGATCAGTTTGGATCCAGTTTGGATCTTGAAACTTACTGCTTGACACGCTATAATATTTAACACATCTGATATTTCAAAATGCAAAATAGACTTTTTAATTGGCAAATATTAAAACCATTTCCATTCACTTTTCATTAAAAGTGAAGTCTTCAACATTGCTATTATGTACAACACATATCTAACAAGGGTTAGATAGCTTTACTACAACTTATTTAACATATCTGATGTGATGAAAGACTCGGGGTCAGATGCTCACGCGGTTTTCTATTTGTTATTTATAAAAGATTGTGCACATCTCACACATACTTCAGCCCAGATGTTTATGCAGACATCTACAAATAGCTGTAGTGGCAGACAGCATCTCAACACAGGTTTGTTTGGGTTGTTTGCAAATTTCAACATATTGACATTATTACAAATATGTACCAGCACTGTGTCTAGCTTTTTAATTTAAGTGAAAATATCAAAATGGGTATCGAGTATTGGATTTATATACTAGTGCTGTACTGGTCTATAAAATCTAGTATCATGAAAAACAGGGTTAGTGACAAATCTGTATTTGGAGCTCCCTTCTGGTCTTTATTATGTATTTAGTATTCTTATTTTTTTTCCCCCATTCTCCTTCTATTTTAATTTTACATATCTATCTTTACTCTGATTTTTGTGTATTTCATTTAAAAATAAACTTGAGTTAAAATTAGGGAATAAATGTACACAAGCTGACAGAACTGATTACAATTACACTTTAATGTAAATTTTGGTAAAAACTGAACTCACGTTTTGGAAGCAACACAGCACGTGTTGCTTCCAAAACGTGACACCCGTGCTTGCTTACAGTTTAGCCTACTGGAGGGATTCAGAGGAAACAAAATGAAAACAGGCGCAGAGGATAACTGCGAGATGACATGTTGCCATGATGCAGCATCAAGTTCTTGTTATTTGCTTAGAAGCTGGACAACAACCGTGATGATAACACAGGGCAGACAATCCATCTAGGCCTGAGTTTGTTGTATGTGTGTGATGGAAATTAATACACATGCATTCTGAATGTGTGTTGGTTTACACTGTGGGTATTTCAGTTTTCCTGGACATATAAGGCCAACCAAGGCGTCTTGAGGATACCAGTCATTATCTCAGCTGGCATTTACCCGCCAATGCTGCCATGACTGTTGCTGTTACCGTACATAAGTGTGTCTACATGCTTAAAATATCTCAGTACATACCTCGCTAAATCCCTGCACATGTGAAACGTGAGTGACTTCCTAGCAAGTATTTGTATCTGACAAGCCCAAGGCTATGCCACTTTTGGTGCTGCAAATTCCCACCTGGCTTTCTCTCTTCCCCAACACATTTCCCTCTTGTCTTCCTTTCACTAACAACACAACCTTGAGGTGTCGAAACCGTCGGTGGAGCTTTTCCTGTTCCCCGAGAGCCAACGGGCAAACACCCAGCCAGATATCACTGCCTCCTGTTTCATGTCATCTCCTCAACAGGCACATATCACTCTAGCCGTGATAAATATGACCAAGGGATATGGTGTGAAGAGATGGCCAAGAATGGAAGAAAAGGAAAGATAAGGATAATGAGATGGGGTAGGGGGTGGTCAGGTAGATGGGTTGAGGTAAAACACAAGAGAAATAGAGAGGGGGGTGCTGAAAAGTGCAGGGGAAAAAACCCCCAAAACATAAGATGATGAGAGGTGGTCGGTGAGGTCAATTAGGAGTGGTGACATAAATTACAAAGAAAGATCGGACTCATGTCAGGGACAAATAGCATTCTGGGAAGGATTTTTCAACCACTTACTGTAAATTCTGTCACTTAGTTTTTTTTTCCAGACGCAGTTGATCTTTTGTTCTGAACGGTATATTTTTTTTTTTTAGAGAATGGCATTGTGTAAACACATTGATTTGTTCTTTTTTGTTGAACTTCCAGGTATCATCACTTCTTTGTTTACTAGAAATTCACTGCAGGGTTTAGGCAGTCAGCAAATTCCCCCAACCAAAACGTCAGGAATGAGTACGGCCTGGAAGGGGCCTGAACTGACCTCTTCTTTGTTCCTTTGCACCAAAACCTCTGCTAAATCTCAGCTCTGGGAGGGAGAAGAAATAAGGCTGAGGTAAATGGGTTGTCTCTAGCTCCATTTATGGTCTCTGCCTCTCATTTTGAACAACAGTGCAGCTTATTTCCATATTCATTGCCAGATAACCAACCAGTCTTGCACACATAAGTATACAATAGTTAAAATATCTCCGGGACAAAATTTCACAGAACTGAGGAATGCATATCATGTGTGGACGGAGGCAACTCATACATCAATCGAAAAAGGGAGCGCAATACGCTGAGATTTACACCCTGGAATAGAAATACTGCACACTGCTCGTTTGCATAAATGTGACTACAGTTTTATGCTTATGTTTTGGTCAAGACAGGGAAATATTTCCTGAAATTCATCAGCATACAAAGTGACACATGCTACATTAGTATGCATACTGTACTTTTTGGGATAGTAATAATTTCACTCACAAAAAAATGGAAAGATTTATGAATGCAATTTGGACTGGAAATACTACTTACTGCTAAGCAAATTTAAAATTGATATTGAAAAAGAAATAATGAGCTCCTCAATGGCTCTCTGAGCAGCTTTCATTCTCAAGATACCCAAATTGTTGAAGATGCTTGGAAGGATGTTTTGACACGTGGAAGAGCCGCGAGAACTCAAGCAAACACGAATATCTGCAAATACTCACACCTTGTTTTGTATACATGTCTATCCTCAAACAAAAACGATCGTGACAGTAAATTAATGCAAAAGCGTGTCTGGATTATTTCTCTGATAAATCTGCCACATCTCCCCATGCGACAGTAAACAGTAGGAGATATATATGGTGCATGCAGATGTGGCTCTCAAGTTTGGCACACTAAAATATAACAATAAAATGATGAAATTCAAACAAAAACCAAGTTATGCCATCATCATTGATGTATAATTAGAACTGGAAAGTGGCGCGTGAAGCCAAAAGACCCTTGAGACTCTGAAGAATGCATATTGCACATTTCGTATAGCTCACATTGCCCATGGAGCATAGTGTACTGCATATTGTATGGACCACAGGTGGGACTATTTTAAGAATGCAAGCAATTTTTATGTATGTAAACAGTTTTATATGAATATAAATCAACAACTGAAAATATCTATTGTTTAACAAACATTCTGTGATTGGAACTGTGGCCACATATTTCTATCATTAAAGAGGAAACGAGCCTGTGCTTATCTCCTTACTCAGCCTCTCGTGCTGAACCCCTCTTCCTGTCAGGGTTGAGCTCCCATCATCAACAAGGAGTTAAAAAAAGGAAAGCACTCTAAATTCCTCCTGTTATCTCACCGCTCCACCACTCTGCATTTTAAGGGTATCGCCTCGCTATCACCCTTCTCCCGAGCACAGGTGTGTACCATCTGGCATATGCGGCTTGACTTTTTGCCCCTTGAAACTCCGGTATATGGCAAGCGAGTGACAGTGAAAACGGGGTAAAAATACCTTGGAGGTCACATTCAGGGTCTACTGTTTTACAAGGAAGTCGCGTGATGAACATTCAACATCCAAACACTGCTGACAAACAGCTTAGAGAAGAGTCGGCAGCTATGGCTGAGTGTCAACATCCTGAGATGTTTTGGCTAAACAGGTTTATCTGTTCAAAGTCTGTCATTGGGTTATTCATAAATAAAACCTTCAAGTTTGTATGTACGATTCAGCCTAAAATTACATGTGGTCCAACTATTAAGCATGGACTGTCTGTCTGGCTGTCTTATGCACATCTAGGGAACTGTTTATATGTTTGACTTCACACTTGGCGAGTGCATAGCTGAGCACCCAAGGAGGAACAATTATCGAGTTGTTTGGATGACAAATGATGAAGATATTAACACTTAGCAGATCTTGATCCATCCAACATGGCAGCAGCAAGTACTGAACTAGATACTGGTGCTTACTTTGATTACTAATCTTGGCCTCTCAAATTCAAACACAGTATGACAGATGTGCAGTATAAACATTCAACAGCCAAACAGGTGTTTTCTTTCTCAATTATTATTCCTCTGACTGACTTCACACCGTGTAGAGTGTGAGTTGTTATATACTGTTCTCGAAAGATACGTATGGTTCTGTCAATCTTTCGTACTTCATATTGACCTTTCTGTGAAGACTGAAGCTACATTCATTATTTTTTTTGCATTGTCTAGTTACTACATAAAGTTTTGATTATTAGTTGATGCTGAAGTGATTAATTAACATTATGATTTTTTTTTTTTTTTTTTTTTGTCTTTAAAGTAAATATCCCTGTAAATGTCTTTCTTCATATGACCTCCCTATCAAATCATGAACCTTATCTTGAAAATGATGTTACAATCATTCCATCAATCAATGGAAAGCAAATCAATTGACTATTTTGATAATTGAACATCCTTTTGGTCCTGTATCAAGCAAAATTATTAACATTTGTCTGTTCCAGTTTCATAAATCTCAGGATCTGCTGCTATACTTACTGCTATGTAATTCCTGGCAGTAAATAAAGAGTTTTTAATCACTGATTGGAGCAAAGAAGCAATTTAAAGGCATCACTTGGGGCTCTCAAAAAATGTGATGAGTATTTTTTAACTATTTTTTGACAATTTATATAGTAAATCAATTGTGGAAAATAATCATCAATCAATGATTAAAATAATCGTTAATTGGAGCTCTAGTCACAAGATTACAATTTACTATTTTGCAGTCCAATGGATAATTCATCTGTTTGCCATTTTTTCATCCTTTGTTTCACGTTCTATTATGCCTGTTTTTTCTCTCTGTTCCTATTTTATATATTTTTTTGGCCCAACAAATATGTGTTGGAGATTAAATTCGGTGGGTTCGGAGTGCTTTGCATGGTGAATGCTGACACATTAAATGATTCCAACCTGAATGTAATGAGGCAGCAGCATTTCTAGTACAGCTGCCCTTCATTAGGCTAATGTCACATCACCAGGTGCCATCTAATGCTTCTCTCTATCTAACACTGCTCACTGGTGTGTATGTGTATGATTGGGGTTCCATTACCCTTTTCCTCCCCATTGAAGGTTGCATCCACACTACTACATTTTTGTTTTAAAAGGCATTATCTTTGCTCCACTTGCATCTAGCGTCCACACTATTCCAGCATTTTATGGCTCCTAAAACAGAGACATTTGCAAATGCTGCTGACCATGTTTTAGCGTAAAAACTCAGTCATGATATCTCCTTTCTTGATTCAGCTTGAACATATCCATACATATCCAAGACTTGTCTTGCTTTTCACCATTACTGTTCTTTCCCCATATTATTTTTCAAAAAATGGTCAAGGGACATATTTTTTCTCACATTATACAATATGTGGACGGAGTTCTGAAAGATGAGCTAAAAGGCTTGTTGAGCTTGTTGTTTAAAAGCTTTAAATGGGCTCATTAGTGGAGTGGGAGTGTTCTGACCAAAACAAGCTTGCTAGTTTGTCCCTGCTTGGTTCCATCTATGGAGAGCACAGACATAATATACAACTGTTATAATTTAGGGGTCAGAGTTAAACAATACAATGAATCCAATTACTTTTTTATGGAAATACTACAAATGGCATTTTGAAAGCTACTGCAATTGGAAACAATATGCTAAGAGAAGGGTAGGGCCTGTAAAGTTATAATATTAATGAGATGTATAGTATTTTTGATTGCACCTAAACATATACAGTATATAAGGTTAGGACCAGTTATGTGGCATTACACTTTTTCCCATCAAAGTCAGTCCCCAAAATCCGATAAAGCCACCAACAACACCTTGCAGCGCTCCGTTCAAACAACCCTAGTTGAGGACAAAGTTCAGGCACACGTCCCTGGTGTTTCTCTGCTCGGACATAATGCTGCAGTGCAGTAAGACACATAACTAGATCTGTGGGGATGTAGTGTTTTGTTTTCTCACCAGTACTGAAGAGGACTTTTGAAAGCGATACAGCAGATTCCTCTGCACAAAGTTAAGTCGTTTGCCCCGGGCTCTCCTTTGGAGGATTCTCTGCACCCGTGCTGATGGGTGCTGCTTGGGCCGCAGCCGTATCCGGTGATTGTCAGGCTGCAGCCACTGATGACAGTACGGACACACTGAGGTGTTCTGTGACAAATTAGAGGACTTTTGTCCCAATGAAGCTGTGAAAAAGAAAAAGACTAAATCTATCAGCAAATACTATGGCGTGCAGTCATGTATATTTCTTTTAATTAATACCCAAGTAACTGAAGTGTATGTGAGGGTGGTATTTTTTTATATCCTTTATGACTTTATTAATAAAGTAAAAGAGTTTTATGTACTTCAGATGAGCAGATAAAATATTGATGTTGGATCATAATGAATACTGTGATCATTAAAACATTACAGATTTCTACATTCACAGAAAAACTGCACTCCAAAATATTTGCCATCGGCATCATATTTTCAATATAATTTTTCTTATATGAAAAGCTGGACTCCATACATCTAAATATCACTTTTTTTTAAAACGATGATTCTTTAAATCACGCAGTAAACAAAAACAAGGTTGGTCTGTCAGTGACTCTTATTTGGGGAAGAATAGCCTGTGCAGCCTTATTAAATGGCACCAGTAGTTATTTGTGTCATTTTAGCTGGCACTGACCTGTATGTGTGTGTGCATGTGTGGGTGTGTGAGAGATTCTATAGGTTTGATCCCACCAGGCAGTCTGCTTTAGACAGTTGGCTGACTCAGTCTGTTTGTCTGAGGGTTTAGGGAGGTTTATCAACCTTGAAAATCCAGTGACAAAGTCCTGCTTACTAATGCATTCTGCTCTTTGAGGCCACTAAGAACTCCCAGGGACCACTGATGAACACATGGAACAACAAACAAAAATGTATATGGAAAGTAAGATGTGTATGTGTCTTAACATACCTGTAGATGTCACAGACCACTGCCTATGAAAGAAAAGATGGAGACAAGATCAGAACATATAAGGGGTATAATAAATGTTCATATGTTTTAAATCTAAAACCATTAGCACCAGTTGATTAAGATATAAAAGCAGAAAAATTACAGATTCTCTTTAAAAGTGTTTTTTTCCTCTGAAATATTAGACAAAAAATATTCACATGTAATTTAAAACAA
The DNA here is from genome assembly GCA_001698575.1 of Mola mola. Classification (NCBI taxonomy): domain Eukaryota; kingdom Metazoa; phylum Chordata; class Actinopteri; order Tetraodontiformes; family Molidae; genus Mola; species Mola mola. Next base: position 10,207,745 of record KV751318.1, read on the forward strand.
GTATAAATTACTTGTGAAGGAAATGGGCAGTTTACAATTTTGTTAAAATACATCCGAGCAAATAAACCTATTAGCAGATGGAAATAAAAATATGGAATATGGAAAGAAAAGCAATTATGTACTGTGGAAAACATTCCACTGGAAAAGCAAACAGATCTCTCCTAAACAATAAAGGGCAGCACTCCAAACCATTTAGCTCCCCCCAAAAGGGCTGCCTCCGGGACCGCTGTCCTGCCTCCAATACTGGAATGCTCGAGATATTTGTGCAAACATTTTTTAAAAAAAGCCACTGCTTAGTCAAACTAAAATTAGGCTTTAATCAATGAAGGGACATTTCCTCTCCTGCTGCATGTGTGGCAGGGAGAGACAGGAACGGTGCTGCATATAGAGAGGAGAGGGGGCGTGGAGTGAACTTTAATCTGGAGTTGACCTGCTGGCAACTGCTGTGGCATCTGGCAGCAGGGGTTTGTTGTGCTCTTCTCTTGCATTCTCGGCCACCTGATATGGGAGACGGTGCATTAGATTGCTGGATGATGATGTATGCAACTGGATGAGTGCCAGGGCAGAAAAATATTTGGAGCATCTCTGCCATTACTCAGCCCATAAACCTAAGTCACTGTCCCTTGATACTCCTTAATTTAATAATGAACTAAAAAGGAAGCACTCAAAGAGTGCAAAACTCCAACAACGGCTAAAGTCCTATATGCTCCCAAGCAAATTATGTCTACCTTTCAAGGTATTTTTTTTTTTTTTTTGTGGTCTCATATTTCAGCTTTCTACCAGACTGTAGTATTAAGCCCTGTTCTCACCAAGCAATACGGTTCAGTTCAGTTAGATACAGTACACATTTTTTTGCATTTCCATTGTCAAAAGCTGTGAATGGTACCCTTATATAGCAAATCGTACCATGCCGGTTTTGTCATCCTTCGCTTGGGGTACCAACCCCATACCATAAAGTGGAGGGGGGGCTAGATCCACGGCAGTCCGCTGATTGGTAACAGAATCTTCAATTCGCTGCGAAAGTTAGGCCATCTTTGTTCTTGCAGCATGCAGCCTTTTCTCAAACAGCCTGTTTACTTTTTGTGATAAACAGCCATATGCCGAAAAGAAAAAACACGAAATGCTGGATGCACTCCATTGTTTCCTTTGTTTGTTCTTATGGCTTCTTCGTCTTCTTTATAAGAGGGATACACTGTGCCGGGTGTCTATGATGTCACGCTACTTACACAGCTGGCGCAGTCAGACTACCCTGCCCATCAGGTAATGGAATGGTCAAGGGATGGTTATGAGTATTTGAGTAGCCGTTGGTGATTTTACTATCCACTTAACTCTCTATTTCAATTCAATCAAGAGAAAGTCAAAAAATGAGTTTTTTGACCAGACAGTGATCTTTGACTTTGAGAGCCCAAAAGTTAATAATAAGTAGCCAGCACTGTCAGCCACAAAGTGACAGCAATTGGACCTCTACTTCAATATTTTCAAATAACAAGCTTTTTGACTTTTGAGTGAACTTGACCTTTGGTCATCAAAAACTAATCAGCTGAAAGCTGGGGCAAGACACCTTTTGATGAAAATTCAATCAAAATCGGTCAAGTAATTTTTGTGTAATCTTGCTAACAACCCGACCGACCAACCAACAAACGGATGTGGGTAAAAACAGACTCCCAACGAAAACCCAGTCAGACCGTCGGACTATATAAAGTCCTGTTAAAAAAAAGTTCAAATGAAGAGGAGCTCTTTGAGAGAAGAATTTGGAATGGATCTCTTTAAGGACTGTTTATGACTCACAAGTCAAACATTTCCTAATTTTTCCAACATTTTTTTCAGCCAAGAAAGCTGTTTTCATCAGTCTTATCGAATGTAAAAGTTTTTTAAGAAAGCTGGCAGGTTTTGAAAACACCTCCTTGCTTTAACTACTGATAATGAATGAAAATTACGCGCACTTGACGCAGCTAACAAATACATTATGCTACATAAAACATGTCACATTCTTCACTGCTATGCAGCACTAAAGAAGCAAATCTTCTCTGGAGAACAGGCTCTGAACAGACCACTGATGACTCAATGCTTCCCACCGCACTCCTCACTCTCAGAGACTGCTTACCACAAAGACTTCTTTCACAGCACTAATCTTATTAAAATACTTGTCATGCATCTTCTTTTAAGTGCTCACTTAGTTATGGTGATGAACACTAAAGATATGGCCGCTGCACATGAAGTGTTGATAAATGGGAGATGCAAAGATACACTGCTTTGGAACTGAGTATCTAAAAAAGATGGCAGATACAAACTACTGGAGCTGCTGAACTACTTTAACTAACAATAATTTTAAATTATCAAATAATCTACCAATTATTTTCATGATTAATCATTTACTCCATAAACTCAAAAAATGAAAACAGCTCCTTACATTTGCTTCTTTATTCCAACCACTAGTTTATGAGCCAAAGATGCTTCATTTGCTGCCAAAAATGACTGAGCAGAATCCGCCCTAGCTCGTGATCCTGCTCATTTCCCCCATGAGAATGAAAGGACTCAGTCCTGCTGCCAGCATCCTAAAGTCACAAAATCCATACAACACAGACACAGGAATTGAATCATTAGTGGAGTATCTTGAGCCAAAATCTACCATCTTTGGGGCTGAATGGAGTCCTTTTGGGGGACAATGTACACATGCCCATTCCTACACATTCCGGTGCTTGCCATTGCAGAGTGGACACATGGATATTTGATTTCTTCCTCGCACAAAAAATTGGAGGTACATGGTCATTTGCACAGAGTTAATGAGATATACAACCTCTGAAATTTATGTCACATGGACCCTTCATAGAGAGAGGTGTAATTTCAGATGAAGTCTGCCTCACAAAGCTACTAGCATGGCTTCAGACTTTTGGGTGGTTTGAGCCTTGACTCTAAGAAATAATAAAATGGTTATGGACAATTGACATTTATTTTAAAATGAAACAATTCAGAGAAGTAAATATCCTGGCAATTTTGTGAACATAAATGTTTAGAATAAAAGTGAAATATAATTCTGTGGATAAAGTCCAAATGTTGAGAATTTACGGTTGACTTTTTAATACTGTGAACAGTGCATCTACAAAATGCCTTTATAGATCAACTTTTGAATCGGTACTTCAGAATTGGCTTTAGTAACAAAGAAATTCTTTCTTTTAGCTCATAAACACAGAGTAGTTGTCAGTATTAGGACACTGAAGACACCTGTTTGAAGACACTGTGCTGATTGCGTCTGTTCAGGAGGATAAACAACACAAACTTGAAAGATGTCACGTTCGTTAAAACTGATATGTAGTACCACAAGACACAATAAGAACATTTTAGTTGTTTGAACCTGAAAGTGTGGGGCTCAGGCAGGCACGACATCTGACACTTTATTCTGGCAATTGTATTTCAACATTACTTTTGACATTTAGCCTTTTTTCTCGAAGTGCATAATGAAAAAAACAAAACTTTTTCCACATATCTGACCCTAATCCTTTCATTTTATTGACAAAAAATATCATATAAATATTCCAGTATCTAGTGCTGAACAAAAGTGCTCGTGCCCATTTAAAAGCAATGACACTGTGACACTATCCAGCAAACATCCTGCATGTTTTGTTTATCAGAACACTCAGGCAGGCTCCAGTTACCTGACACACGTCTATGACAAACTTACTGGAAAACAGCAGCACTCGTCTGGCAACATGAGCCGCAATTAAGTGACATCAGTTCATGTAACCGTGAAGCAAACACACACACATACGCTTTCAGTACGCATCAGCCTGACAGAAGGTGAAGACAGCAGAGGGCAGTAACACAGCCTCCCACAAATATGTCCCATAGAATGTATGAGTATTGAAACACAGCCGCGAAACAAACCCTCCAGTGACGCATGACCAAGACCATAACTGCAGGGGGCAAAGCCACTGGAAACCCCCAGGAGAAAACAGGGTGACAGTTTTGGTCCTTTAGGAACACTAAAAACATCTTTGACACATGCTAGCTGTGTATGCTCCACATTTGAGTAAATGCTGATAAAAAGCATTTTTGGTTGCCCCAGTTAATGACTCAACTTTGTGTCCAGTATCTCTAAAGTTAAGTCTTTACCATTTTTTCCCCTTCCATGTTATGGCTCTGTCTGAAGATCAAAAAAATCTGCAGTCATCTAGCTTATCACACTTGGCTGTGGCTGCTAATTGTGTCTCCTCTGCCAGCCACTCTGGCACGAAACCAGCCATGTCTTATAGCCAGATATCCAAACATTTAGACTTATGTCTTGCCTGCATGACAGTTGGTCATAGTCGAATGTGGTCAAAATGTTCTCTACAACTACAACGCTCCGAGCCAGGGAATCTGGGGAACAGATCACGGCAATAAAGTGGCAGTGGTCTCATACACACATCTGTAAAACGACCCTGATTTGGGGTTTTTCTATTAAAATGGCTGTTACTGTTTCCGTAGATGGTTCTGCCCACAGATTTCCTGGCTCAGGTGAAAATGAAAACAAGCCAAAGGATACAGTGACATGGCTGGAACCCAACTCGAACATTGACAAAAAGAGTCTACATTCTTATGCACTTTAAAGGTTGATATTTTGAACATCAATACACGAGCAAAGATTTTCCATGTATAAATGCAGTGTATCGTGGACAAATGATGTCCTGGACAAAGAATGACATCAATCTCTGTTCTTTTTGTTGTTTTGTTTTGCGACACTCTTTTGTGTTAAGTGGGACACAAATCCTAAAAACTAGCAACAAATGGAAAAATGTTCACACAAGACATTCACCGTCAAAATAATCTTGATGCATTCAGTTCAAGGCTGGATTAAAAAGCTCCTGGAGAGGATGCAATCACATTGTAATCCTCACTGAATGGTATGCTACTGGCCAAATAAAGGATGCAACAATCAAGAGCTTTAAGTCATAAATAGGAGTCCAGTATGTCGGATTTTTCTCATTGCCTTTTTTAGCAGTTGTTGGAGAGACAGATACCTCAGCTGGAAAAGCTTTGCTTCAGTTTATTTCCTTTCAAACAATTTGACAGACGCTGTTGTAATTTATTTAATGCTTGCATGATCACACAACTGCAAAAAGCCTTCCACTTCGCCAAACACAGGCCAGGGGCAAAAGTTGATGTGAAAACCTGAGCAGTTTCGCATTAAAAATCTGTCCTTTGGTTGACACACAAAAAATCCAGGGAGGCTGCGAGCCAAGCCGCTGCTGCTGTTAGCACAGCTTGTTTTTCTGATAACTTAAAATCCATGTGATGACTACAATCATACATGTGGTTAAAATAAAATGAGTTAGTTAAAATGAGCAACGTCTAAAAAGAGATGATGATATGAATTTAAAGTAAATCACTGAGAATCTTTATTGCCTGGCCATCCGACTGCCATTGCTTATATAAATCTTCTGTGTTAAATAAATTAACTCAAACACATTTAGAATGAACTGTGTGACTGCGGATCTTCTACAAATATGTGTTCACAACCTCACTGATATTGCTTTGAGTGCCTGATTGAAAAGTGAATTGAGTTGTGACCTTTTAGTTTTCACCTTGCAGGTTTTTAGTACATTTTATTTATAAGCAAAGGAACATCTGTATTGATTTTTATTGTTTCAATGAAGTAATGATATTCTATTCTTGAATCATTACTTTTCAATTATGACTCCAACTGGCACCCCTCTTCATTTAAATATCGAGTTTTATTTCAAACAAGTTCTACAATAATTAGTTTCAAACCGAGCTTTTCAAGTCATCTTGTGAAAAAAAATACAAAATACAGTACATGGAAGAAAAGTAAAAAATAGTGCAATCTGTCTTTTTTTTTTCCTTTGCTCTTCTACTTTTAAATACTGACCCACAAATCAGCTTTTCCCATTGGAAAAGCCACCCCCAATTAACTCCTCTTTAATCTGAAAACACACACACACACAGACTATGATTTAAGAAGATTTCTCTTGAAATTGCTATTTATCTATTTTGGTGAAGGCAAGAAGTGCTGAAGACTAGTATAAATTAATATTAAATTAGGAATGAGGAGACTCGATTAACGGCCAAATTGTAGTCCTACAGTATAATAACAGTATTAGAGTCACTGCTCTGTCATCCTTTAGGATAGCTGCGATGATCTCATATACACAAATTTACAAAAGGAGTCAAATTAGAAATATAGCAAGATGAGCAACACTATAAAACAACAATTGGAGCCAATTCCCTTACGGTATGCTGCTTTTGAGTGAACAGTGGTTCAGTATTACAATAACCATCACATCAGAGTCCCACCACCAACATTCCTTAGTATCACACCTTATCAATACACATCAATTTTATCTGTTATTGGTGCTCAAATAGTCTGTTAGCTTCATTAATATATGTTAATAAGCCAAATCTACAAAAATGCAGCTTTATAGTCTTTTGATAAAACCTGTGAATTTCTATGTGAAAATATCGCTGCCCAGATTATTTTCGTCATGGGCACGTTTGTCCAGAAGATGTCATTGTTTTATACTGCCTCACTGAATTTAACACCTACAAAACTGAAAAAAGCCTGTATTTTTTTAAGTGATATATATATATTAATTTGGCCTATTGGGAGCACAGACATAAATCTGCGTCTAACTCGTGTAAAAAGTCTCCATGCAACAATATTGACAGAGCTACTCCACCTAGCGCCTGCGTGCTAACATCACAACAATAACAGAGAGGAAATACATTAATGTGGTTTTAATGTACGATTTAAAAAGTTTTCTTACATGAGGTACCGCGACAGCTCCGGACATTCGTCCTTGTACAGCAGAGAAGCCTTTAATAAGAAGTTGCCTTCTTTGCCTTCAGAGGGAGTCTTCATTGTCAAGCAGGAATCTGGTGCGACTCGTGAGAAACTGAAAGTCCGCTGCAATACTTCTCCTGAAAAACGCCTCAGTGCCCCAAAAGGTAGAAATTGGGGTTAAAATACGTTTGCACGTGTGTTGGGGACGTGAGAGTAAAGTTGTATTTAATGAATTCTAAATCTGGATGAGGCCACAGCTGTGGCGCTACACGACAGAAATCCACGCTGAGTCGCGATATTATGATGTCACTCACGGTGGATTGTGGGAAAGTGAGTAGTTTGTACGCACGTCGAGGAACGACTCGTAAAAACCCATTTATTTGTCGAGGTCTTTGCCTTTTTTAAAGAGGTGGGCTTGAATTAAGAGAATAATAAAACAAAATATTATAAAATACAATAATAAAATGAATGCTCTTTTGACATTTAAAATTAACTTTAAAAGGCTTTTAATGGCTCCTGTATCCTATTAGGATTTATAGTTTAAAACCCCGATGGTGGGCTTCATCCGTATTTACATAGATTCATAAAATGGTAGTTTGACCGACAGTCATTGTTAAATCATTAATCTATGACAGCATTTTTGGTAAAAATCATTTAGCCATTTGACACAACTCTATTAAACAGATGCCCTTTGATTTCATCATTTGTTAGATCGTATTGGACATTACCAATGTAGGTTGGTTGACATTATTGTATCCCGCACACATCAGATGAACAGCCCAGCATACCAGCGTCCGGGAACACATTAACCTATGCCACCCGTCAAGGACTCAGGGTTTGACTTGAGTCACCTCCCGCAGTATCCAGTGACATGAGTGCATCGGAGCTGGGAGGTGATGCAGCCGGGAAAAAGAGAGCTGCGCTCTGAAATGGGATATTCAGAAGCAGAAGCAGCGGCGGCGGGGAGGAGGAGGCTGAGTGCGCACGCATGGGGAGGCTCGGTGCGGCTATAAGAGGAGGAGACCTATACCATAACAAGACATAAGTTTCAAATAGGTTGTTGGCGACACGAGAGGCTCTTCGCTCGGCGTTACAGCGACAATACAGCTCCCGCTGCGCGTCCCCAAGGACTGGTCGTCGCACCGGTGCGTTTTACGCACATCTTTTCTGGAATAAGCACCCCGGTAAGGTTAGTCGCCCTCAATCATGTATGAAAGATACTGCAGTTCTATTAAAAATGCAGATAATTCGACGTTATTGCAGCCTGTAGAAAATAAATGATCACTGTGCCAAACGTGAGTTAAAATGAAATTGCCTCTGATGTGACCCTTTTCATTTTCATCCTGTATTACTTTTGTAAGTTGGCACTATAAAGTATTAGTGTGTTGTTAAACGGCACTAAATAGTATTCTAAATTGTATTTTTAATGTTTCTATCCATTATGATTTAATTCGTTGAGTATTTTTAGCCCTCTGCTGCTGAAGACTCCGCAGCCTCATATTTATGATTTTTTAAAATAATTTTACAGGTTCTATTTAATTCTTTCTGGGTCTTTTTATTGAGGGTAAGGGGGTTGGGGTGTGACCAGACCAAATTAAATGACCAGG
>KV751318.1:10229762-10252299 GCA_001698575.1 Mola mola
CTGAATGTGAAAAAAAAAAAAAAAAAAAAAAAACAATTCTCAGAGATGAAGAATAAAATGGACCAAAAGTTCCTCAGGCTGCAACTGTGAGAGCAGCAGCAGAGGAGGAGGAGAAACAGGAGAGAGTGATACGAGTCTCCAAAGATGAGAGAAGAATATCCACTTGACAGTAGACAGGGGTCAGTTATGATAAGTGTCCTCTGTGGGAGTATAGTGCACTGCTGAGTTATCAGCTGCCAGTCTGCGACTCAGGTCCGACAGACACAAGGTGACCTTCTGTGAATCAGCCAGTCGGTGGCAGTGAGCCGTAGACTGCTGACAGTGACAGGTGTTCACTTTCAGCTCCCATTGGCACACTGTCACTGCGGTTTATTCATCCATTCTGAATTCACACAAATCTTTTAAAGGGTAAAGAGACCCCCTGTGGCGTGGACATGAATCAAGCTTTCTGTGCCTACACTAATTCCTGTTTGGTTGTTAGAAGTAGGGACATCAATTTACACTGAATGAGGGGGAATAACACCAGATGTGACAGGGAATGCATAGAGGTTGATACCTTGTAAAATCCACTCGGAAATGATATGATGGAGTTCCTTAAAGGGGTCGCTTGTAAGATTCAGCCAGTATTTCAATTCAAAACCTTTAAAAAATGAAATAACCTTATCAACATAATGAGAAGAAGTGACTTTTTTGATACTATGCACAAGATGACTATGTGTTGTACTGTAAAGATGGTTACTGGAATTAGCATGCTAAGCCACTAGCTGTGGACCGTCTTTTTTTGTAATACCACGTATGCCTCAGGAGGCAACAGTGAGTCACTAGGTGGGTTTCCATAAGCTTGTTTTTATGCAGATTTTTGATTTGTGAATAAAAACATGAATGGAACACAGGAAATTTGATCCTATGGCCCAAAATCCTGATATACAGCATAAAAAATTTTTACACTTGAGGAAAGTGGAAATTTTTACGCATCGATAAAGGGAAAATGCATAAGACATTTAAAAAGACCTAAACGTCACTCGTCACTTCCACCTTCTACTACAGGAGAGAAGCAATGATGGCAGTGACAGATGAAAACACTCTTCTTCTGTTGTAAAATGACACCTGAGAATGGGTGGAAAGTTTGCCACCTTCTGTCTATCTTGATGAACTAATTCCTCACACTCCCATAACATTAGTAGATTCGATTTTCAGAAAATTTGGTTAAAATATGCAGTACAATTGAATGAAAACCAGTTACTTTGGCCAATGTGCAACATGAAGGGACGAAGAAGATCTGCCTGATGGCTTGTCAATCAGATGTTACAACCAACAGTTGTCACAAAAATTAAAGCTAAGTGACGTTTTTTCACCTCCACGAAAGAGATCACAATCATGGGCAAAGATAAGCAATAACACCAGAAGTAGAAAAAGAGTTAATAATGGTGTTGCTCTCTAATGCTGGAGACAGCTCTTGGAGAGTAAAAACATGGGGTTTGATGCTGAACTTCTAGAGTGGTAAGCAATATCTAAATTTACCTCCTTATCCATTGCTGCTATTGATTATCAATTAGACATTACCTTTATTCACAACACTTTACATTTGCATTATTAGTCTGCATTTGAGGACTGAAAAGTTTGCTATACATTTTTTGTGGGTACTGCATAATTTTTGTGTCTAAATCCATCCATTCATCCATTTTCTACTGCTTACCCTCACCCCACCTGGAAGAGTCATTGAGTGAAATACTGCCCCCTGCTGTTTCAGAGCATGCTTTAAAGGACCAGAGAAATAGGAAAGATATAGTATATTCATGTAATCAATTTAAATATGTCTTTGAATAGATCCCAGTGGAGCTTAAACACACACTTCTAACAAATAGCAGTTGATATTTTCCGAAAGCCCTTTCAAATCTAAACCTGATGAAAAGCCGCTGTGTGATGGCTGTCACAGCCGGAGTAGAAAGGAAGATGTTGAAAATCTTCTGTCATGCACTGCTAGTTGCCAGTGGCTCGTTTGGATAAAGGAGTTTTGGTGCTGCATTCACTAATGATGTACACTATTTGCCGGGATGTTTTTTATGAGGCGCGCGGCCAGCAAAGCAGCAGTGTGCAGACGAGCTCAGAACAACGACATTGTCCCCGGGCTTTTGATTAATATGAAGGATGGCTGAGGAACAATTCCAGCAGTGTTATCAGGAGCAAACAGAGGGAGACACAAGGCCCTAAAGCTCAGCAGGTGACCCATCAAAGGGTCCTTACACTGTCTGGCTGTGACACATAGCCAGACGGATAGCATCTGATGTGGGTTATGTTTCTGTTTAACTTTTGGTTTTTGTGTGTGTATGAGTCACAGCTGAGATGCAGGGAACTGTTTTTCTGTGTTTACCCCGTGATTGAATATCTCTCTTCCACTGCACTTATACTCCTTATTGATTTGACCTTACAGACACAATCCATTTGCCCCCAACCGAACTACTTCCAAAAAGAAACTTCCACCACAATGCTTTTCATAGCTGAATCATTTAGCAATGTACAGTATATATTTTGAACAAACAGACAGTATCAAACCAGTTCAGGTGCCTATTTGCCTAAAGTTGGACTTTCTTTAAAGATAAAGCAAAAGCAAATAGCATCATTATTTAAAGTCTAGGCATGCAGTTTTATCTTTGGCAGCTGCGCGATAACTCCCTATGATGATTATCTGCCTTGCTTCCAATTAAAAGCATGACACCGTTCCCCTACAAATTAGGTTAATATAAGAACAACTCACTCAAGTCTACCCATCCTTAGTGTGTTCGCTACCAAAATGATATCCCCAAAGGAATAAGAAAAGATTATCACTCCCACACCCCACTGTTCTGGAAGAAACCGTCAGCAGCTGTCACACTCATTCAAAAAGGAGGTAATTTGATAGTTGTGCTTTAAACAGATCCCATGTCAATGCAGCAGACCTGGATCCCTGCCTGGCACTCAGAACTTTGCGCCTGTTCTGGTGGGGCAGCTTTGCTTGCATGCCACCCTCCTCTCACTTTTTTCTTTCCCTCGCTCACCCTTTTCCCATGCCTCCAAGTGTAAATCAGGAAAGAAACAAGGTGAGACTGGAGAAAAGTGAGAGTGAATTTGTTTATGTGACTAAGACAGCCCCTACGGGCCCCCAAGCTGGCGCGATCTGACTGCTGAGTGGGCTGACTGGCACACAGACAACCTGCCCGCCTCCCACTCCCCCCTCCTTCTTGTGTTACTGCTCCCCAGCTCTGCAATGTTGATGTGTTGAGCTCTGGGTCTACTTCAACTGCATGATCAACTGGGTGGCAGTTTGTCCTGCTACCTTCCACATACACACACAAAAAAAAGACAAGTGCGCACGCACACATACCGTCAGCCTTGGTTCTCTAAAGAGAATAACACACTTGTCCTCAATGATCAGACTGTCTCTTCAAACACAATTAGCATGCAGAGAGAGGGCTCCACACACTAACCTTAACAACTGCAATTTTTGCTTCAGAGGTGAGTGTCACACAAGAGAAAAAATTTCAGGTTTCTAATCTAAATACAGCACAGCCTGACATACATACATTATGACAGGTCGTGAATTGGCGTGTGAAAAGGCATGTTACCATTAACATGAATAACGGCTCCTTTCTATTCAAAAGCCTCAGGAGCTTAAAGGAGAATTCTGGTACTTTTCAAATGAAGCCCCATTTATCAGCCTATGGGGGACAAACATTGAACGAAAATAAAGATGTTGTTTTTGTTATATAAATTACTGCAGTATAAAGTTAGGTACCAATTGGCTTGACAAGGTTATACAAAGCATCAGCACGGGGCATGACAGAACGTCAGAAATAAATCACTTTCACTTTGCTCAAAACGTTGTTGCAAGTGTCTGATATCATGGAGTAGATATCTACAGTCAAACATCTGTGTGTGTAATGATGCTGTATAAAACTAATACCATTACAGTTATTTTCACCTTTCTCTAATACAAGTCAACTGTGGAAGCTGCTCTCTTTCCAATGCATTACCATATATTCTATGGTAATCCATAACTACTCAAGACATTTTAATATGCTAGTATAAATCTTCACAAATTTATTCTTCTTTTGGAAAGCCACAGAATTCAGAATGTGCTATAAGGGACCAGAGGGAGAAAGATTTGGACACAGTTTTATCAGTTTATCAAAAATCAGCCACCCTTTTTCAAACTCTCTAAACTACATGGCATGCAGCCCTCTGTGCTCAATTTTGTAATGCTGGCCACAAATTCTAAAATAATTTAGGAGCAATTATTATTATTAGTAGTAGTAGTAGGAGTAAAATGCCTGTTAGGCATATGAATTTGAGAGGAATCATTTTGGTCTAGGTTCTTTCTCTTTATGATGTAATGCTTTCTAACTGTAAAGAAATATTGAACACAAAACAAAAGGAATAAAGGAAGAATATATATATATAAAAAAACAAAACATTAACGCATCCCATAAAAATCCTTAAAAAATTCGTTCCCCTCATCTCCTGAAAATGACATCAAAATTATTCTGTAACTTTTTGAGTTATCTTGTCCCCAAACTAATAATTAAATATGTAGAAGCTTGGCAAAAACATAGTCTTCTCCCTTGGCAGAGGTAATGATAACCAAAATACCTGGACTACAATTTTTTTGAATAAATATTCATGGACTTTGCAGCTCCCGTGGATGTGCATCTGTGCATCGTTTTGATGTCTTCTTTTTTTTGCGTAAGACATTGAAGATGTCAAAGAACAAAGACTTAAGATGTGATTGTTTTTTTTTTTTTTTAAATTCTGTAACAGGTACAGTGTGAGACTGTACTTCGACTACAATATGGGCTGCAAACGCTATCCATATTATGGCCCAGAAAGGCAGACGAAGAAGCAGTTAACTTAAAATGAACATCTGCAAATACCTCATGTGTCTTAACTGCACGATAAGCAAAAATGCACATTCTAAGTCTATGCACAATCCAAGTTTGGTGTCAATGCGAGGAACAGTTTGGCGCTATGCGGGGAAAGGACAGAGAGACATCTGAAGGAACAATGATTTATTATTTTGATAGAAAGATTACTATTATTGTTATTATGTTTATTGCTGTTTGCTTTTTGTCCATTTCTTTGGTCTTACCTACCATAGCATTCTTTTCATATTGAATCTATCTTTACGGTAAGTGGTTGGGATGTCAACTCAATGTGAGATTCAAAATAAGATGATTTGAAATAAAAGGATATTTTCTAAAAGTCAACTGGCATTGTTTCTTGTTTAGTCATAAATGTTACAACCAAGGAGCGTGTTTATTGGCTTTACGCAACCTTTACTCTGCATCCAAATCTTGTGAATGTGACATATTTATGTAATGTATAACCGACGCTGCTCAGTGTGACTTCTTACACACATACACTGCAGCAAGACAAAAAGAAAAAACCTTAGATCTGACCATTCAACTGCTGCGCAAAGCTCTCCTTCAGTGTCACAGCAGAATGGACGTTTACTTTTCATGGCATCCCTCCTCAGTATCAGACACAGCCTTTTGACCGTATTGCTCAAATATCCTTTTAATAGTCCCCAACTTCTTCTTTTTGTAACTGTATTTTTTCTCTCATAGTCTGTTTCAGATGAAATAATACACACGCCTCTCTGAGCGACAAAATGTTAAATATTAACTGGCACTGTGGAACACACATGGGCTGGTGACTCAGATCTGACTGTTCCATGTAATAAAAGGCCATATTTTGACCGAGGTCAAAAAAGAAGGCTAACCTTTTAGTATCAGAGTCATTAATTGATAACCATACTCACGCCTTTCGACTCAAGGTCATTGTGCCTTCTGCTCTATGGGGAGCTAATAAGCTGAGGGAGAGAGTGAGGGCCAGAATCCATCTCCATTAAATTAAAGGAGCCTGGTCCCACAATGTGACCTCTTCATGCACGAAGAGAGTAAATGAGCATCAAGCACAAAGGACACCTAATAAAACCATTGCTTCGACAGCAAAGTCAGCTCAGACGTGAACGGAGCCAAAAGAGAATGGAGCTGTAGAGAAGCAAAAAGGCCCAGGCACACACCCCTTGCATCGCTTTAGCTCTGGCACTTTATCAGGCGTTTGACAAACAACGCATTTGTGTCAGCTATTTGAGGACCATAAAAAAAAGGGATAAATGTGTACCAGACGTAGGACGAGACAAGGTTAATCAAATAGGGTGTATTCCATGCAGTCACTAGATGGTGCTCTTTACTTGAACTCTCTCCATCTGCTCTTGATGCCTATAGCATCAGGTCAACACACTTGACTGTTCAACAAATCTTGCTTGACTTCTGTTCTTCAAATCTGTCAAATGACAGAGATCTGTCTCATAAGCTCTGCAGAGTCCTACAGCAGGTTATCACAAGTGCTTGTAAAGGCATAAAGGCTTAGTTGGCTGCTGACCAAGAAATCAAGAGCTTCTCCAGACCTATTTAAATGTGGAGGTAAAAAAAGACTGGGATTGCTCTGTAAAACCTCTTAATAATAGGGGGACATAGAAATATAAGGACAAAGGAGCCAATAAATTCAAACCTTAACCGAAAAATCACATGTACTGTTTAGGAATGACGCAGACATTGCATGCTGCATCAGTAAAAAAAACGAATAGTCTGAAAGGTTAAATGTTGAAAAAAAAAATTGCAAGACATGTACAAGAGCCCCGCTTGTAGCTATGAAAGCTTCAGATCCCTATCACAGAAAGTGGACGCTATTCAGTTCTGAATGGGAGTACATGGGTCTCACAGAAAGGGGTGTCAATTGGTTTCAACTGGGGAGAAAGAGGGGGAGGAATAAAAGATCCTGGCAAGTTACCAAGTAGTGCAGGTGTCTGTGTGACAACAGGCTGCACTAGTGCACGGCCTGAGCAGGACCATGACTTATGGGAAAACAAACCAAGCCTATAATTGCAAAAACAGAGGAAAGAGCTGTGTCTGCATGTGTGTGTGAGGGTGACATTGTCCATTCACGCCGAGGACAAATGGATCCTTTCAACATTCGCATGGGCATTAAGATGGGATTTAACACGCTTGTGTAGCCCATTTTTTTTTAAAATATAACCAATCTACTTAAATCTGAAATTCATTCAAACATCCCTCATCCAAAACCAAATTTGTGTTGTCATCCTCAGTGCATCACATAAATCAATCTACTGAATAAACTTAATTTCTTGATGAAAGGGACACAATAAAGCTTGTATGAAATTAGAATTTACGTGTGACATAAATTAACATCTTTTAGTCCTCTTAATTTGGCCATTTCTGTCAATTTTTTGGTAATATTTGTCACACCACCCCTCTCTCTCTCGTGGCATCCTTTGTCTTTCGTCTCATGTGCGGTCACAGATGGAAGATGACAGCATGAACCATGTTTAAGCAGCTCTAGTCTTTAAAAATAAACTTAAAAAAATAAGGGGCAACTAACAGTGACATTGAGGGGTGATATTAAAGAGACACTTTCAAATGGCACCTTTAGGGGCCCAATTTAAACGAGGCGAGAACACCTCAGATACTCAAGAGCAAGCCAAGTGGTTATTTCCAATATGTCAATACTCATTTACCCAAAACTACTCCAAAAGTCAGGTCTGTAACTGTTCACGTTGCTACGCTTTGAGGACTAAAGTTTACGTTCAGTCATTAGCGCAGCCTCCACATTCACCAGTAAAGTCATCTGAGTAATTAGCGCCACGATTATGGCTCGTGGGAATTCGCAGCAGGAACAAGTGACAGCTAGCAGCGTCGGTTAGCATCGGCGTGGCGTCAAGCCAACTGACGATGACGCGTGCAACACCGGAAATGATGAGTACCATTCCCAGCGTCGTCTTTTTAAAATGGAGAGCTCGCAGAAAAGCGACATTATCACTAATGTCGTAGTAATCCTTCTCAATGAAGTTCATTTTTAATAATTTAATTCAAAAAGTTACACTTTCCTGTATCATAGATTTGTTGTTTATTTATTTATTTTGTGTTATAATTCTGCTTAGTATGGCTTATGCAGTCAAGGAAGTATTATAATATTTTGAGATGTGTTATTGTAACATTTTTGAGGGCCATAATCATTAAAATTAGAAATGCAAAAAGCCTGAAACCTTTTAGTTTACGTGTAATAAGTCCAGAATATGTATTCGTGTTTTTTGTTTTTAAATAACCGATGAACAGTCACAATACTATTTTTTTAAATTTTGTTTTTATCTCAAGAGTACACTGAGCTAAAAGACATGTGTGCAGAGTTTTTTAAATTAAAAATTGCATTAAATACATCATCATGTCTACAAAAAGATGTATTTAGCGCAGTCGTTTATTTTGTGTTGGATCGTTGTTTAATAACCTCAAGTATCTATAGCGACTTTGGATCATTCTTTTGTCAACACTATCGAATTGTTTTAAATTAACAAAAAGAAACACGGGGGGGCACCATAACCAAGACACAAAATACGTTTTTTACATATATATTTTTCATAATATAAAGGGATTAACTAATATAGGCCAACTGAAACGGCTGTCGTGTAAGCCGACAGTTAAGTGATCCACCACGGTGCTTTTATCATGAAAGGTGTGACCGGAAGCTGCAGTGTTTCGGTTGCCGCTCTGACACACGGGTCAGAAGCCCAACGTGGAGGAGAGGATGTGGGTATGCTGACATCTGCGAGCCAGAGGTTCAACTTAAAAAAGCCTGTGGAGTCGGGCCAACAGACAGCGGCCTTTCACCTCGAGGAAACTCTGAGACATGTAATTTGTTGTCCAGGTAAACCCACAAGCTTCGCGCGCACTTTTCCCACAGACGTAACGTTACGTTCAAAGTACAGTTCGCTCGCAGGTTTTTGTCGGTTACTTCACTTAGCCTTTCTCCTCACTCGCTCGCTCGCTCGCCTGCCTAACGCCAGTCATTTCTCTCGGCGCAGTGGCTTCACAGCGAAGCTAACGCAGACTTGAAAATGACTAACACATGACCGGGGAGCTGTTACTAGCTGTGTGTGTCTTTAGGAAGTTGAGATTTGTCGGATAAGTGAGTCTTCGCTCATCTCCATGCTGGGGAGCGTTCCCCCTTTCTGACGATCATGCAAATCCTGGTTTAATCTGACAGAGTACAGCACCAGATGAAGGCTTTTTCACTCCAGTTTTATTACCCTTTACGCCACTCTCCAGCGTTTTTACAGTACTACGCCTGCAAAATCTCTTTACTAATAGGCCTGGTGAAACAACCTATGATTTAAAAAAAAAATTGAAGCGCCACCAGCTGATTAGTTATTCATTACACTTATGGAGGACGCTGGGTTTGTTACTATTGTGGAGTAGGTTTTACTTTTTGTTTCGGATCACGTTCAAGTCAAAGTAGTCTTCAGCTATGTGATGCAAAAAATCACTGTCAAACACTGAAATGAGAGCTGTCATCACAGCCTTTGTGCAAAGACATGTTTATATTGGAAGGAGTCCTGTCTTTCAGGTCTTACACACCGAAACAGGTTTCTTTTTTTAACTTTGACATATTGCTTTTTGAATCGTTGTTGTTGCTCTACAGTTTTTTTATATACTGTTAGTGTGACTGTGCAGCAGAGATTGCAGCTTTTGGAGATCCCTTAATTTTTTTGGTGTCATTCCTTCCTGGCCAAAAAGTAGAGGGAGGATTAAAGCTGCGTCTTAGGCCTCAGTCCCCTCCTGCTTGTTCCAAATGGGTCGACAGCAAGACTGTCGGATTCAGAGGAGAGGAAGGTGTGATGGACAGCTAATAAAAGGGGGTTTTGTCCTCAAGCATCTCTATTTTGTAACCTCAGGACGCCCGAGTCCTCTGGCCAGGGCCCAAATGGAAGTGAAAGGGCAGTGCTGCTGCCTTAAAGGACAGTTGAAAAGGAGTTTTCTCTGACTCTACCACAGATCTGACACAGCACTGTGCACACATACTTCTGTTTCTCTGAGGTTACAGCCATTGGTGCTCCGATGTGAGAAAGGGGAAGAACTTGATGGCATGTGGGCGTTGCTGATGCTAAGCCTGTCTGTCACTGTCTGGCATTACTGAAAATGGGCTAATGGCACCCTTTTCTAATCTTAATGCAACACAATTATGTGATTACATTCAGTTCAGGGTCAACATAACCAGGAGGTTTTTTGGGTTTGTTTTTTTTGACAGTAGACACAAATGTTTTAACTACAAATCCAGGCTAATCCTATTTTAAAATTAGGAAAAAAAGATCTGTCCTGGAGCTAATAGGCCACTCATTTTTGGGGGGTAACTTCTTTTTTCTTTACTCAGTGAAGAGGAACAGAAATCCCAGAATGAGAAACCCGTCAAAATGTCAGCTTCTCTGTCCAGGTGTAAACACAAGGCTAGCTTAGGCCTGACTGTTTGTTGTCTTCCTGCGATTCATATCTTTGATGTGACGATGCCATGTGAGATCCTGGAATGCTTTATAGCAGACTGTGTCCACAAAACTGATTGCTACATTACAGTTCAGGAACATTGCATGCAGAACATGTTTTAGCTGTAGATGAAAGCGTGGTGGAAAAACACTGATAAAATCTCACGAACAAAGGACCCAACAGCCTCAGATTTTTTTCAGAGTGATGGTGCTGACATGAACAAGCGTGGACCGGCTGATCTCAGCTGGGGGTAATAGCTGTCAAAATCTACAGCATGGCTGCAGCACAGTTTAGGTGAAATGTTCCTTATTTAAGCGACGCCATTGTAATGAAGTGATGAAGTCATGACTCATTCGGCACATTTATCTATTGTATCCCGATTTTATCTCTACTGTCTATGCAATTTATATTTAGTATTATTTATATTATTAATAGAGCCCTGTGAATGAGATTGTATTTATGATACTAGCATTGATTACTACTGACCTGGTCAGTCCGTCTGGAGGTTGTTTGGTGAATTTGGAGGCCAACACTTAATACGTTTGCAACTTAGTTAAACACGGTTCTAGTGGGTAGACCCTCGATGGAAGAGCTGCAACTATTATTTTAACCATCGATTAAACTGCTGATTATTTTTATGATCAATTAATTATTTGATCTATAAATTGTAAAAAAAAAAAAAAAAAAAAAGGGAAAAGCACTCATTAAATTTTTTCAGAGCCCAAAGTGACATCTTCAAATTGCGTCTTCACTCCAACCAATAGTTAAAAAGTCAGCAACTCTTCATTTACTGCCAGAAACAGAAAGCAGCCAGTTCTGACATCTAATAAGCTTGAACCAACACATGTTTAATACTTTTAACTGACACAAGACTGAAATGATTATTTGATCATCAAAATATTTGTTGATTAATTTTTGTCCGATCCGCTAATTGATTAATTGATGCAGCTCTTGTTCTGTTTTTCTCCTCACGAGTAGTAACCTGAAAATTGTTGCGAGTTTTTTTTTTTTTCACATTTCCCTCCCTCCCTGTTTTAAGTTTCTGACATGTGTATAAATCTTAATGATCATGGTGTCATTTCATTCTGTTTCTCTTTTATTCTCCAGGGGCTTGTGTCCTGCAGGGCACCTCGGAGCTCTATCCATCACAGTGCATTCCTAGGGGTTTCCGCCATGAGGGGCCGCTGCTCTCGAAAACTAGGAGTCCTAGCCAAGGCTGGCTTCCTTCTCTGGTTGCTGTGGCTGGGTTACGTCCTGTTAGCACGCTCCTCTTTCCCCTCCTCTGGCTCTGTAGAGGCAGGAGACAAGGACCTTGATGTTGTGGGGAGACATTTTTCATTCGAGGCGGTCGGATCCGATGGGCAGCTGGCTCGGCCCCTCTACGTTAAGTCACCTGCAGACAGCAATGCACCTGGGGAGTGGGGTCGGGCCACGCACCTCAACCTCAGCCCCGAGGAAAAGAAACAGGAGCAAGACAGCATCGAACGCTACGCCATCAATATCTTTGTCAGTGATAAGATTTCCCTCCATCGGCACATCCAGGACAACAGGATGAACGAGTGAGTAATAACTAATGGCATCTTTAACAAGTGACAAAACTTGATCCCTCGAACTATTTTATTTTGTGCTACTTTCCTTTTGAAAACTTGTGTCCGAGGCCTTCAATCCAGCATAGCTCTGACTTGCTCAAAGTGCCAGGAATAAATTGCTCAGTAGTGATTAAATTGAACTCAATATTCCACTGCCAGTTTAATACAAGGAGAAAGACTCTCCTGATGCATTGCAGAACTTATTGAGGCTGATGCGAGCTGCACTCTGCCTGAATGGTTTTATTGCAGCCAGAGCTGTTGCCCATAGACATTCTCATTTGCAATACAAAGTAGGATGTCTCTAGTTGGTAGGTTCTCCTCCTGCCTTTGCCTTATCTTCACTGGCTCCCGTCTTAATGAAACCCAAATGATCAACCAAAAGCCGTGTCAGTTTTACACTTCCCAGTTGAGGGTAGATTCTCTTAAGCGGTGGATTTTTTTGTTACATTTAAATGTTCTAAATTGATAGCATTAAACACAGCTAAATTGTCTAAATTGGACTTGAAATTGCAGCCTTTAGTTCTCGCTCCCTTAAGATATTACTTTTCACTTTAAATTTTGTTCCAATGTTGCCCCTGTTCTTTGTCAGAGGTCTGCTCAGTTTGTTTCTGTTCAAGTTTCTGTGGTCTTTACGAGAGCAATGTTGTGGTATGTAGCTCATTGGTGTGATTCTATCCCCTGTTCACAAGTCTCTGATTTTTCCTTTTTAATGACTAACATCTGGATTAAACTAGACACCAGACATATATTTTTTTAAGTAGAAATGTACCGTACACATTCACTGTTATTTATATCTACTGTGTCTGTCTCTTCCTCCGCCCACTCACACACACAAACATACTTCAGATGCCGAAGTAAGAAGTTTAATTACCGGCGTTTACCCACCACCTCTGTGATCATAGCCTTCTACAACGAAGCCTGGTCCACCCTGCTGAGGACTATTCACAGTGTCCTGGAGACCACGCCTGCCATCCTTTTGAAAGAAATCATCCTCATAGATGACTACAGTGACAGAGGTCAGAGTTTTCACACTGACAAATAAGCCCATTTGTTATTTCCACACTGACAGCATACGAGAAAACAAGTCAATTAAGACTTTGCTATATAGAGAGAAAATATGGAGCAGTGAGTAGACAGTGGCTCAGGATAGGTTCTCCAGTCATTGGGAAAGCGTTGTCCAAAACAAATCAGGAGACTTTTCTTGCATTGATTGTACAGGGGGTATAATTACTGGGTAAAACTGCAACACTCCCTATTGGTATGTGTAAAATCTTGATTAAAGTTACGTTTTTTGGAGAACAGATTTGTCAAGTTTAAAACATTAATTTTTTGGGAATAGTATATTCCCTATACATCAACAAATGGAATGTGGACTGATTTATGCAGAACAGCGTTAACTGTAACAATGATATAACTTTGAAACTGTGTATAGGTGTAGTTTAATGTTGTTTTTCTTAATGGAATTGGTACTAGTCTAGTCTATGTGTATCCCAGACGTTACACTATAATGATTACCTCAGTGTGCACTAAGCTGCCATGACATCATTTGCTCGCCTCTGACCACCCCAACCAAAATGGAATGCTGTACACGCCACTCCCAGCTAAGCCAGTCACCGCTAAAGATTCCGCCTGTACGACTGGCAACTTTCTTATGTCACAGGCTTGGTTGAATAGGATCTGTAAGCCAGTATTGGCAGTTTTACTCAGGCAGTTAATGGTGTATCAACTTATGTTGAACTTAAAATAATTTTGTACAGCTGTATATATTGTGTGTAGCTGATATATTTAACCTTGACATCGAATGAATTGACTCAAGCATCTGTGCTAAAAGAATACCTTTCCAACACTGCAGAGAATTATCAGCCCTCAAGCATGTTTTAGCAAACCGTTCTGGTTGTGCTGCCCATAAATGTGCTTTCTGGTTGAGTGGGTTAGGTTTAAAAGTTTAAAAAACCAACACACAAACAAACAAACAAAAAAAAAACCTAAACGCTGTGACAAACTTTGTGTACTTTACCTGCCCACTACCATCTGGCAGACAGAAAAACAACACAGTGCTGTTTTTTGAACAATTTTAGGCATGAGGGTGGATACCACATTAGAAGAAACTAAAATATTCATTTTGTGGCCAGAAACAACCCCAGAGGGATGTTGCTTTGTGTTTTTCATATTTCAGAGTTTGCAATTGCTTGAAAACATACTAGGCAGAACAAGCTTTGTAAGCCACTGATTTGGCAGTAGCTCGCAGCTTGGTTTTGACATTTTTTCTGCCCCAAAAATAAATCAAGTCAGCTGTCAGTCAGAAAGGGATAGCCCTAGTATGATCGAAGGAATAACCTAACTCTTATGTTACAATAATAATCTTGAATGTTTGTCTTTAAAAAAAATAGGCTACCTGAAATCCCAACTTGCTGACTACATCAGTAATCTGCAGCGCGTGCGGCTCATCCGCACCAACAAAAGAGAGGGTCTGGTGCGGGCACGTCTCATTGGTGCCACATATGCGACGGGAGACGTACTGACATTCCTGGATTGCCACTGTGAGTGCGTCCCCGGCTGGATCGAGCCTTTGCTGGAAAGGTGCGTTGACAAAATTATATGAGCGAAGCTTCCTGTAATTGCATGTTATTCATGTTAAAAAAAAGCTGAAAAAAGTTCAGCTTTTACTTGTCTCATATTTTTCCTTCCCTATCTTTGTTTTGTACCGGCCATGCTTTGTGTTTAGGATTGGTGAAAATGCCAGCACCATTGTGTGCCCTGTGATCGACACCATTGACTGGAACACCTTCGAGTTTTACATGCAAACAGATGAGCCGATGATCGGAGGTTTTGACTGGAGACTCACCTTTCAGTGGCACTCTGTCCCCGCAGTAGAACGCAAGAGGCGCAAGTCTCGCATTGACCCCATTAGGTGACCGCCTGATACTTCAGAAAGTCTACTCTCACAGGGAATCACTTTATCAAATAGGACCAGCGTAGAGCTCAGCTGTAAAAATATAAAACAGCCCTTGTTGCTAATGTGTCACCGCGTATGTGTTAAATTACTTTTTTTTTAACTTTTTTTTGTACTTCTTTAATTACTCTCTAAATTTCCACTTCTGTTACACTTAACAGTTTGACTGATCTTCCAAACATCATCTTTATCAATTAACTGCTATTTTGGTTGCTTTTAAGCATGCCTTTGTTCTCATTAGACAGTTATGCATGATTTTGCAAGTTTGCATATTGAGGTCACTGGATAGTTGTGGGCAGAGCATGTAGCAACTACTACACTGCAACACAAGTGTATTAGCTTAGGTGCAGTTAATCTTTAAGGACTGTTCTTCTATTAAATTGGTCCACATTGTCTATTTAGACAGGTGGGTTGCAACATTTGTATTGCAATTCAAAAAGAGGGCAAAATAATTTCTGTGTAAGGGTTTGGGGATGTTGATGATTTAGGATGGTTGTTTACAGTTGTTTAAAAATGTGTATTTTTACTGGTTCTACAAGGTCTCCAACAATGGCAGGAGGATTATTTGCTGTGAGCAAGTCCTACTTTGAATACCTGGGCACATACGACATGGGCATGGAGGTGTGGGGAGGAGAAAACCTGGAGCTCTCCTTTAGGGTAAGTACGGTAACCTTTAAACAATGCAGTGCAATATAGGAGCAGAGAAGGGCTTATAAAATAGTTGTAAAAAATTACTCATCTAACAGCAGCCAGTGTGCAGCTAATGTGAAAGAGACCCATAAAAGTGTTGGATCTCAGTCGGCATGGTGTCTGTAACTGCATCCTGATAGTGGCCGATGCCTCGTTGTGACTTTGGTGTCTCTTTTTGCTTGTCTTCATCAGTCGCACAGGCACCAATTTTAAGCGCTGTAAATTGTTTATGTATGATTTACAATGTGTTTGTAGTGTTGCTGTGAAGAAGAATGGGCCATTCCCGAGAGATATGTTGTGGAAGTGGAAATAAAAATGCGTCTCACTGGGACTCTTTGGCATACATAATTTATGTTTAGCAAATTGGGTTTCAACACTCTTTTTGGAGAACTGAAAAGATGCAGGGTGCAGGGTAAAGTGCCTTGTGTATTAAGATGAAAGAGACTGTCATTTCATGGATGTTTGTCTATGGATATATGATGATAATTTTACTTTTAACTTACTGTGCAATTACAGCATAGCCCAGCCAAGTATTAAGAAAGACAGTGCTAACAACCGTTTCTTCTTTAAGGCTGTTTTTCTTTTTCTTTTTGTTTTTCTATGGTGTAAGATTAAGCAATTAAAAAAATGCAAATTTGAACCACAAATCAAATGCAGTTGTATGACTCAGAAGTATACAACTTTCCCATTTTCAGATAAAGACCTAGTTTAACTTGAAGTTTCAACAGTTGTTACATATTATCAACATACTAACACTTTGAGTACAATAGGCATGACTGCAATACAATAGACTATGTAGAGTACTAATTTATTGCCAATCATAACTGCAGATTCTGGCTTTCTTTTCTTTAGCAATTATTCTCTGAACATATGCTCTGTAAGGATTTTGAAATCCTGCTTTAGGTTACAACAAAAAAATGTGTCAATGTAATTGTATTCAACAAAATCCTTAAAAGAAATAGAACTAGGTTGAAAAATGTAGCAAGCATGAATGACTTCTTAGATGGTTTGTGATTTGTTTAACTCTCATCAGGTGTGGCAGTGTGGGGGCAGCCTGGAGATTCACCCCTGCTCTCATGTGGGCCATGTATTTCCTAAAAAGGCCCCTTATGCACGGCCAAACTTCCTCCAGAATACCGTTCGAGCTGCAGAGGTTTGGATGGACTCTTATAAACAACATTTCTACAACAGGAATCCTCCAGCCGGAAAGGTAGGACAGAAACAAACCAAAGACTGCAAGAAGATTCCTTTAGATACTCCCCAAATCATAAGGGCCCAACTTTCTAGGCACTGTGCTCTCTGAGTTAGCCTGTTTTGTATTTTTCAATCAACTGGTACTAAATTAAACCCCTTCTGATTTCAACAGCAAGTTAATATGGCAAACAAAGTGGTTTCCATTTTTAGACTTAGATGTTTCACAAGACATGATTCACCTGTGTAGCTGTCAATATGTATGTTGAAACAATGTCTGTCTGACCTATGTGTAAGAGTGTGGTACATCTGCTGTGTGCCTCTCGGGTTCTGAATATTGGGTGTCATCAAAGATTCATGTATCTCAGTTTCACCCATCTGAAAAACAGTACATTATTAATGTCAGGGATTTTGATCAAACAATAAATTACCTGCTCAGGAGGAGATTGAACACAGAACGTCCAGACCAGATCTTACCTAAAATGATGCCGTCATAATATGTCTGTAGAAAACATTTTTCAGGAAAAATGTAAAAATATCATTATTTGTTTGTCTATTTCAGATACTGCATTCCTCAATAATTTACCTCAAAAATATATTGTGAATATATCATCACAATAGACTTGCTGGAGCACTAATTTTATGTCTTAATAGTCAACTGTATCTGAAAGAAAGTATTTGTTCTCCACCCACAAAGGTGTGTTCAGATTCAGGGCTTTGTTTGAGGTGACGTTAACCACCTCAGCAAACAGCTATGTGTCTATTCACCTGCAAGTTTATTTTCCTATGATCTTATCAGGTCAAGTTTTTCAAGTCCTGTGTGTTGCAGGATTCAGCCTTCATTTCCAGGATGTAAATATTCACTTTTGCCAAGTGACTGTTTAGTTTTACAACCCAAATTCCAGGAACGTTGTGGTGCTAAGTAATGCAATAAAAAAGGCTGCGATAATCTTTTGTTGACATTCAATTCAAATGAAAGTAGTATGAAGGCACTCTTACTAAAATGCAAGGAATCTCCCTGGCAGTCTGTCTTTCATCCAATCTACTTCATACCTGGCAATTCTCTTGCTGAGGACCCAATGAAGTGTCTTGAATATGATGTATTATATATGGACATGGTCCTAAGATTTGTATCTTATCAACTGAATTGAACTTACTACTTAACGTGAAGCGCAAATTATACATCAACATCATCCAGAAACACTACCAACTTATCTGGACTCATGCTCATCAGAGATGGACTGACTTGCAATGTCCTTTGGTCCAGCAAATCCACTCTTAAAATTGGAACTCATGGATGTTGTGTCCTTCATGCTTCAGAGTAACAGGACCATCCAGATGGTTACCTGCGCAAAAGTTCAGCAGCCAGCATCTGTATGAAAGTGTGTTAATGGACAAATGTATAACATTCACATCTGTGACGGCATCATTAATGCTAAAAGGCACATACAGGTTTCGGAAAGATTTACGCTGCCATCTAGACATTTTCAGGGATGTTCCTGCTTGTCCCAGCAGCACGATGCCAAGCCACACTCTGCGCATTTGCCAGCATGGCTTCAGAGTAAAACTGTGGGTATTAAACAGGCCTGCTTGCAGTCCAGACCTGCACCCCACTGAAAATATGTGGTTCATTATGAAGTACAAAAGACAATATCAGAGTCCTCGGATTGTTGAATAACTGAAGGTTGCATATCAAGCAATTCCATTTTGTAAACTTCAGGAAAAGGTGATGTAACTCACTGGTAAACATGCACCTGACCAAGTTTTTTGAACATGTGTTGCAGGCACTAAATTAAAAATAGTCCTTTATTTTTTTTAAAGAACAAAGTTTATCAGGTTGAACATTAAATATCTGGTCTTTGTTATTGTATTCAGTTATCCATCATTGCATTCTGCCATTGGCATGTCCCAACATTTGTGGAAATAGGGTTGTACATGTATACTTAATCAGCAAGAGAGGTTGGTAAAATTTATTAAGTGTAAAGTGTATTATTCTGACTTTTTCACTTTGTGCGTTCTCTCCAGGAAACATATGGGGATATCTCAGAGCGGCTGCTGCTGAGGGAGAGGCTGAAATGTCACAGTTTTGACTGGTATCTGAAGAATATATACCCTGACCTACATGTACCTGAGGACAGGGAGGGCTGGCACGGGGCTGTGAGTGTCTGCTTTTCACATTTCTATTTCATCATTTAATCTGTTACAATCAAGGGCAGCGAATGTGTTTGTGCAGCGTCAGTGTGTTTTCCTTTATGTCTGAAAGTGGGTGTTAGGAAAATTCTCTTGACAGCAGGAGCATGGAGACAAACAAAGGCTTTGAAAACAATTTGGACACAGATCAAAACTAATACAGCCCGGACACCTGGGGGAGTATTCTACTGTAAAATAATTTCCCAAAAATTCATTGTTGGCTCTGGGTTGGTTATTAAAAAAGATTCAGTTTTAGCTGCTATGATGTAACCATTATGTCTGAAGAATAAGCAACAATATTCCCTGAAGGATTATTAAAGGAATTGTGTGTTTTTGTTACATAATATCTTATATTTCAAAATGTTATTTGAAATTAGGGCATTACATGAAATATTTTATTCAGTCCTACATTACCAATGATAGAACTTGTAAATCTCACATTTTCTTTAAAGGTAGAAATATTAGTGCTTTTAGTTGAAAGTAGAGCTGCAAAGATTAATCGATTAATTGATTAGTCGATTGAAGGTAAATTAGTCGCCAACTATTTTGATAATCGTATAATCATTTCAGTCTTGTTTCAAGCAAAATAATTCCAACAGTTGCTGGTTCTGGCTTCTTAACCGTCAGGTTTTGCTGTTTTCCTTTGTCATTTCTGGCAGTAAATGAAGAGTGGGTTTATAACCGTCTGTTGGAGTAAAAAAGCAATTTGTTGATGTCACTTTAGGATCAGAAGAAAATTTTTCACTATTTTTTAACAATTTATAGAGTAAATGATTAATTGATTAATGTTGAAATTAATCAGCAGATTAATGATTGATTTAAATAATAGTTAGTTGCAGCTCTATTTGAACGCATGGAAAGAGTAAAAATTGGTGTATGTATTTCATTTTTAATTTGCCTGTAGTCAATACCAAGTCAATCACCCTTCTTCAGTTTTCTGTGGCTTAGTGTAGCTGCGCGGCCCACTAACAAGTGTCACATGGAGCTTTGGCAGTGGCACATCTCGACATTCTGAGTCAAGCCTGTTTTCCACAGACGTGTGCAATTATCTGAATAGCTGAAAATGAACCGTGTATAGTAATATCAATATCGCATCAATGTTTCACTGCAGTTTCAGTGTCCATATCTGCATAATATGCCACAGACATGGGGGAATAAATCATTAGCTAAGTGGCAGTTTTTCTCTGGTGTGCTTTCTGCATCTTCACGTCACCCCTCTCTGGATGAGGAAGCTCACAATGTCATCATTATTGATCACTGTCAAAGCCAAACTCCATGTAGAATAATAGAGAGCTGGTTCGCTCTGCAGATGCCTCCTGTGTGGACCAGGCAATTCAGTCCGACCTGCGTCACATGAATTAATAAAACACTCTATTTTAATTCTTCTAAATATTTTTTTTTGTTTTCCTTCTGCCAGGTGCGGAATTCAGGTATTCACTCAGAGTGTCTGGACTACAACTCACCAGAGCACAGTCCCACAGGAGCCCACCTTTCTCTGTTTGGCTGCCATGGCCAGGGAGGCAATCAGGTAAATTAGGCATTTCACACTTCTGTCATTCTCCATCTCTCCAGTGCACAAATTCTCTCCTTTCACAGTCTCATGACTCCTGTAGGCCCAGAGGGAGATATATTTCAAAATGTCATTGCTTTCTGCTCACCTCTAAAATGAGCTGCTACAGTTTATCCGCACTGGAAAATTGCTCTCTGACGGTCTGTCCAGCATCCAACATTTACCCAAAAATATTGCGCAATTGAATCACTGGTGCTTTTAAACTGAATGTATGCCAGCTCCAACAGCAGCAGATTATTTGTCTATGAGTATGTATATTTAATATTGCAGCGTGACAATAAGCGGCACTCCTTTCTGTGAATCTCCAACCTGCTTGATATCTCTGATTACCATACTGATGCACCGCATCAGGTGTCCCCGGACACAAAAAGCACCATGTGTGACTGAAAATCAATGTTTCAATGCCTTTCCAGCTTTAACAAAGCACTGGGGGTCCTTCACCACCTCCACCATCACCTTGGCCCACATAAGAACCCACGTTCCATTTAAAAGATACATGAGCCTCACAGACAGAATGAATGGCACAGCCTGGGTAAATAAGTTTTGAAGCCGGATATAGGGGCCTCAGTTGAGTCTTAGAAGCGACAATTATGGGCCCCAAATGAACCTGAAAGATGTGTAAGATATAAAGAAAAGGGTGGCCAAGTAATTACCTGACCCTCCGTACCATGAGTTGCACATGGAGTGTTGCATCTTCTACAGTATTTTATAATGACACAAGAGGAGTGGGGAACAGGTGGGGGTTCGTTAGAATTCATTAGGGCCATTCATTCCATTCATAGAGGGCCAAGTCTTTACTGATGAGATCCCTCAACACGCACACAGACACCCCATCCATGAGTAGCTTAGTAAAGACTTAAACCCTGAGCAAAGTAAATGATCCTGTAATCCGGGTTGGAAAAAGCATCTAAAACTACAATAGTGTGCCTGTTTGTTTATTTATTTATTTTAAATAAAGTAAAGAGATTAAGGTGTAAAAGAATAGAACAGTTGGTGAGGAGGCAAAGTGTTATCTTAGTCTCATTCTTTTTGTTTTTCCAGTTAGATTTCTTTCCAAGAATTTTTCTGTTTTGTGTTGAAGAACCGTGTGTCCGTGCTGTGTACAGACAGCATATAACCACGTCTCTCCTATGCTCCAGTACTTTGAATACACATCCGAGAAGGAGATCCGTTTCAACTCTGTGACTGAGCTGTGTGCTGAAGTACCTGAGGGACAGAACTACATCGGAATGAGGCACTGCCCTAGTGACAGGGAGCGCAAACCTCCAAGTATCATCTGGCAGTTCAGAGAGGTACAAGTTCACACAAAAGCACACACCCATGGGGCTTTTCCATACACGTGGACTGGCCTGGCCTGGCTTGGCTCATCTTGACTCAGCACAGCAGGGTTCTTAAGCTTTGTACACAACAGGGCTAAACATTTGAAGGTGTGTCATTGAGTGACGATGTATATGGAGAACTAAAAATGCCAAAAATGTAATGCGTTTTTAAAACTAATAAATGCACAAATAAATAATAAAAATGGTACATGTATGCTTAAATGAATGAATTAACTAAATATGATAATTATTAATTTTTGTTTTAATTTTCTTCTATATATAAGTCCTCTATTAAGCCCTATAGCTGTGTCCTGAGTCAGTCATTTCTGTTGTGAGTCATGCTGTACCAGTATTGGGGAGGAAGGCATTCAAAGCTGGTGCTATGTGTGCTATTATATCAATTAATCAGTGGACCAGAAGTTTAACCCTTGACAAATGTAAATGAAAATTTTTCATTTGTTAAAGAAAGCAGAAATGCTTGAAAATGTAAAAACAAAGACAGAAAGTGTGTAAGGAGAAAAATGTAAAGGGGATGAAATCTAGGAAGAAATACAAACATATGACAAAATAAATCTAAAAATTAATAAATTATAAGGATGATCAAGTGAGAAAATATATTAATATGGAAATTAATACAAAAGCAAATTGAAACACAAACATATTTCTGT
>KV751318.1:10257830-10271743 GCA_001698575.1 Mola mola
AGCGACAGAGGTATGGGCACCGACAGACTGATGGACAGGGAGACTTGTCAGACACACCGTGAGGAACCTAGATAAGGTGGCTGTCACTGATTTGTCAGGTGAAAACTGGGGAGGAGCGTGAACAGGCAGTGAAAGGTAGTGAAACTAAAACGAATCTGAATGCACCTCTGGATAGATTCAGTTATCAAGTTCATTTATATTAGCACTCAAACACCTTTTCATGTGTCCGCGTAGGCGACAGTTATTATGTCTTCCAGTTGTCGGTCCGTCCGTCGGACCATTCACACCATTTTTGTGAATGCGATAACTCAAGAATGCTTTTAAGGGATTTTTTTTCAAACTTGGTACAAATGTCGACTCTGACTCAAGGATGAGCTAATCAGATTTTGGAGGTCAAAGGTCAAGGTTTACTGTATCTATCATAGATGTTGTTCAAACTTTAATCCTCACCTGTATTCCTGCTCTTCCATTTAAAGAAAAGCAATATATTATTATTTACTTGTGATTATTTTATCCTTTTTAGAATCAAGAGTTTATTACATATGTGGTCATAGGCCTTTGAGAATTTTTGTCACATTTTTACCAACCGCACTACCCCTTCAACCATCCCAGTCCATCTTCCTGACCCACCACTGTACTTTTATTGTCCACTTTGTTTGCTTTGTGGATGCACATAATTGCCAGATGGTAATTTTTCTAGTTTACATATAGTCTTTGTCATCATGTCAAAAATTTCAAACAGAAAAAATATAAGAACATAACATTCAATATCTAAATTATTAAAAGAGGGATGAATACTTATTAGTCAATTTTTTTTTTTCCCCCTCTAACTAGACTGGATTGAGCGAGCCTATTCACCTGAAAGGGTTGGGGGTGTGTCTTTAAACCTTATTGTGACACAATAAACGAAGCAACAAGACTTGCCTCTCCCTGTGTGCTAATACTGGCTACATAATACAGATGAACAAATACACCAAAGAATGACACTCCTTGTTCACATTGTTTGATTTGAAGCACATAAGGAGGACCTGGATAGTGAAAAAGTATTTATGCAAATATTTTGGTAAACAGTGAAAGAGCTATCCTAATATATATTGAAAAAGTACAGATATGTTATTATCTTAATCCATAATTAAACATATGAACAGAATGGTCAAATGTCCAGGGGATGCTTGGCCCCAGATTGATGAGACAATTTACCAAACCCCATCTGTGATAAATCATCTTTACCAGCTTCTGCTGCTAAAAGCAAAGCAGCAATTGCAACTATTTCCATTTGCTAATTTCACTCAAGGTCATTACTATGTCACTGTTAAAGACAATTTTATTCCCATTTTCCGCAAAATATATTTCCTGGTATTGCTCTGTTCTGTTTGCTCCTTGCCCTTCCATGCGCCTACATGGAAAGGCTAAGGCAGGGAGCTGGGCAGCAACGACCTCCTTCGGGGACAGAAGCAGGCAGGCGTCAATGAGTATGTTTGCATGCACACTAAGCACATGTTTAGATGACAGCTTAGTAAAAAAAAGTCTTTCCTTTGCATGAAAAATAACTCCATCCTTAATCACACAGAACTGCAAAAATGAAAATGTGGCTAATGCTGCATTTTTGTTTTTACATAATTTATCTAAATAAACCATGATAGTAGGAATGAAGTAAATGGCAAACATCCTGCCTAATCTAAGTTTATAGCCCCATACAGAAAACCCCCCCCCAAATTTATTCCATTATCATTGTGTGGTGTTTGCTGCCCTCTACTGGACTTAACATGCTGTAACTATAAACAACAGACACCCGCTGTTTTTTGGTATGTCTGTCTGAGCTTTGGCTTAACTAAAGTCCCTGCCTTGACAGTCATGGTTTGCCAGTGGTAATTTGCACGTTCAAATAAGGCTGTGACGTCACTGTCGTCACGCTATTGTAAGTTTTACATGGCAACAGTAGGGAGGGGTTTTTAAAATATTTCGTAATTTTCCGATGAAGACATAGGTATTATTACTGTTGAGGGAGGCTTATATTGCACACAGTCAGCTCGATGCACTGTTACCAAAAACAGCCAAAAGTTTGCAAAACTTGCAGAAGGGCGGCAAGTCTGGTACACCACAGGAGAGACATTACTGAAGTTTGAAATTATTTCTCCATAGTGCTTAAATAGGATGTGTATCATTATGTTAATCAGCATATGCACAGCTGCATTTAAACAAATATTTTCACTTGCAGCTTAGTCACAATACTGTCATTTTCAGAATAAAAAATCAAAACCCGAATGTTGTGTGCATGTAAACATAGTGAATGACAGCACAGATGACATTGATTAAGACAGAAACAACATAAGAATGAGATACATGGCTTGAGGATATTTTGCAAAGTAGCATGCAGAGGGAGCAGGCTGAGTAGGCCGCCCAGAGGCAGACATGGCTTTCATACACTTATATAAATACTGCACATTTATAAAATGTAATGTCATGGTTTATTTGTTTGTTTTAATTTCCTGAAGCGCATTTGAAAGAGCCGCTGGAAAAGTACCTCACAGGTTTGAGGAAGGTGCGTCTGATCCGGGCCACCAAGAGAGAGGGGTTGGTGCGGGCCAGGTTATTGGGGGCGTCCATTACCACAGGTGACGTGCTGACCTTCCTGGACTGCCACTGCGAGTGTCATGAAGGCTGGTTAGAGCCCCTGCTCCACAGGTGAGAAACCCCCTCATCCCCCTCCTGAATTGTTTTACATGAACTTGTGGTTTGAAAGACTCTCCTGTAGCCAAAAATTAAGAGTCAGAGAGTAAAGCACTAAATCTCTGCCAGCCAGCTAAGCACTGTTATATATCTAACTCAGTATGTTCAGTGACTGGGCTCTCTCCAGCACAATATATTTGCGATGGACTTTTATTTTTGTTTATTTTTGTTGTTTTTTTTCGCACTACTCCTCCCTATCAACAGCTTCTCTTCTCTCTCTCTCTCTCTCTCTCTCTCTCAGAATCAAAGAGGAGCCGTCAGCTGTGGTGTGTCCTGTCATTGATGTGATCGACTGGAACACCTTCCAGTATTTAGGGAACTCTGGTGAACCTCAGATTGGTGGTTTTGATTGGCGGTTGGTGTTCACCTGGCACACTGTCCCACATCATGAACAGAAACGTCGTCGCTCACCCACCGATGTCATCAGGTGTGTCTTTAAAACGTGTTGTTAGACAAACAATGCTAAAGGACACCTTTAAGGCACAGGTCTTATATGAACACACACTTACATACATACTTGTCCAATCCAGATAAGTCACGGTTTTTACTTTTGTAATCTCTTCTTTCTTCAGGTCTCCTACTATGGCAGGCGGTCTGTTTGCTGTGAGCAAGAAATACTTCCATTATCTAGGAACATATGACACAGGGATGGAGGTGTGGGGAGGAGAGAACCTGGAATTCTCCTTCAGGGTGAGAAGTGGTGTGCCTGTCTATATAATGGGTATACCTCAAACACTGTCTCCATATTGACATGATGAAGCTTTCCTTATCTCACTATCTCCATATTGACCTGAAAGCACCAAAAAGAGGTCTAGCTCTGGTTTACATTAACAGACGATTCATCATGCACCTAATAATTCCCTGTGAAAACCATACTGAAGGAATTCTAACAACAGATCGCTAAATATCCTAATAATTTAATTGAAGTGGAGAATTCTAACATCGCTTTCTCCTTCTCCCACAATTTACCAATGGGAAGAAACCCAATATATTTCTCTTCAAGAACAAAATGGCTTGTCAGAGTTGACCACAGTAAGGCTGTGTTTTGAGATGCCTGACTGAATGATTAAATGAGCACTGAATGTCTAACCAAATCCTCGTGTTGGTGTCTTAGATTTGGCAGTGTGGGGGCAGCCTTGAGATTCACCCATGCTCCCATGTGGGTCATGTGTTCCCTAAAAGGGCCCCTTACTCACGGAGCAAGGCTCTGGCAAACAGTGTGAGAGCGGCTGAGGTTTGGATGGATGAATACAAAGAGGTCTACTACCATCGAAACCCCCACGCACGACTTGTAAGTGTACGCAAATGGTGTGCATGTGTGCAAAATCTGTGCTAACTTTTTTTTAAAGCCTGTTTAATCCATGGAGTACTCTCACAAAGCTGTAAAGCTGGATAATCGCCTGATTTTACCTGTGTTCATGCTGTCCCACATGCACTCACAAACTACACACACATGCACACGCACACTTGTATATCAACATGCTGTGCTCCTGCTGTGGTGTCAGCACACCCTTATTAAGTGCCACTTGGCATATATGAGTGGCAGACACCCATAGTGACATGGATGTCAGTGCGTTCAGGTGTGTGTTTACCACCTTTCTGAGCCACTTGCTGCCAACAGGTGTCATCCACCTGTATTTGACAGGGTGAGTACATTGCTTACCCGTTGTGGTACATGGAGCTCTGTCCTTCAAGGGCAGTCGGGGGCCATGCTCCCTCATAGGACAATTTTTCACATTTTGAAATTAAATGCATCAATCTGGTACAATATAAGAGCAGATTTAAGAGTTTAGATATAGTATTATTTGCTTATTTTTTAGAATATTTTGTTGCATTGCTATGTATTAAGGTTAGAGTACATTGCAAGTTTCCCATGATCCCCACCGGCAAATAATCTGTTGTACCAGCTCTCACTTCTTGAAATGCTTGTGAAAGTCAATAATACAAACATTAATCTGAAAACAGCAATACTCCAACTTGATTGAAAAGGCTTATGTTATGGAACACGCTCATTTTGTTCTGCTTTATTTGAAGCTATTTTGCAACGCAAATTCACGTCAAGCAAGATAACTTGGGTCATTTTGTAGTCATTTTTTACCATTAGGTGGCACACTTGCTTTTCTTTTGTGCTTAAATAATATGCAAATTCAACGGATCAAATCATAGCCATACAGTGTATGATGGATTAACTTCGTGTTGTGTCAACTACGTTTATTTTAAATAATGTATTTTCTAGATAAAACTATGCTCAGATATGGAAAAAAAAAAAGTTGTAATCCAAGAGCTTTAGTGTTAATTATCAACAATAACTTACTGTATGCAGTCACATTACATTTTTACCATTGCAATATCAGATTGGTAACATCAGACTGTTTGACTACTGGATAACAGCACTGGATACTGCAACATTAGTTTACATTGGTTACTGTAAACAAACAGTGTTGTGCACTCAAAATCTCCTGCTGTCTAGAATGATGCAACAGAGAAATCGATGGTCAGTACATACTGACTATAGATTGTATATAAAGATGGACGATATAATACTCCCCTAAAGTAAAGCCACAGTGCATCTGCATCATAAGACTTGGGTCAAACTAAAAAGCTTAAGTAATCCTAAATAGATATTCCCAAGATTGTTTATGTCATTATAGGTAGTTCTCACTGATGTATGTTCAAGTGTTCAATTTTCTCTTCAGTTTGGTTTTAATTGGTTATTTGATGCTATAAATACAGTGTGAAACGTCATGATTGACAGCTGAGCTGTGCTTGTGATTGAGCGAGCAGGTATATGGGTGGGAACTCAATATTGCGGCGCGGCCTCTTGGTCGCTGCTGCGCAGCGAATGATGTCACCAGTGCAAAATGTCAGTGATATTTTGGCTTCATTTTTTTTCACTTACTTACACTGATGGACTGTGAATGAGATGCCTTGATAAAGCAAAGGCATACATAGTTATTCATATGCTTTCATGTCATTATGAGGATAGTTAAATTTATTTGTCTCAATATAAGAAGATGGTCCTATAAGTTAGAATTAGCGGGAAACTGTGTGAAACCTAGATGAACAAGATGTCATTCATTTTCAGGTATGACCCAAAAAAAGAATAAATCTGTCAAGTTTACTTTTGCCGCCGCTTCTTCACTTTCCTAATCAGCAACTCTCCGGCCTCTTGTGTAAATTGGTTGCTTCTTAAGCCGTTCCAGAGGCTTGTTACTGATCCAAATGCTAGATTTTCATTGGACTGCTCATTACCCCTTGTTCTGTCCTTGTCTTCTGATGGTCCATAGTGGTCCCTCCCTTTGATGGTTGACAGGACACTCTCCCTAGGGAATCGTTCTCTCAGCCAAATAAATGATGAAGTGCCAATTAGAGTTCTGTTTAGGCAAGCAAACAACATCCATCATCTTGCAGTACTGGCAAACTCCCCCGACCCGGCAGGGAAGAGTATTATATGTCAAAGCAAAGATTTCGTCCTTCCTGTAACTCGCAGGTCACGATTTCTGTGCCTCAAAAGTGTGTGTTTAGGTATATACATATAGGTGTTTCACTACACACACATGTTGTCTGCATTTAATTATGTGCACTTATGTAACTGTCCCAGTTATCACCTTATCAATAAATGGACATGACTCGACAAAAGGGGCAAAAACTGTATTGGCAGCATTGTCAAGGAATGAATGAATGACTTTTAGCATTGGTTAGATTTCATCTAGTTTTTTTTCAATATTTGTTTTTTAATTGATAAATCAATTAATTTAGAATACAATTTGTTAATTTGTTAAGGTTCAAATGCTCTTAAGAACGATTACTCTTAGAAAGGTTGTAGGAAGGCACTATGGTGCCATTATATTGTCTCTCTCACTAACTTCAAATGGTGACAGTAATATTGTATTGGTAAGAAGTATTTATCGGACAGGCATAAACAAAAATGAACACAGACAGTTGCTCTTATTTTGCACAGACATAGATATGTTTTTCCTGTTGTGAGCTGTGTTCTATTAGGGATGTCGTTGTGTAGAGTCATGAGACAACTATAGATTGTGCTATCACATAACATTTCAACACAAAACTGTCCTATGCACATGTCCTCTGACATAAGCAATTGTTTCAGACTGCATGAAGAGCGTTTCCCCATTGGGCTTCGTATGTAAGACACCATCCGTTTATACTACACTTACATAATATCCGTATTATAAAATACTATTGTGCTGATAAACCGATTGTTATGAGTCCTGAGATATTAAGACAGAAAGATGGAAGTAATGGAGATAATAACTCACAACTGACAATCACTTGTGGTGTTTGTTCCTAGGAGGCCTTTGGAGACGTGACGGAGCGAAAGATACTAAGGCAGAAGCTCGGCTGTAAAAGCTTCAGGTGGTATCTGGATAATGTTTACCCGGATATTCATGTCCCGGAGGATAGGCCAGGCATGTTTGGAATGGTGAGATCACATCTGAGATGTTGATGGTGTTGCCGATAGTGGCTGAGGATACACTGTAAAAAGGAACTACTTGTTTAAACTCAAAATTTTAACTGAACTTAAAAAGGCAAGTTGAGGCAACAGGACAATTGTGTTGTTATTTTTTTTAGAGAGTTAAAGCTTGAATTCAGGTGAACAGTGCAGAGTAAATAATAAAGTATGATATTTGCTTACGGTAAGATAAACAGCATTTTTTTCCCTCACCAGTGCATGATCCTCTGTAAACTATATTTTATTCATATCTAAAAAGTTCTACTGACCTGACTGATTTTTACCCATTACAGATAAAGAACCGGGGCAAGACCAACTACTGTTTTGACTACAGTCCTGCAGATGAAAACGTAGTGGTGGGCCAAAGGGTCATCCTCTACCCATGTCACGGCATGGGCCAGAACCAGGTAAGGATTCCAAGTCATCAGCCAGAAAACAGTTACAATTCAAAGTAAATTTTTGTTTCATTTTAAATTATATTGAGCTGTTATAACATAAAAATGCTTCAATATGCGGAATATCCTGCTTTTCTGGAAAGTGCATGTCAATGTTTTTTTACTTATCTCCCTACTTGTGTTGTATAAATGATTGACCCAGCAAATCCTGTATGACAGTTGATATTTTGTGTTTAAAACAACATTCATCTTTATCAGCAATATATGTTAAGACTCTTTCTAAATAATACAATTACAGTATTTCACTATAAATCACCATGATGTGTCACAGTTACCTTACAAAATGAAAAAAGTGGCCTGGACTACCCCTGGTTTTAAAAAATGATATGATGGCCTTGTTGATACAGTGAAGAGTCTGTCTCCCATCACCTTTATGCTCTTTGGCTGACAGCAGCATGAAAAGCCCTGTGAACAGCTATGATTGTTATTCCAGCAGCCCTCTGTGGACACTAAGTGATGTCTCTATAGGAAGTGGATTCAGTAGTGCTCGTGTTGTCTGCCACATGAGAATCCTCTGCATAATGCAGATTCATACTCACTCAGTCTTATTTATTGTCTGCACGCATACCAGCATTATTTGTGTGTGTTTGCTTGCGTATGTTTGTACACGACCAACGCAGCACACTGTGTCCATTTCCATTATCTCTGGGTATTTTTGTTTTCACACATATACATGCATATATACAGCTTGTATGGACACTTTCTCGGACAGTGACTGAAATTACTTCTCGGGTACATTCACAAGCATCAGTTAAGTGAAAATGGAGTCATGAAACCTTTTTTTCCTCTCTTAGCAAAAATATTTCTACATAAAATGAAAATTATGTTTGCATTGAGCATTTATTTAACATTACATTATTTGCACAAAAAAGGCATGGGTCTAATCCTTGTTGTTTCGTCCCCTCTTGCAGTTTTTCGAGTTGTCCTTAGGCGGTGAGATCCGCTACAACACAAGGATCCCTGCTGGATGCATTATGGGTGACAACATCAGCACCTACCTGACTGTTCAGCTGTGCAAACAACGAGGGCAGCCTGTGCCTGCGGACCAGAAATTTGTCCTCCGAGAGGTAAAAGGAGCTTAATTCTGTTTTTTGTGCCTTTGTCTGTTATGTCCAGCTGTAACCAGAGAGGTTCTGTGTGTGGTCACACAGTGACATGGTAGCAGTGAAAGTCTTGGTTACCACTAATAATAGCACTTATTGTTTTCTAGAAATAATCTGCAAATACATACAGTATGTCTGCTTTTTGTTTCTTGATAGGGTGTAATATAAATACTTATGTTTTTTGAAACTATAACTCATGTATATAATATAAAAAATACAAACGCTTAAATAATAAAAAAATAATTCAATGTTACTGCTGTGTAATCTGAGACAACTGAACCATGATATTCCTTGCCCATATGCTGAGGTGCTTTCACAGGTGCTAAACAGCCATGTGGCCAGTTCTAAACTGTGAGTTGTTTAGCATGAGTTCATTTTCAACAGTCCACATCGTGGTCAGTACTTAAAGCACACTACGTAAATGTAAATCAATCCCAGGAGGAGAGAATGCATTTTACAAAGAAAGAGGCGCAGAGGAGTTTTAAAGTTGGACAGTAGAAGGAGGGAAGAGAGGAAGCAAGCAGACAAACATACAGATTAAGCTGATAAATCGGGTTGAATACCTGTGTGCCAGTTGTAATCTTTACTTCTGTAGAGATAAATCCAGATGTAAAAATATCACTTTAGTGTGCAGCAGTTCACTCACTTAGACATTTATTATATTACTGCTTTTGAGGCATACATAACCAACATATAAAAATTGTGTTTTAGAATTCTAAAATTCCTTTTGAATTTATATTCAGCACCTCATTGTTTTCAGGATGGGAGTTTGTACCATGTTTTGAGCCAGAAGTGTGTTCAGGCGATGGACAAGACAGACAATGGGACGCCAGCTCCAGCACTCCAGCCCTGCTCTGAAAGCCTACACCAAAAGTGGTTCTTTGAAGAGAGAAGTTAACGGTATCAACCAAAATGTTATTTTTTTTTTTTTTTAAGGTATTTTTTCCTCACTGTAAAAGAGCCTAAATGAGGAGACATTTTTGCTCACTGCCTGTCTGCTCATGTTTTTTGAGTTGGGAGCATAATGGAATATGTATTTTTTTTTTTTGTTGTTGTTTTTTTTTTTTTCTAATCAAGGAGATGCTGGGGAATAAGTGATAACCTGCAAATTTTTTTTTTTTATTTTGCTTTCACTCTCTCCACTACTGGTGAATTCTTTGAGGATGAGAATACTTTAACTCACTTGCTTTAAATGCCCAAGGACAGGCACTGAAACATGAACCTATATGAATTAAAACAACCGTGAGCCACATCAGGATGCATTTCCAAATGTTTCTCATCTCCTCTAGAGGGGGCCAACACTCCTCTCTGTGGGTTCCTTTCTTTCACTGTGCTCTATTTGCCAGGAGAAAGTGGGAAGAAAATCTTCGGGTATTTTGCGAGGAAGCTTTTATACAGGAGATTTTAAATGCTTGCTACTCTTACCAGTGGCTTAAAAAACATGCATAATGTGAGAAGCTCTTCAAATTAATCACCCAACTACTGATAACAGAAGACACTCTTATTTTTTTTAAAGCTATTTTGTAATGTAAATTCATGTCAAACAGTATGACATGGGTCATTTTGCTTGTTTTGTAGTAATTTTTTTTTACTATAAATTGGTGCACTTGCTTTTCTTGTGCTTAAATAATATGCAACTTAAACAGATTAAATCATAGCCATACAGTGTATGACGGATAAACTTCATGTTGTGTCAACTATGTTCATTTTAAATAATGTATTTTCTAGATAAGACTAAATCATTGTGTTATTTCATAGCTTGACTATAGACATATCTCAACTCTAGCCATAGATAACAATATTGCACAAATGGGATCTCCTTTTCACCAGTGCCTAGTGTTAAACAAAAACACAAGATATATTTTATTTTAATATGACACTTAATGATAAAATCATGGTTAAGGTTGCTCTTGACTGAATGTTAATTTTGTCACAAAAGAAAGAGGAGGAACACTAGTTGTGACAAAGTATCTGCTCACTTGTGAATTCACTATGTACGGGCAACAAGGTATTCTCTTGACATTCTCGCATTACTGTGGTGGCCTGTGCTGAGTCATGCACAAAGCTCGTTTCCATCCATCGGAACCAACTGCAGACCCCCCCCGTTCAGAGCTGTGGTCACTTCTGTGGCTCATCCCTCAGGCTATGCAGAAGAACTGAGGGGAAACACAGCAGTTGTAGTCTCCAGAGTGCTGGGGTGCCAGATGGAGTCCTGATTGATTTTCTGGTCCTCTCCCAATTCTTTATCACT
The DNA here is from genome assembly GCA_001698575.1 of Mola mola. Taxonomy (NCBI): domain Eukaryota; kingdom Metazoa; phylum Chordata; class Actinopteri; order Tetraodontiformes; family Molidae; genus Mola; species Mola mola. The sequence continues at coordinate 10,268,844 of KV751318.1, forward strand.
GCCTCTCTGTGTCGTGGGTTTGTGGCGCAGGACTTCTGTTTTGGACTCAGGTGAGCACTTGTTGTTTGTGCGCTTGAGGTTCTGATTTATGAAGAGAGGTCATCAAGAGCACAGTCACAGAAGAAACAGATAATGGAGGAGATTGAATGAAGCAATTTGTGACCTCTTCCTTGCCATTACCCTTCACGGGCAGTCGGCCCACTGGCCTCCAAGGAGCTCTGTTAGAAATTGGTGTTAGGGGATGATGGTCCTGACACAGATTTCTTGCTATTGATTTACAACGTGTACACAAAAAAAGACCAATGGGAGCTGGAAAAACAATTTTGCCAATGACAGCAGAACAGAACCACAATCTTTTTATTTGCCAAATATAATTAATGTACAGTAAGGTGATGTGTGAGATACATGCTCATATAGTAAAAGAAAAATAAGACCCTGCCAAGTGAGCTTTACTGTTGCATTGGAAGAGAGCATAAATATATTGTTTTTATTTTAGTTAATTTCAAGCATATTGGAATATGTAAATATTCCATTAGCTGCAAACTTATCTGCACAATTGTGCAAATAATGCTTATGGATAAGTGGAATGGACCAATTGACTTGAAGAAAATTATGATTAGCTGCTATGGTTTTATAAAAATTGTTGTATTGACCAACTGCTTGGTGTATATAGAAAAGCTCCATTTGCTGAAGAAAAGTTTCTCATTGAGTTTCCCTGTTATGACTTAAGAGGAAAAGACAGTTTCACAGACTGGAAGTCAGGGGGGATCAGATTCAGGGGAAACAGGTGAAATTGCCCTTTAAATACAGTGATCATGCTTTACGTGTTGGACACTTAAGACATAGAAGCTTTGACAGCTCCATAAGTTTGTGTCTTAAACTTGTGAGAGTTTCAGAAATGTTAAATGATGCTATTTTGTACTACTGCATCTCAAAGAAGCAGAACAATTTAATTTAGATGATTATAGCTCATATAGTTACAGGAAATATTCTCATATTTTGAGTTTTTTTTTTTTTTTGCTTTAGGCCATAATAGTCAACATATTAAAGTGCTTGAAACGTTGTAGTTCACTTTTAATGAGGCTAGAATACATTTTTACTATTTAAACTAACTGATGAAAAAAAGCACAGTGTTCTGATTTGTTTTGTGTTGAGATTTTTGAGAAATTTAGGGATTTCACGATGCACTACAATCTGGTTGAAAATTGCTAAAAAATTATATGAGTCTTCAAACTGCCGCAGAAATAGTTGCGATACATATTTTAAACTTTATTAAGGTGTTTTTTTAGCACCGTAGTGTGGCAACTTGCTGCTTCCAGTCATTTCAATGAGGGAAGGGCAGCAGAGGAAAGTGTTGTCGACTGTGGCGATTTGACCAAGAAGCAGTTTCCAACATGTCAAGACAACTGTCTTAAATGGCGGGGCGGAACTAGGCGGAGGTGCTTCTATAGGAGTGTCATGCTTGATTTCAAAAAGTGAGAACTCCCAGTTCTAAGACATAAGATATCGTTTTCACATTCACGAAGAAAAGGAAATATTCATCGCATTGCAATCGTGAATCGTGAAATCAGCATCATGAATTGTATCACATTGTGAGAAGAGTGAATCATTATATCCCTGCAAGAGCTGTTCAGACCTTACAAGCTGATTTCTGTGTTGCATATTAAAGTTTAATACATTTTAAATCAATGTTTAACTCTTAACTTAAAACTAAATGCAGGAGCACTAATAAACAGTTTGACTGCTTACAGTAATTACTGTTGAAGTGACACCAATCGAATGAGTAGAGAATGCACCATTGTTTACTTCACTTTACTCGTGTCTTCTCAATTAAAAAATTACGATAACATTGCACTAGGTCCCAAGATCATTTGATCCTTGAGGACCATCATGTCAGTTGTCAGCTTTAGAAATGCCCAAATGTAGAAACTCTTTTCTTTAAAATGATTTGAATCTATAATTGCAAGTTGAGTTATCTGAATTTTGGGCCATTTTAATGTCCTAAGTCTTTTTTAATATTGAAGCCGCTTTCATTTGCTATTGTACCTTCTATTATTTTGAGTGAGTTGGACGTCTACATGTTTTTTTTTTTTTTTATTTTTTTTGTGTTTAATTTAGGGTGTTATTTTGAAAGAGAGCTCTGAGCTTGCTCTCAATGGCCTTCCCTGTTTACGCAAGGGTTAATGATAAATGATATGATGTTAAAATGGTTATTTATTATCCCCAATAGCCATCTAGTAAAATGCTATTGTATGCTATTGTATGTAAATGTGATGCAATGAAAATAATATACTCCAGATGGGCATCATACCTCTCTGGCAGCTCATATAGGGCTATAAGTGATATAAGTATCTGATGGAACACTTGAACCTGTAAAGTCGCTGATTGTACTGTCACTTAAAACCCTCATGGACCATGCAGTGGCATGTATATTGTTTTTATAATGGTAAACAATTCCCAGTGGAGACGTTTCAGTTGTAAACATGTTGAATCTAACAGTGTCTGGTGTATTAATGCTGTCAGTAACACCAGCAGCCTTTTATCATTGTTAGAAAAGTGAAGTACACGATTTAACAATATTTTTGTAATGGCTGGATTCAATAAATGGACCAAATCTGATGTCAATGTACTTGTTTATTAACCCTTGTCAGCTGAAGGACAAAGTAAGTAAACTCAAAGCTGGCATTTGCACATTTGGGCATTTGGGCGTGTTCTTGTTTGTTAAAGCTTTTGTTTCTAAGAGTTCCGTGTCTTTAAAAATGTGCACCAATATTTAACAAAGCAACCTTTGATCTCTCTGTGCACCATCCATTCAACTGCGACTCATTGGCATTCAAAGATGGAAACAAAACCCGGCTATCCCCTATATTTACTGTATCTGTGATGGAAACGTTAAACAA
>KV751318.1:10275899-10286325 GCA_001698575.1 Mola mola
TGCCATACTTAATATTTCACACAAAAATAGTTGATTGAAAACATGAGCTGAGATGATAACTCGTCCATAATTTTCACTTTTAACTAACTAAAAGATTTTTTTTTCTCACACAGTAGTTTCTCATGAGAAATTGGTAGTTTTTCCATTAAAAGGGGGCACTGCCTTTGCTCTGGGGGCTTGATAACATAATGCTGAACTGGTTATTGATTAATCAAATCCATTAATCACGAACAATGACGTGCGTGATTTATCTATTTTCGGTCGGTATTCAGGTTGCATGAAATTAGCCTGCCCGAATCTTTTCTTTCCATTCTGCACGCTTTGCCCTTTTTTTTTTTTTTACAGTGGCATTTGGCCTTCTGTACTTTATGTATTTTTGATAATGCACTATTGATCCATGGCGACTGAGAGGTGACCGAATGCTCGGTGAATCCTATTCCCTAAATGATTAAACGGTTAAAGGGAAAACTAGCTTGGGAGCATGTGATTAACATTTAACAAGTGTTGGGGTCATTAAATATTTCTGCTGAGGGAGCCTCAGATGCAGATCCTTACATGGCGTTGTTCCACAATTCGGTATAATGACTTGTGAGCTTGTTGGAAGTGTTGGTAGTTCCCTCTTCATATTCTCAGTGCAGGTCCCTTCTTAGTTCATTTTCTCACCCGTTTGGATTCAATGTTGAAGAGCAAGTGATATTTGGCAGAAGTCATGTTCTTTACTAAAGAGAACATAAGAGATTCAGAAACAGTGACTGTGACTTCGATTTTTCTGCCCCCCCCACACACACACACACACACACACACACACACGGGCTGCATTGACAAGATACCTCTTTAATGTGTTCCTGGATAAAATGCTTCCACAGGTGATTAACCATTCCACCCCCCTCTCCCATTCATTTCACCTCATCAGATTACCTGATAGCTTACTAAATGGACTGCCTCCTCTTCAGGGAAATATGCTGTGTGTATTTCCTTCGGACAAAATGAGACGTTGTTGATTTATTTCTCCCACACAGTTTTTTTTTTTTTTTAACATTTGATCAGACTTTTGATCAGAAGTTTTGAGCCATTATTAATCCTTCCCAACACATATTTTATATTCAGCTCTACACAGTAGCCTTCAGCTGTTCAGAGTTTCTGGTCATGATTAATGATTTAGGAAAGTGTCAGCAGAAGTTTAAAAATTGTCTAGACTGTGTTAAATAGGGACCCATGTTTCTTTTCTTTCTTTTTTTTTTTTTTTTTTAAAACCCAAATTCACTCCTCTACTCAGCTACTGACAACAAATAAAAGAATATTTATTTCATGTTTGCATTAAGTGTTTGGTCGATTTTCAGAATCAGTATTTTTCCATCTGAACCTTGTTTCCTGGTCTTTTGGAGTATTGAAATTCACTAAATGCATATATATATATTTTTTTTTTTGAAAATATCATCTTTGTGCTAAGCTAAGCTAACCGAACTGATTACAGATTGATTTCACTCTTCACAAAAATGAATTTGTGAAATAAACTACCACAACTGTACAAATGTCAGAGGGTTTGGTTTGGGTTCAACTTCTCCATGTGTTTCTGTGTATGCTGACTTCGAAGCACTTGTCCAGTCAGAAATGGAGACGCTGCTTGTCAACAGGCAGAGTAGGCGACCGCTCGAGGCCCCAAACCATTACAAGGGCCCCCGAGGCTTTAAACCACAGCAGTGGCTCAAAATGTGCAACATTTGCAATGACGGTAGGAAACCTCCCTGATGGGACCCTATCTAACGCTATTCTCAGGTCAGGTACGTCATCTGGAGTGTCCCCTGAAGTCAGAACCGACTCGGGAGCTCAGAGGAACTTCAGTAACCCAGACCTCTAGGAGAGGAGTTTGCGTGACAAGAGAGGGGAGACACTGGGGGAAGCAGGGAGGTGAAGCAGGCTTCACTTTTCCTCACAAATAAGTAGTGCACCTCTCCCAATTTCTCATTCCAGACAATTTATATATCAGCTTCTCATCAGCAAAACTAAGATACTGTACATCCACTTGAGCTCATAATGTTTCAACATACATACATACATACATACATACATACATACATACTAGGTAACCTAAAATCAAAGAAGCGCACGTGTCTCTACAAATCTCTTCTGATGCATCAGCTATGAAATGATTTGATCTACTGAGACTGGCTCGGATCCCACCGCCTGATTCTGCTCTACCATTGCTCTCCCGGGGGATGAAATAGGTCCTACACCTTGGCATGCGCCTGGTCTTTAAAACACTAAAGACATTGACACCACTTTCACAGTGTATGATTAAATTGAATTCTGCCCTCTCTTGAGGGAGGGCTGCAGGTCAAACCAACAGATCCCTTGGTGTCTAGGAGTAGTCGTGTGCGGATTAAATGCCTCATCACTTTGCCGAGGCTGTGTTCATTGTCACGGTCTTCCACATTTAAAGTACACACATGAGCACGTATTAATCTGCGTGCCAAATAGAACCCGACACAGCAGTCTGAGTACTCCGTTGACCATGTTTTATTTGGCCCCGCATTGTGCTCCAGATGCCGCGTTATCACGCTCTGAGTTTATTCTGAATGAAAACATTTTTTAAAACATAACATTGCTGCCAGAGAATTAATTACTGTAGTCTCTTAATCTTATCTGTTGGTGCAGAGGCAGTGGATAAGAAAGTGGTGAGGAGAAAAGTATCAGGAAGCTGTCAAGCTCCAAGCTCAAGCATCTGAGAAGCGGCTAATGTTCTTTTAAGAGAGAGGCAGCACTTAGAGATTTTTAGCAGTCGCCAAGTGTAGGGATGAAGAGGGAAACTATCCCTGCCCCTGCATAATTCATACGTGATGATGATGTGCTTAGTCAGACAGACAACCAGCTACCCAGTAAAAATTTACCATGGCAACCACCGTTCAGTTCTTTGAGCTTATGCTTTTCGCGGTGTTGATGAAACATTTTCAGAAGGGTATGTAGGGTAGGAGGTTTTACTTTTTGAAATACTCTAAGTACTGATGCAAGTCAATGTCCTGGATCAAGTTCAGTTGAGAACGTAGTAGCAGATGCAGGCGATGCAATTTGTCTGAAAGCGTTTTAGTTTTTTGTTTTTTTTCTAAAGGATTAGTTTGACATTTTAAGAAATGTACGTATTCACAAGTCTTGTATCTATATACAGTATATAGTATAAATATGATGCTGCAACCAGCTTACTTAGCTCAGCAAAATGATTGGACGTAATAAAACTGCTAAAATGTAACCAAACTATTTGTACACAGTACACTTTGTTTTACAGTACACTCTTAACAAAACAAAGTGTTTTGTTTTTAAACACTTTGTTTCCTTTGTACGCAGGAAAGTGTCAATGCAACTGTAATTATTGCAACAGACGCCTTAAAGGATGCACTTGTTTTAAATTATTGGGATATATTCACTGGCAGCAGGTGGAGTGAATTAATTAGTGTGTTGCAGTTTTACATGGATTCAATTATTAAACTTATGGTTCAAAAAAATGTGAAGCAATTTTCCCTTTGAAATGTTCAACTTGCTGATTGTCTTGTAGTTGCCCACCTGCATGTGTTTTACTGAGAAACGGTCCTAAAATGACCGTGATGATTATCAAAGTGCAACACTTGTAGTTTTTACAAACACTGTGAATCCTACACCAAGAGACCAAGGCAAGATGGGATATAGATCCTGGAAAGATACTCCCTAGACGGCTAGGTCCTGGTTCCAGTTTTACTTAAGGTAATCTAATTAACAACTGACTGTAATTTTATATTTGGCATACATATGGGAGTGGTATTGCTATTCCTGTATCTCTCAGCAAGAAATTGGGAAGAATGTCCAAAAATATCAGAGTATTCATTAAAAATCAAGTGTTCTCTTAAGGATGTTCTAAACCACAACAGTGTTATATAAGCAACGTTCTTCAAGACCCCCCTGCATCACCTAAAGTACACTGTACAAAGCGTGGTGATGAGGTGTTGCTGCTGACTGAAATGTTACGCATGTTTCCCCAACACGAGCAGCAGGGTCTTCCTTCGCTGCACGCTGTGCCAGCCTGGTGGGGCAGCGGAGAATGGAGCGCGCAGAGTTCCAGTGAATGCCAGAGTGTAAGGGGGTCACGGCAGTGAGCCATCTCGCTGACCTTTCCAGCGTGCCGATCAATAAGGCTCAACATCACAGGGCTCCGGAAATCTCTCAGCAGAGAGACGAGAAGCAGAAGACTCACACTGTCAGGTAATGCGCTAATTGCTCATGGTTGCTAATCTCACCTCCCCTGCTGGGTGGAGCTCCGTGGTACGACCTAACCCCCCCACACCCCACCCCTTCTGTGGAGTGTGAATCCACAGATCTGTGGTGGTCAAACAAGGTGATAATACTGGGTTAAAAAAAACCTCATTTAAATGATTCTCCTCAGTTTGGACAGAGTAAGTCAATTTTACTGGTTTCGGATGCCATAGAATATCATGAAAATGCCCACAAAGAGTCACATGAGCCCTTGTTTTACAAAGGAAAGGCACACCCTCGCCCTCGCAGCTCAAAATAGCACCAAAAGGTGACTAGTGAGCAATGCTCAGCGGGTAGAGGCGTGGAAATGATTCGCGTAACACTGATCCTGATCCTGATCCTTCAGACTCGAGGAAAATAGGCAGTGAGCAGGGCCAACTCCTCTTGCTGCCTAACTCTGCTTTCATCAGCCTGCTTTCATCAAGCTCAAGGGCCAGAGCTATTAAGTCTTTGTGCAGTGCTGAATTGAGGGGAGCTAAATGTGCCTGCACAGTTGGCTAGGTTACTTCCAAACTATGTCCCACAACAGCTCGTTGTTTACCACTGAGAATTATGATATCGCTTGAAGCAATTTGATTTCATGAACATGCTGCATAAATAAATGTAGTCCCTTGACTGATTTATTTTTAGTGTTAGGACAACCCAATTTACAGACTTGGAACTCTTATTTTTCAACAAATAACATGATGAGACATGAGAGGTTTTTCACCCCACGTACATATTCGTAAACTGAATCAGTGAGTTGAAATTTTTACAACATATTAAATGGTCTATTATGTCTATTAAATTGAAGACCTGTTCCAACCAATGATTAAAGCCTTAAAAAAAACCCAAAACATTTCTGTTTTGTAAAATTAAATTTTTTTGATTGTTTTTCATGTAAAAAAAAAAAAAATCCCTTTGTGGCTTTAAAACGGCTCAGATGTCTTCTACACGTCTGCTTCGTTTAAGTTGTGGGGATCTATGAATATGCCACTGCAGTCTCACCCTGTCTCCGCTCTGCCACTCGCCTGCAGCCAGAGCGAGCCAGAATTTACCCACGCTGTCACCGTCCACCTTTTAAACTAGTCTACTATACGCCGCACAGTGGTAAGTTCTAACATTGGAGTAAATTAGTCATACATGTGGAACCTGACACGGAAGAGGAGGGGAAACCTACAGGTTGATGCATCAGAATGCAAAGTCTCATCTGTGCAATGCTAAGCCTCAGCCCTGCAAGTTGTCAAAATGTGTAATTTGTCAATGTCAGAATGGAAGCTGAAGTCATTACCTGACTGCTTAACTCACTGATGGTCTGTGTCGTACAAAAAAAAAAAAAAAAAAGCCTTTTTGTGTTTGCTCCAAAGACTCGACATTCAAGTTCTGTTGAGTAGATCCGATGCAGAAAAAAAAAAAAAAAAAAGCCTTATTGGCATTGTAACAAGGTCTAAAAATGCGATTTTCCTATTGATAGCTCTCCACTTGTGGATTCCTTCACAATAAAGTTTTATTTCTGCCATCTCAACCTATCCACCCAGATCTCAGTGGTCTGTATTTTCTCCCTCAACATTTAGGTTCATCATTGCTTCTTTATGCCTACTGATTTTGGGCTCAGTCCCAATGTCCACCCTCACAGACTTCGGGGTTTGCTCCTGGCAAGTCATCTAAAGCATCTTGAGCCCTTTATGGACACTTTTGTTTAGTCCTTATCTCTGAAAGGTATGAACCGACAGGATGTTCCAATCGGGGAGTCAGTTTGCTAAACGATAAGAAGTGTAATGGAAACTCTACAAAACCCGCAATGGTACTGAACATCTTTTGGTGTCGACAAGGCAACATGAACAGTTCCTAAGTGCTGTCCCATCCCTATTTATATCAAGTAGCGCCCTATCACGTTTCCTCGCTCACAGCAGCACAACAATGACCAGGTGACATTAGTGGAGTCTTTGAGCATTCAGGGCTTAAGGCATTAGACTGGACATGGGTTTGGGCCACTGTGAACACTTCATCATGTCCATCCAGGGCTTCCAGTAGACGCAACAATACCCATCTTGTAGGGTGTCAGAACTGTGGCAGGTAAAGTATGTAGTTAATTTCTCTGCCAACATGCTTTCATGGAGCGACACATAAAAGATGGAAGGAAAGACGTGGACAGGCACAACATGTATGGAGCGGAGGCAGCCCGAGGCAGGCTCCGAAACCTGCCAGAGCTGAGCCGGTGAGTGAGTGGCAGGTGGCCTGGCCCCAGGGACTCCTAATGAAGAGAGTCTGTCTGCCTGCTTATCGATCCACCTGCATCAGCTGGGGGGGGTCTAAATAGGCAGCTGGGGCCACACAAACACACACACAGGATTGAAACCTTCTGCTCAACAGGTGTGTGCGCTTACATGGAAACGGTTATGTTTTTGTTTTGTGAGGTTGTTGGAGGAAATGCAGAGATGACAGATTTTTGGAATATGTGGATATAAAAGGCGATGAGTCAGCTATCGTTAAGGTTGAACTTCTTTCTCATCTTTTGGTACACATGAAAAGAAAAGACAGCTGTCCACCTGTCACATAGTAACACAGCGTTTCTAAGCCACTGTCCAACACAATCTACTCACAAACACACACACACACACACACACACACAACTCTGCCATCACAGATGCTCCTTCAAGCTTATTATTTCTGGGGCTGCCAGCCTGTGGTGGGTTCTGTTGGTTGTGTAATGCATCTCAAGCTTGGCTATCAAATATGGATAAAGCGCTGACTTCCTCATCAATCTTTCACCAATATATACAGTACTACAAATAGTAAGGAAATTTGTGTTTGGTCAATCATGTTGTTGTTGTAACACTGCTTCTTGGCAATAGATCTTATACTGTTGGAAAGCCTGTTTATTTCAATTTTAAATGGTGCCAGGTTTGTAAGGAAAATGCATTTGTTGGATGGGCAGCAGAGTTGAGTATGTAGGTTGTGGACATGAAAAACTTGCCAAATCTTCTCTGCCAATGCCAAACAACTTATTCTGCTATTGACTCTTGTTACGTGTCAGTCATTGGATTAGATGATTGAAGTCTGAAGAAACAAGACACACATATAACAAGACATTTCACAGTTTATTCATTTATCGAACAGGGGCCACACTAGTATGTGGAAGACACACAACAGGCCGGCACCTCCTCCTCATGCTGGTCACCAGCTTGGCCAAACACTGCTGTGGGATGGCATCTCGTCGCAGAGTGTGACAAAGCTCATGGGCGCAACCCACATACTCGACTCTGCTGCTCATCCCACAACTGCGTTTTCCTTACAAATGTGGGACCATTTAAAAGGGAAATAAACAGGCTTTCCGACGATATAAGAAATATTAGAGAAGCATTGTTACAACAAAGAAATAATCGACCAAACACAAACCTTACTTTTTGTGCCGCTGGCATAAGGCTGCTAAACCTGCTCTATGGCATGACTATAAGTATGTGCCAGTGTGCAGGTATGCATACGTGTTTGCCTGTACAGTATACTGTATGCATTTCCATGCATATGTGAGAGGGAGGGGGAATGCATATATTTTCATTGGGTCTATATTTGAACATATTTGCATATGCATAGTTTTATTCCTCAACAACATGCCTGCCCTGAGCTTCATCATAAATACCAAACAGAACTGAAGATTTCTCACAAAGAAAGAGAATACATTTTGGTTTGAGAGCTCTGGAGAAAATAAACTGAAAATATTCATGAAAGGCCTGTGCACAATATGAACAATTTATAGGCATCATGTCATTAACTCAGATATGAGGGCAGCTTTTTGGGGGAAAAAACAGTTGTGCATGTTTGTATGAGAGAGCATCCTGAGATCTCATTACACAAATCCTGAAACTCAGCTGGATTTCAGCACGTGGACTTTAGACTGCACCCCACAGTTGCTTCCGCAGAACCAGTAAGATCCTGGAATTAAACAATAAATCGCTTATCAATACTCAGAGATCAGAGACTGGACTTCTCCACGTGTCCATTAGTAGGATATCCGATGCAGAGAATCAGAAACTGTAAGACGAAACACGGCGAGCCATATAGCAGGTATCATATTATCATTATTTGTATTAAAAACAATCAGTTTCATCGTATTGTATTATACATTGTTCTATCCTATCATATGTTGAATTTCTATACATTGCAGTGTTACCGTTACTGTATTTATGTGCTTTGTGCTTATCTATTTTTTCTCTATAGATTTCACTGTAATTTAACAACTAACTACTTTAATTTTGTCATTCTTTTCTTATATCTTTTCTTATATCTACTTATCCTGCCCTGCCCCAGCCGGCTCACACACTCTTCGATCCTCTTCGAAGGTAGCGTTCCTTTGGCGCTTAGGGATTGTGTATAATCAGTGCTGTTGGGGTGAGCTGAGGTGGGAGGTCTAGGATAGCTGCTGTCCACGCCTTCCATCACCAGGCGTGCACGTCCACAGTGGCTGTGCACATGTATGCCCCTGCACACGCATTAGGCGTCTTTTAGAGAAAAGCCTCCATTTCTTCACCTTTTCTCTCTGTGCAGCTCAGTCTTCATCTCGCCCATTTAATTTCCCCCTCAGTCCCTTCTTTGAAACACTTTGCTCCATCTGTGCGTCCCTCTGTCTTCCTTTCACTCTCCTGGAAAGTGCCTGTATTATCACTCAGAGCGACAGTTTGGACAAGACTCTGTACAAAAGAACAGCCATGCATGAGACAAGCGTGAGAGTCTGAATCTGAGAGCTGTGTGTACATGTGCCCGGGAGATTGTTTGTGTCTCTAAGTCAGTGTACTTGTGCTTGGTTTTTTTTTTGTTGTTGTCTTCTTTTGTGCGTATGTATCTTTTCATCCGCACTAATTAGAGCGACAGTTTTTATTAATAGTTTGGGGGCTAATGTGTGATAGCGTGACTCCAGCTTTCCTACTAGCTCGTTTACCCGGCTCCCTCGTCGCCCCGGGCCCTAATTATCGAGCCGACGATCTGACATCCGACCGCTAAAACTGAGGCGACACGTTGACATATTGTCACTTCCGACGTTGGACTGAGGCTCTTTAAACCTGAGGTCACGTTGTATTCCACAGATTTGTTCCATCTCATCTGTTTACCTCTGAGCACGCTTGAAAACTGTGTGGCGCCACGAAACTGAGCCTGTATTTGATTCATATTTTTCCCGTTTTTCCAGCGTTCAGATTATGCATGCATATACTTCTGCACGTCCAATCCTGGAAAAACATCATGACAGCACACCCGAGTTGGTTTTCTGTGTATATTACTAATCCCACTCCGATTGCGTTATGTTGATATTTTTCATACATGCTGTTACTTCTTGAAAGGAAGTGCAGCACTCCTGTGAACAGTTACAGGAGGAAGGATCAGGTACACAGCCATTATGATTCAGACAGCAGTTTGATTCTGATAGATGAGGAATTTTAATATGCACAGATCAGAAGGATGTCAGTGTGCCCATTCATCTTCAAACTGTGTTCCATGTCAGAGGGGAAATACTTTGCTCTTTAATCTCAAAGGCACAAATCCCAGCATGGATCACACACTTGTGCACATCATGATTTTTGCAAATCCATTGTTCACTACTGTGTCACAACAAAGTAATTTGAGGATTTGTGTATATATTTGCTCCTGTTACATATTTAGCTTAGAGGCATGAGAAATTGCAGCAAAAATCGGCTTTGCTGCGAAGCAGCTATGCTGCAGATGATGCTGGGAACATTCATTGTAAGTGTGATTATGTAAGGCATAGTTCTTGCTATTACTGAGACTTGACAGTAATCAAAATAGTGTCCTCCCACAGCACAACCGCAGCTGAAGCTTTTTGAAAGCAGCGGCCTACTTTACATAGTCTCCTGTCATATTCTTGATTTAATTTCAGGATGGAATAGGAAAGGTTACGGTAACCTCTTCAGACTAGGAGAAATGCAGCATGGCCATTCAATATAATCCTTCCAGGGTGCACAGATGAGGACGTCCTTTCAGTCAGAGACATGGAGCATTTTCTTTGCATTCTGACGCAACAGTGAGCCTGGGATCCCTGGGTACACCCTTGCTGTGATGCTGTCAGTTCCTGAGCTAATTTATTGCTTGACGCCTGTCGGTCAGCAAAACAAGCTGACTTGTGCCTTTTTTTTTTTTTTTTTTTTAAAATGGCTTTTTA
>KV751318.1:10291513-10323033 GCA_001698575.1 Mola mola
GGAGTGAAGACATTTATTTCAGTTTTCCTGTCATAATCCGGGCGACCAGTTTGCCCACTGCAGGGGAAGCTGCGGTTTGCCCGTCCGCCGCCTTCTCAAATACGATCTCCCTGACGGGCGGACGCGTGAGCATCCCGGACGAGCACGAATTGGCGATGCCCACACAGTGAGGGGCTACGGTGGGCTCGGATTCGGTCACCCCGCACGCTCGCATGGCTCCAGCCCGCAGGCACTGCGGCGGGCGACCAGTTTGCCCACTGCAGGGGAAGCTGCGGTTTGCCCGTCCGCCGCCTTCTCAAATACGATCTCCCTGACGGGCGGACGCGTGAGCATCCCGGACGAGCACGAATTGGCGATGCCCACACAGTGAGGGGCTACGGTGGGCTCGGATTCGGTCACCCCGCACGCTCGCATGGCTCCAGCCCGCAGGCACTGCGGCGGCTGGGAGATGTTCCTCCCGACGGGATGCCTGCTCCTCTCCGTTTTGCTGCTCCAGCCAGCGCTGGCCAAGGTCTGCAACGACCGCACCAAACACGGGCAGGACAACAGCTGGTTCGCCAGGGACGGGGAAAACTTGCCCATCATGGTCCTCATGCCCATGAACGAGTCGGCCCTGATGAGCAGCATCAGTCAGGGCATCGAGCCGGCGGTCCAACTGGCCATCCAGCACATACGGGAGTCCAGGAAGTATTCCTTCTCCCTCATCACCAAAATCTACGACACTGAGGTAAAACACAGCACCGACACGCACACTGCCGCTTGTCCTTGGCCTGTTTTGAACATAGTTGGATATTGCATGTGTGTGTGTGTGTGAGTTTCTGTGGCGCGCTCGTGGGGAAGAGTGGGGGAGACGCTTGGTATTATGTTTGGTATGTGTCCCCAGTGTGCAAAAGTCGGCTGTGATACCCCGCAAACCGCAACGTTCTGCTCATTTCTCCTCTTCATTCAAGCGTCCTGCCGGTGCTGCACGACGAGCCTCTGCATCAGCCCGACTCTCCAAAAGGCGCACTGGACGTTTTAACGCTCACCGCAATCTCGGAATGGAGCAGACTGACAAGGCATTGTGTTCATCCCAGCCTCGTTCAGCGCTCCCGCCCTATGCTCGACCAATTTACAACGTCACTTTGTGTGAAATGTCAAGGAGGTTTTGGACTGAAAGCATTTTCGGGTTGTGATTCGGGGTGTCTCTCTCTACGTGTAAAGGGGTCGCTTCTGCTCGTGCCTGAAGATGGCGGTAATTGGATGCACGATTTAGTCTGAACCCGCACAGCCTTCAGAGGGAACAGCACCTCACAGCGTCGCCCCGAAATCTGTTTGTTTGACAGCAGTTAAAAAGGACAGAAAAGGAAACAAAAAAACACCCCAAAAGGCTCCATCTGAAGTCACGTTGATGTTTAGTCATCGCTCTCTGCAAGCTTTGACATTGCAAACCTGCTCTCCATAATTTGTTTGCTCTTAAATTGTGTGAATCAGTCAGCAGTAGGTATGGGTGCATCTTTAGTGAGATAATCTTTATGAGCTTTGGAGGTCAAGTTGAATCTGAGCAGTTGTAAAGACGCTGCGTTGCACAGTTGCTATGCCAACACGCAAGGATGCCGACGGTTTAACAAATCAGTTTCACAATGCAACGACAACGTCAACATTCCGTAACATGACATTGACATTGTTTTGCCTTATCATTAAAATGGAAACTTCCCCTTGCTGCACATATGAGTAATTATTTTGGTTTTGCTCTCCACAAGTGTCCATGCACAGGTGCGTCCATGTAAAAGGGCCCACACATCTCTGTTTACAGAGGTAAGCCGTCTCAGGCAGGCGGCGACCGCCCAGTCGGTGGGATTAATACGCTCTTACGAGAGTTATGATTTTACCCTCATATTCCCCCGCCAGAGAAAGATGAGCTGGAAGCAAGAGGTCTGTGGGCCAGCCCGACATCCGCTCACTGAGAATGTCTGATAGTGATGCCGGCTTTCTAATACCGGCAATCAATGGGCACTCGCAAGGACTGTTAATTTGGCCACTTTTGGTCAAAGGTCAAACTCTCCGACTCCGTCCCGCTTCCAGTCTCACGCTGGGGGACGTGTTTGTGTGCGGGCCAGTTGAAAATACAGACTCTGACATGTGTTTTGGAAATGTCAAAATAGGAATATTCATCGCCTGCGACAATGCCTTACGGTGCTTCTGCTGATGAATTCTTTACTTTGCACACATGCCTGCTCCGTCGTTGCCTGCTCCGCCGTTGCCTGCTCTGTCGTTGCCTGCTCCGTCGTTGCCTGCTCCGTCGTTGCCTGCTCCGTCGTTGCCTGCTCCGTCGTTGCCTGCATCCAACAAGGAGCTGTGGAGAATGCTGTTTGCCCAGTATAGGTTTATTGCTGCAACACTCTCGATATATTGCTTTTTGGACAATGTGGCATCTTTATAGGAGCAATAATATAAAGTAAGTGACGGCTGCACTGCATACACTTTACTATGTACGTGGTCATTATGCATTTATTGACCTCTAATCTTTTCCTTACACACGGATAAAAGCCCTGAGCGCACACACACAGCCTCTGACATACCACATGCTTATGTCAGAAAACAAAACAGTACATGCATCAGTGCGTCTGCATCAGCACGCAGCAGGCTGAGTGTGCGCCTGTGTGGTGTTTGTACACATGTGTGCCTGTGTGTGTGCGTGCGTGCGTGAATTTGTGGGCACTGGGATTTAGCTGGGCAGATGTAAGTAATCAGTCCCTGAGCAGAGGCTCTTTATCCCTTTATCCCTTGTCGGTGGAGCCATGGGTTGACAGGCCAGGCCCAGTCCATTCCCCGGTGATCTGGTGCTGGGTGGTGCTGCTGATGATATGGATGCTGAGGCACTGGCTGGGCTGCCCCACAGTAAAAGGCCCCTTTGAGCTGAGACTGTGCTGCTAAACGGAGATATTTTGTTGCTGGACAACTGAAGAGGCAGTGAACACAAGCGGAGCAGATGTCCTGGTGTTGAATGCCCGGAGATGAGATCTAATGTTTGCTTGTGCCGACCTAGTTTGATCAGGTCAAACCCGCACTCTTAAGATTGCCCAGCACTGCGGGCATTGTAGCAAGCTGAGGCAGCCGCAGATGAGAATACATATTTGCTTCAAAACCAGAGCATTGCAGGTAGAAAAGAAGCGGTATGGATTATATCAACTGGGAGGCTTAGTGCTGGAGAAGGAGCTGGAGTCCTCCATCGCCGCTCTCGGTGTGTGAGTGTGGGTTTTAATGTAGCCAAGGACTGATACTGTAACTCTGCAGGCTTAGCTGATCAAAGCTTTGGAGAGGAGAGGAAGCACTGCAAGAGGATGGAAGCAAGACTCTGGGCATTGAGAGCGTTCTAGGCTAAGCTACGCTAGTTCACCAGCTTATAGGATGTGTGACAGGCCCTTGAGAGGGGCCACTGAGAGAAAAATCACTTTGTTGCAGAAGAGTTATCAGTATATTTGGAACAGGGGTAGCTTTGACTTGAATGTTGTGGCACCATGCGATAATTAAAGTTTTTAAATGCTATTGAATGTTTGCATAAAGGTTTGCTAGACCGGTGTACTGTTAGCTGTAGCACGGTAATAGAGTCTGTGGTAAGAGTTCTTATGGGAAATGTTCTCTTAATGGCGGGAAAGGTTTAGCATCTAGAGATACAGTTATGAAACAGGCCTGCCATGTCACAGGTGGAGGAAAACAGGACAAAGGTGAATAAAATTTATCCACGTCAATGTTTAAAAAAATCTGATTCTAATGAATGACAGCTGTCATGTGATGTCATCAACATTCTAATCAAAAAATACACTGAGTAACTGATGTGGTAGTGTTACTTGGCAGTGCCTCGGTCAAAAATGTGACTTCAGATCACTTTGAAACATTTTGTGCATTTTGCTGATGCGTGCTGCAAAAAAAGTGATCAATGGTTTGTCTCCTCCACTACAGAAATATTTCACAACATGACACTTGGAGGAACTACAGAAGTGACTGTATGATACAGTGCAGATATTCTTCTTTTTGTTTATCATCCCTCTCTATTATAGTGACTAACTTTGGTACACCTTCACTGCTTTTTTGATTTGAACATGAACTCATGGTTAATATCAACTCAATCCTCATTATGCAGGAAAGCATTAAGTCATTCATTCTTATGAGCTTTGGTTGTTTTTGTTGGAATGTTTTAAAATGTTGCGTTTCCTGTTGAGGTCACTGATGTTTTTACATGGTGACTATGTGTTATGTGCAACTTTAAAAAAAAAATGTAATTTGTAATTTGTCTCCTGCCAGCAGGACAGCAAGTATAAATTAGCTTGTAGCTAACGCTGCTGCAGCTAAGAAGCTGTGCAACAAAGAATAGATATAAAAAAATAGTTTGTGGTGTTGTTGTAAAGTTATTACAGACAATTAACCATTTCATCTTTTAAAACAAGCTGAAGAATTGGGTTTTGCCACTTATACACACAAAGAAGGTGAATTTGGTTAGGTTGTTTTTGCAGAGCTGTGAAAGCTTTAAATGTAAAGTGACAGTTCTTTTACAGTGCATCTGTGGCAATCCAACAGCTTTTGTTATCAGTTGTGCACATGTCATCAGACTTGAAAAGCCTCAACCAACAAGGAATTTGATGTCAACTTTTGGAATTTTCTGTGATCACTTAAAACACTTTCACAGGTTATGTGCGCCCTTGGTATGGTGTCCTCTGCATTGTAGAAGGGTGAATATTTGTATTTTTTAAAAGTAAATCAATACAACTACAAAGACACAGAGTCTGTAACTGTAGATGGTGATTTTGCCCGTGTACAGTGAACCAAATACCATATACAGATGGTTATTTATAGTCTTCGCCTGTCCATCCATGCAATATTAGGGGCTTCCTGAGACTATGATAGCAATGACCTATGTTCAAAGATACTGCACACGGATATGAACTGATTTTCCTGCTCTCCTGTGAGAATTAGATGCAACATGTCACATTTGTGCACACGTTGGCAAGCCCGAGACTGCTGCACAGAGCGCTTGTTCACAGGAGGAAGAACACCCCCCTGAGCGTATAAAAGGCATTCTGTCATTTTGTCAGAGGAAGTTAGGTTTGTGGCGAAGAGGCATTGTAATAATGGGGGTCAGAATGCCACTGAGCATAGGTCTTAAGTCAAAGCGAGCTGCCTCAGGGCTGTTGTTTTTTTCTAGTACTGTGGAGAATTTGGTTTGTAGTAAAGTGTTACTTGCTTAGAAAGTGCTGATCTTAAAATGTGATTCATGACACTACAATTCACCTTTGCGCTTTTGTGTAAAACCCTTCGCAAAACGAAGGAACACCTTTGTACATATTTTATTGTCAGGGTCTCATATTGTATACTTCATATTGTCTAAACATCTGACAGCTATTTAGTGCTGAGTCTGCGACACGGAGAGGGTCAACAAAGATGGCCTGTCAATGTTCCAAGGAGAGGGTGACTATTTAGATAGTAGGGAAAAGCAGCCTGTAACAGCGTGGGTACTATTAAGGCATGCCGAAAGTGTTGAGTGTGACCGTATCCACTGACCTGACACAGCTAGTGGGGATCAATGTGCAGCAGCCCTTCTCATAGAACGAACAAGATCTCAGGAGAGAATCGGAGGGAAGGAGGCAAGAGAGAAAGAGATGTGTTGGGCTATGAGATGGAGATCCCAAAATAAGATTACATCTTTGGTGCAGGCAGAGGAAATGGCCAGCCTCTTAATTCATATTGGATCATAATGTAATGCCATTTATGTTGTTGTCTGAGGCAGCATAGTTTAATGGCTATGTGAAAAAAGGAAATTAATGCACGCAATGAGGTATCCACATTAGCTCAGTTAAAGGGCCCCACGATATTTTGTTGTTTTTTTTTTACAATGATGTCATTTAGCAGGTTCAAAAGAGTTTTTGTTTCCGATTTCAATATTTTTTTTGTATGATGAATTACTCAAAATTAGAGAAAAATGAGTCAACCATTAAATTAAGTTGCTAAATTTAAGAACTAATTGCTGGCCTTTGTTGGATTCAAGCTGCCAGTGACCTGGAGGGCTCATGCAGGACAACTGTAAATGTGAACTTCCCCGATAAAAGAGGCTCTTACGTGCCCCGGAGCTGGCTTTATAACAGATACTGCGACACGCGAGCACACGCATAATTCAGCCGTTAAAGGCATGGCAGCATTCTCCTGCACAAACTTCATGTTTTTATGCACCCACCACTGCATCCATGGACACTGTGTCCTCGCCTCACTCACACTCACACACTGACACACGCGTTCACTCCCACATATGGTCATGGCTGTTATCAGTTGGTACCCCTGCAGCAGTGCCTGAGGTCAGGACAGCGTGGCCAGTTGAGCAGTCTGACACACGCTATTCATTCCCAGTTAAAATGAAGGTCGCAGAAATCATCAGATCGTCATATGCAAAACCAACACCTTCATCCATCTTACTCTCATTCAAAACTAGTGAAATGTGATGAAAAAAAATCTATATCCCTTTGTACTGTGACATTTATTTTTTATTTTCTATTTACATCTCATTCTATTTAACTTTTCAGCGTTTGCATTAGTCACCACCACACAAACAATTAAGTCTTTTAGCTTCCCCCACCTTGTATTTTTCTGGAGTAGACCGTAATATATTTTATTAAATCTAATGCATAATGCCATTGTCTCAATTGAATTCAAAATGCATCTTAAGATCACTCCAAGGGTTAAAATGTTTAATTTTGCATGAGTGCTACGAGAGGTTGAGAACGGTTGGTAAATATTCTGTATACTCGCCATGCGAGCAGAAGTACTAATCTGAATGTTTTAGTGGCTCGCCGATGCGATTGCACACTGACATTTTTAAAAATCAATCGATCCTCTTGCTAAAATTCAGCACAGCAGAATGCAATGGTTAAAAGTGTTGCTGTCATTAGTCTACATCTTTAATATCTGCCTGCCAGTGTGGTTTTTTATGCATTGCTAAATCCGCCTAAGTGCAACTAGCTGAATCTAATTCAGCTCTTTATTAGTTCACTGAAGAAAATAATGTACACTCAAGGGCCCTAATGTCAGCTGACTCATTTATGTCGTGGTCAGTGGGCTGTACTGCGGTCAACACTAGGAATGGACTTTTTTAGGTCATTTCCATATTCCATTAGGCACATCTACATTAAGTCATTTTGATATGCCCACAAGAAATAGCTAAATAAATAAAAACGGGATGAAAAATAGGGTCCAGAATTAACAGCAAAAAAGTGCAAAGGAGTTAGGGTCAATTTACTTTTTAATCCACCTTTATATTCTACATCTATTCCATGGGAGGAATTTAACTGTGCACAATGTCCATGGCTGCTGCCGCCTCTCTATCTGGCCTTGATATACTTCTAAAAATTGTGTGGCCATCAGCCATTGTGGCCATGGTGCCCTGCTTTCTACTGTACATCTCTACATCTTAACCCTCTGAAGGCCAACTGACCCCCAAGACTATGAAATTCTGGACCTGATCTCCATTGTAAACAGAAATAGTTGTTTTTTGATATAGTGTTTATATAAATGTAATTCTTGGTGCTGTTAAATTGCTGTTAGACTGAGCCGTTAATATCACAGGTGAGGGCCAGGTGAGGTGTTTGTAGGAGGCGAGTGGAGGAACGTGGAGGAACGTGCAGCTTTGACCACAGTGAAAATGTTGTTTTTGAAAAGCTAAACATCATCAAACGTACTGGAAATGTTTGGCTTGCACAAGTCAATAAAAAAATCCTGTTTGGCCACCGGGAGAGATTGACTTATTTTTATTTGTTTTTGAAAATTAGGACAATTAAAAAACAGTTACTGCCAGCATTGTCCAAAATGAATAATTAAGAACAAATCCCAATTCTTAATGAGTATCATTGGTTTGGTGGTGTAAAATGACAAACCAGCAGAACAGAAATCTGTGCCAGGAAGAGTGCAGCCAATGCTACAAAAACAAAACGCTAATTAAAGTTTGTCTCTCCATTTAAATTCACTTAAGCACTGCGCTTCACCCGAAAAGATTGATAAAGAATCTAAAACTCCACATGTGTTTGCCCTGAATTCATTACGTCTTAATTATTGTCTTTAATGTATTTAGTTTGTGATGATCAATTAGGTTTCAAATGAACTTTTCATTGTCAAGTTTTAATCCTCCTTTTTCTGTGTCATCCTATTGTGTTTTCCCAGCAGATGCTATGATGAGACATCTGTTGGCATGCCTCCTCCTCATCTTTCTCTTTTGTTTTCTCTGAGACTCTCCTGTCATCAGGAAGCACTGTGACTCCGAAAGGTGGCAAACGTTAAACAGTTATTCTCTGACTCACATAACTGTACTGTGGTGCTGAAGGAGGAGCACCCACTGGGAAATCACCCAGGAGACATGAAATGAGGAGACAGGCAGGCGAGGGAGAAAATGGGGACTTGAGGAGGAAGAGATAGGGTCATGTGTACAGTACAGTGATAGGATGTGAGGCACATAAAAACCAAAATGCCACTCAAGTGACAAAAACCAAGAGCATGAAAATCTCCCATGTTCATACAGAGCTGCCGAAAATGCTGACAAGATGGCCACTGCCACGTTGAGTGCAACACGAAGTCTGTCCGTCTGGCTGCTTCTGCTGGTGCATCTATAAAGCTGCCAGTGATCCCCAGCCAAGCCATTTGCACAGACAGTTAGCACAGCAAGTGTTTATCTGCCGCTGTAGCCTGTTTCACTGCAAACTACTGAAAAGTCACCTTCTAACTCTCATATGTGAAGTTTGTGATTCTTTCAGCATCTTTGTTTTGGCCTCTAAAATAGTTTGAGAATGATTTTGATGTCGTTCGGTGTGTTTACCGAAGTCAGCTTTCAGCAGACAAGATCCTGGAGAAAATGTGTTTGTGTGCTTATCGTTAGCAACACCAAGAGAGGCGCCCTGCTGTTGCACGTCTGGAAAATTTCCATCACTGAAAGGTTGCGTGTGTGAGTGCAAGTGGGAGACACAGCCACAAGAGCCAAAAAGTAGGTTTGTACTTGTGAGATGGGTTTTAAATGGGTTGCACTGATCCCCCTTCAAAAGTTGTTCGACCTTTCACCTCTCGCAATGCAATCTCGGACCACGTTCCTGCTACACCAGAGGACCTTTTTTCAAGGATGAAATGTTTGTTACTTGGTATCACCTCTGTCAGCCATTATTCCACTATAATGCTTGAAAATTTACCTTCCCCTCCACCATTGTCTCCTCTTTTAACCGCTCATCAGTTCTCCAACCCCTGAAACACCCACACATGCTCACAGTCGCCACAATTGCCACGCTTCCTGCCCTTGTCCTGTGAGTGGACAGAAATGAAAGGATTAGTGTGGAAAGGGTGTGCCATTGTCATTAGAGATTGGACAAGTACTCTGTGCATGCTCCAGTCTGTCACTCTCAAGGGGGGCAGCACAGAGCAATAAGCAGAGAGAGTCTGTCCTTGTCGGTCCTGTAATTACATTAAAGCTCATGTAATTCTTGGCCAAAAAAAGAAGCCAACTGTTGTCTGGTCCTTGGAAAACGATGTGTGCGTGTGGTCTGTGAGCACACGTGTGTATAGGTTTTGCCGCTAGTATGCAAGCAAGTATGCTTGTGTCTAAAGAGAAAGTGACTTTATGCTGTGCTTGCCGTTAACCACAGTATCAGTCCGTGTGACTCTGAGGTCAGGTGACCTGGCATGTTTTTGTGCGTACATTTGCATGTATCTGGCAGCAATGCAGTGCGCGGCGTGTGTCATTCTAGCTTGCGTGCCTCCTGTTCCCAGGGGTCAGTGGCACTTAACACTTGTTCCCAGAGGGCAGATTGGTTGCCATGGCCCCAGCTGGGGGAAGTATGGTGAGTCAGTCAGGTGCCGCAGAGTAATGGCCTCCCTTGCGTTGACACAGCCATTATATGACATACAGTACACCTACATGCCCTGCGCCACAACCCACCCCACAAAAAGCAACATTTACATAATTGACCCGTTAGTTTGTAGTCAAATTGTCATTCCTCTTATTGTCATTCTTTCACCGATTTGATGTACTTTAGCCTACACAGCTTTATTTGTGACAATATTTCAAAAACAGATGGTGAAAACAGCTGACTGGTTTTCAAAATCATTCTCTGTCCTCAACACCCATAATGCAGCTTATTTAGACACACACTTCCACACTATGATTGGTTGAATCTACTGTAGGTATGTGTGATACAAATATGCATAAAATTCTGAATGAAATGTCACCATTGGTTTGTTAGGATCATTGTCCCTAGAGGTGAAAGGTTCTAGCATTGCACCCAGCAGTGAACCCTTATAATGGAGGTTTTCGCTGCTGTTAAAAGATTTTTTTTTTCCCCCATTTGTACCGAATCCTACTGGGAGGCAATTCCAACCATTACATCTCTGCCTTTTGTCCTCTGCACAAGTTTGCATGGAACATTTCAGTTTCAGAGCTGCTTCTCTGTACTTGTAAGCTCACACTTTTCCTCTTCCCATGTGTTTACCATCTAGATTTTGCAGATGTCAAACAATGTGTCCCTCCATTTTTTTTTCTCCATTTTTTTCCTGCTTTAAATGTTGACTGAATGTATGATGAAAGCCTGATAGTGTAACTATTTAGATTTGTTGCTGGTAGTGGGCCCCAGCATGCCTCCACGTGCCACGCAGCCCTTCTTTGCTCCCTCAGATCTTGATACACATCAGACCTTTGTTCCGTTTGCAGCCCCCTCGTAGTGGCTACCGCTTCTGCATCCGTGATTGCTGGGGGCTGTTAGAGGAAAGCAGTTGGTAAGACCGTTGTGTGCAAAGAGCAATAACAACAGACTGTAGTAACACAGCAGTAACTTACACACACATGCCCACTCACCCACCCACACACACACCCTGCCAGACTCCCTAAGTGCCCATGCACGGTAGCAGTGGTATACACATCTGTCATGCCCATCCGAAGCAGGCAATCATGCTACATGCGATCATAAAAGGCTGTGCGATGATGATAAGAGATCATTTGCAACCTGGCTCTATCTAACATGGCTCAGTCCTAATCTTTGTGTGCGTATGTATGTCTGTGCGCGTATGCGAGTGTGTATTTTCATGAACAGACAGCTGGATAAATGGATGGCAAAATAGATTAAATTGGGCTTTTTCTTATGTCATATCAGTAAAACTGTGTTTTGTCAGTGGAGACAAAAAGACAGTAGCGCCCACGAGTGCGTTGCATTTTGTTTTCAGCCGACTCCCTTTGGCAAACAGACCCCAATCTGTGCGGCTCCAAATACACTGTCCACACACACATCCACACACACTCATTTAATCCATCTCACACAGGATAGCTAGGCTGTAAGTTCCTCTCAGCTGCTCTTAGTTTTGTAATGAAGTTGTTTATCGTTTCTGTTTGGTTAATACATCTCTAAACAAACCGTGTTATAGGCCCTGGAGCAGGAGTTGTGGCCGTAAAGAGCCGTTAGTGATACGATCCCTGCATCAGACTACAGTTGATAGATGAGTTGGGGGTCCTTACGGGAGGGAGCTGCGGCTGCCTGTCTTGACTAATGAACTGTTACTGTAAGGCAGGAGCCTTTTATTGCCTTCTTTATGGGGAGAAGAGCATACGCTGATGCCTTGGTCTACTGTCTCATTTTACTAGGCAATTTCTTTTTCCACAGACACAAACACACACACACACACACACACACACACACACACACACACACATACAGGTTCTCTCTGGGGGGCAGTTATCTGTCATGGTTGTTTGGAAACGGCTTGATACGGGGCAAGTTGGTCAACAAACCAGGAGGTGATCTGATGATCAGATAAAGGAAGAAACTGCGGGAGCAGAACTGTTGGTAAATGCATAGATGTGTCCAAAACTAACATTTTAGTTACAATTCCCATGACTTGCAGAACCCCACAGATTGTGTTTTGTTTTCGTTGCCATCAGGCCTGTTCTGGTTAACAATTGCTACTGATTGGGTGGTTTGCTGCAGTAGCACTCTCACCTGTGAATAAGAAAGTTAAAGGGTGATTTCTATTGGTGAAGCTCAAAGCAAATGTTATTAATGGCCATACCAGATGCTTGGACTTGCTATTGGTCAAATCTATGTCAGTCTACGTTCCAACGCTCATCTATGGACATGAATTTTGGGTTGTAACCGAAAGAATGAGATAGCGAATACAAGCGGCGGATATGAGTTTCCTTCGTAGGATAGGTGGCCTCAGCCTTAGAAAGGAGGTGAGGAGCTCGGACATCCAGGAGAGGCTCAGAGTTGAGCCGCTGCTCCTCCGACTTGACAGGAGCCAGTTGAGGTGGTTCGGGCATCTGGTCAGGATGCCTCCTGGACGTCTCACTGGGGAGGTGTTTCGGGCATGCCCATCCGGGAGGAGACTCCGGGGCAGACCAAGGACACGCTGGAGAGATTATATCTCTCGGCTGATTTGGGAATGTCTTGGTTTCCCCTCAGGAGGAGTTGTTAGAAGTGGCCAGGGAGAGGAGCGTCTGGATCACGGCAGAAAACCAGACGAGGCGAGAGACAAATCTATGTGGTTCAGCTAGACAAAACAGACCAAACATAATTTGTTGTTGCCATTTGTACAGAGAAGCAGACAAATATCACTTGAAAATTGTTGAGATAGGAGATTCACTTTCTCTGTCCTGTCCACCTTTTCCCTTTACAAGCCACAGGTGACCCTGTTCCTTTCTTGCTGCCTGGGCTTCAGTGTACATCGCTCAGTGGTCTGAAGCCATGTCATTAAATCAGCTGGGGCTCCTGGGCCCATTTCATTACACATGTATAATTCAGACTGATATTTGCAATTTATGTACATTAACTTTTTTGGTGAGCTACAAATATTATTTACAATATTTACTATTTACAAATTTATTCCTCATTAGAGTATGAATTCTTTTTTTTTTAACCTGATTGTGTGTTATTTCCTGTTTCTCATCAGAAAAAAAGGTAAACTTTTCTTCCTTTTTTGACCTTTTTTAATTTAAAAAAATCAGTTTTTTGCTTTCAAATGTTGTCAATTTAGAATATAATTTTTCAAATCACTGTTGGTCATAAAACCGTTGAAGTATAAAACTGTGAATATTTAATAAATAAAGTAAACTGCGGTCTTATGACGTGCCATCTTTTAGAAACCTAAGGCCAAACCTCGTAGAGGCAGACCCAGATGCTATCTATCCTACAGAACAGACTTACACTGAAGCTGTTACTATGGCCAGAGTTGTAGTGACTGTGATCCCTTTTGATCTGTTTGCTGTGACAAGCTTTTGTTGTTGGTTGTTGTTGTGACAAATGAATATATTTGGAAAGTCACATTTTTTATTTTGAAAAACCATCACAGTTGCACTGATTTACAGAGAATTCTTGGCACGAGAATAATGGAAATCTTGGATGGTAATTGACACGTTGATTATAGACTGGGAGGGTTTATTTAATATAATCAAATAATTCTCATCTCAGACAGTCTTATCTTCGGATAACACTATTTACATGATTAGATGCTCCTAATTTTAGGCCAATTTTTCTTTCCTCTGTCCAAATGCACATTCGTCTTTGGCAGACATTAGCACCTCTGTTGGATGTGGCCCAACTGCGTGCATTGATTTCATGGCTGAAACGGAGTGATGGCCGAGTGACTGTTTTATTTTTCCTTTTGGGGAAACATCCAACAACAGCTGATGAATGTTCTTGAAATAGGCAGCTTGTTGGA
This sequence comes from Mola mola, assembly GCA_001698575.1. NCBI lineage: Eukaryota > Metazoa > Chordata > Actinopteri > Tetraodontiformes > Molidae > Mola > Mola mola. Next base: position 10,305,215 of record KV751318.1, read on the forward strand.
TCCATCTGAGGAATGCTGTATCAACAGCTGTATTAAGGCACCTCAACACATTATACATACAGATAAACCAATTAAATTAGCAGTATTATGTATACAAGATATTCAGCTTTAGCTCTGATAGGGGGGTGATGGGCAGTTTACATTCCTTTGTTTTGTGCAGTGATGGTTATTGAGCTTTCGTAAGCTTTAATTGCCTTGGTTGTATGTGATTGACATGCCCAAGAACAGGGAGTGCTGGCTGGACTGAACGTATCCCCAGCTGTGAAAAGCAATAATGCCTATCAGGTTAATTCAATAGAGAACAGTTGGGTCGTGAGTGAAATTTCATTATCAATATCATTTCAATGTAAAGCAGAGAATTCCGAGGGCCATCCTTACGCATGGAGGAAATCACTCCTAAGGCGTATCCATATCGACATTTATATTCCCATGGACCGAGGTATCGCAACTCAGTACTGACGTAATTGTAGACATGCTGCCTATTGGCCAGCAAGGTGTTAAACAAGCTGTTTTTGGATCCACACGTTAAGTTGGTTAGTATTAGGCATCTACTAAACCACCCAAATGCTAATTTTAAATGGCCACCCCTTGGCACTGGTTTCAGTTTTTTTATTTTTTTTATTTTACCTTCTCTTTAAAAGGTTAAACTACTCCTGAGCTACAGTCCATGTTACACTAAATAGCACCCCTTATTAGTATTCTCGTGGAACATTAGCAATTAGCATATCCATTAAAGCCACAAGGTTCTCCTAAGGGTGAAAAACAGAAAAGATAAACAGAGATGAGGCTTAAATGTGTGTTTTAAACCATTTTTACATGGCTGTTTTATTGCAATTGCGTGGCCATCTTTAGGCCTTGGCAGACAAATGAGTAATGTGTAAAGGGACCTTTGGCTATGCTTTTCTAATGTATGTAAATTGTGTGGAAAGGGGACATCAATTAGAGCTGGCGGTGTGTACACACTGTGCATTTATTCATGAGGTGGGTAAACCTGCTAATTGTAGGTACCAGAGGCATCCATTCTGGATGTTGTTGACTGGATTAATGTAAATGCGGCCAAAGACACAAGCCCATGCGATCCGTCATATGTAATGCTGCAGCAGTGATCGCTGACGCTCGCACTCATTCCACCAGAAAAGGTTTGCAGAGGTGACTTGATGAGTGTGGTTTCATCTCCTCTGACGCGTCCGCTGAACTTCAAAAAGAATCAGACACACACGCACAGTCCCAGGGATGTGTGCATGAATATTTAATGGTGGAATTCCAAACAATTCTTCAGCACTGACCTGTTGCTGTGTGTTTTCTTACTGAATAAATGAAAATGTCTCATATTTACTAGATCACGGCCTTTATGATGTATGAATCAGAATTATACATGGTCTCTGGCGGTTTTTGTCAGCCTCATACTACATAAATATTATCTGTATGCCCCGACTCTGTGCTGCTCTCTGCTCGGTTGGCTTGGGGAGCTTCGATTGATTTCTAGAAGGCCTTCATGCTGGCTTCCTCAGCTGACTGGAATCACATTGTCAGGAATGGCGCCTTGCATGTCTTATTGTGTAGAGTGTTCCGCATTCTCTGACCTCTGTTTTATTTTTTATTCATTTATTTAGCAACTCTCTGACTTACTTTTCTCTTTGAAGGATTACTATAAATTGACAATTTTGTGATTTGATTATCAAATAGAAGAGAGTAGCAAACACGGTATCATCCTCATCAATAAATGATGTCCTTTACATTTTATTTACTTTATTTTTTTCACTCGTGTTCTCCTTGCCTGAGCATTCATAGCATTCAGAATGCATAAGCAAAGCAGCAAAAAGAAAGGATGGAGAGCATCTCAAAAGACTGAACTGAAATATTGTTTAAATGTTGCTGTATGATGATGTTTGCCTGTTCTTTTCTCCCATCCACTCTGTCAGTGGCATTGCATCGACGGGGGAATTGGTGTTAGCTCGGTTGTTCCTCAAGGCAGAATGTATGACAATGATGGCGGAGGGGCAATGGGGTCATGACCACTCTTCTTTCATTGATAGAGGGCAAATGTAAATGTCAGTGGCGTCGGAAAAGGAAAGGTCTTCCAGGCTTTGATGCGAGAAGGAATAAGCTGTGACAGATGCAAAAACTGTTGCAAGCTACATTTTATGGAAACAAAGCTTGGAGAAGCTTAGGGAAGTAATACTAGAAGACAGCAGAAAACCCTTTGGTAATCTATCAATTTTGTGCCGATAAACTGTGTCTGATTATTTTTGTTCCAAGAAAACTGTTCTGCTTAAAATTTTAACAAACTCAAAGAAGTGATCCATTAGAGGAATCTTTTTAATATATCAAGATTATTAATGTCTTGAATCAAGTGAAATATTCTGTAAATTTAACCTATGTATTGAAAAAAAAATATGTTAGCAATTGATTTAATGCATTTCCTCTATTGACAAAACTATTGATCAGGCATGTTTTGCCCTTAAAGCCTGGGAGCAGAAAAGTGACCCTTGATAGTACTAAATATGTTGATAATAAAGACGATAATAAGAACAAAAATATCTTGCTGATCACATAATGTGAAACCACTGCAATTTATCATCGAAATCTAAATTTCTACACAATGAAAAACTGAATTACAAATCTGGACAAGAGTATTTCCATTCCACGTCTCCCAAAACACTGAGGAACTGCAGCTCAACCGTCGGAATATATTAAGGAACAAAGCTTTGGCAGAAGTGTCACGTCGTAGATTCTTTACACCACAACAAAGGCAGACCAAGAATAATGTTATTGCCTATTTAATTCATTTATTCATGGGGGTAATTGAAATATTAACGCAGCTGGTTAGACGCTGGAGACTTAACATCTTCAGTGCTCAGATCCTGCTTGACTCACCAAGGAACTAATGTTTTATTTACACACAGATTCGTCGCTCATAGCACAACCCCTATGTTCAATGGAAGTATGTCACAAAAGTCCCTGGACAATTTTTTAATAAGATGGATATGCAAAGAATTTGCTTGAATTCATTTTGTGTGAAAATTACAGATGGTCAAAGAGAGCTGACATGTTTTATATGGGAGAATACCTCAATAATTCAGAGGTTGTATGAGAAAAGATGACAAATATGAAGGGTAGGGTGGTGTACTAAGCAGATAAACATAGAGGTAAGAGGAAAAGATGCTTGATAGATGGATTTTGGGACAATAAGGGATGGGGAAGCATAGTGAGATGATGTCTGGCTCTGTTACAAACACAACCTGGAATCATTCTGATGACTTACAGCAGTGCTGGATAAATTGCATGCAGTAAAATTCAGAAAGACCAACGTTCCTGCACCTGAGGAGTTTGAACTATGTGGACCCAGCGTACACATCTCAGGCATGAAGCATTATGCTCATGTACCTACATTTCTGCATCGTTTTTGTGACATTATGTGAGTGTAATCGCTCTGATATGCATCTGTGTCTATCTGTGTGCAGTTGTGTGCACATGCACACCTCCAAGATAGTCATTTGGGTTTGCTGGCTGCTGAGCCAGAAGGCACATGACAAATGTGCCAAGCTTGTTGCAGGGTGTGCTCAGACAGTGGTGGGGGGTATGTAGAGGATTGAGGTGGAACGGGGGAGCGGGGGAGCGGGAGGCCATGTGCTGCTACTGTCACATGTCGCACTTGGCACGGTAGCAGGCGAGTGGCAGGCGGGCGAGAAAAACACCACCCACCGGGAACTGTGGGTGTGGGGGCTGGGTGAGCAGCATGGCTGCAGAGCTGGCGCTTCTACTCCGGGCTTTATATATGAAAAAAAAATGAAATAGAGAGTTGGATCTGCCACCTACAATCGAAGTAGTAGCACACTCTGTGATTGTGTGTGCCACTAAGACAAATGCATTACTGGTAGACGGCAGCATTTAAAATACAATTTGATTATTGAGGAATGGTTTCAAATGTCTCTTGTATGCAATATTAGCTGTCAAGTTGTATAGCTTAAATTTCCATTTAAACATCAGGGAAATGAGATGTTAGGAACATCGCCAGTATCTTTGTGGGAGAACATGTTTTTCTGCTTTGAAATGCACCGTGGATCATCTTTTTAACACGTGTGTTCCTGTCCAAATGATTTCCTGTCTCATTTAGTTCAAGAAACATCAAAGGGGAGCAGATACACCTAGACTCAGAGTCACGAAAGGCAGAGAATGCAAATGAGTTATTTCTACTTTTTGGATTCAGAGGGCAGGAGAGACACATTAGAGAAAACATTAAAAGACCTCTGGAGCTGTCTGTATGTGTGCTCACTTCAGTGTAACGTGATGTCAGTGTGCTCACTAACATACCGAAAGTGAGAATTCCCATAGAAACACCTGTCTCGCCCACAGTTCTTTGAGACCACTGCTTCCCCATCACCCCTCATGACTGCTGTCTGATCCTCAAGGCAACCAGCAGACCACACTCCCGCACTTGTTTTACAACGTCCCTTGTTCCCTCTTTAATTTCTTCGTCCCCATCACTCATTCGACTCGGCTCCACTACCTTTACCCTCCGCTTGGTTGTGATGGATGGGTTCTGTGCACAGTGTACGGAAGCCTGGAGGAAATCTTCTGTCAAACATCATCATTATGCACCCAAGGACGCTTGTGTTTAAGCCAGGGACTCTGGTGCTGTCATGTCCCCTGATTATTGTGTAACAGATTGATAAACCCTCGAGTGGAAGCAACCATTTTCATCATGGTGGCAGGACGCCACCACTGTTTGAGGCGTCACTATCTAAATATTGGTTTCTTTTTCAATCCCCTATGGATCAAACTTGTTGCAATATCGATTATTGCTCCTGCGAAACCAATGTATTTAAGATAATACTTCTTTTTCACATGTCACAGGAGTAGATGGTGACACCATTAAGTTTGTGTGTGTCAACAAGCTGCCTCTGCATTATTTACTGAGCAACTAATGCTAAAATACATCGAAGACATTGTCAATATGAGTTTCAAATCTAATAGCAGTGCATATTTTAAACTTTTAAACACAACAGTTTAGTCTCAACTCACACATGCACCTGCAGAAGCCTCTGTTTCAGAACGACACAACAAGTTTCAAAACATATTTTTGGTGAAATTACAAAAATAAATGTATCATTTTTGTTAATCGTAATATGTGTTTACATGTTTGATTAAATTCCAGCGTGAACAGATCTTAAAACAATAGTGAGTATATATGAAATTATTTGTTCACCAAAAATATTAACGTCACGTCCAAGACACTTTAGAATGTGATGTAAGCAGAAGGAATTTTTTGTTGCGTGTTTGCAGGCCAGTTGCCTCCTGTGCCGCTACTGAAAAGGGAGTTAAAAAAAATTTAATCTGCTTCTAGCTTTCTCTGAATGGGACATTAAACTGCTGGGAAAAGTCTGAGCACGAGTCACTGTCAATCTAATCTGTTGATTTGGCTCTCAGCGAGATTAAGGGTTATGGTTTAGAATGAAAGGGGGAACGGCTGAAGAGATGAGACGACGGAAAAGGGTGAATAGAGACAAGATGCCAGCGGGGGAGGAGGGAGCAAAGCGGAGTTGATTAGAAGAGATTGAGGAGAAAATTGTGCGGATGCAGCGAGGGCGAAGAGAAAGCGTTGCAAAATACGGGGAAGAAGGCTTGTTGTGTGCTGATTGTCAGATCAAATTCAGGAGGTTGTGTGCATTCATTTCAATATTGTTGAAGGGGGGTTCGGTAACGATGGACCAGCCTGGTGGGTGAGTGGAGGTCACAGTGTTCTGCTCTATTTTAATGAAGTGGTTAACAACACGCTTAGTACTCCCTTTTACAAAGCTATTATTGCTGTAACGAGTTGCACTTCTTTTTTACACTTTTTTTACACTTTTTTTTTTTTTTGCACTTTTTAGATTTCAGATTGTGTTGAATTAATTCGACAACAATCGACACGATCTATTGTATAACTCCATTTTTCATAATGTATATCAAGCTACAACTTTATCTTTGGGCGGGTTAATATGACCTGCTTCTAACAATGGCTCTCAGTTTTTCGAGTCTGGAGTTGAGTTGAAGGTCTTTAATTACAACAACAATTCTTAGTACAACATTTATCCGCGTAAGCTGAACTGCTTTGGGTCACGCGCCTCTTCCATGCTGTCAAGTCTGCGCATTGTGATGAACGACTCTATTTTTCATGAGACATCAGAGTGAATTTCTTTACTCTTTACTTACAACAACATGAAAGGATATTCCCAGGATTTTCTCCCCCACAGCCCAGAGACCCGTAGGAACCTTGCAGTCAAAGGTCTTTCCCCTCCTCATTTGACAGCCCTATTTGTCTTGCCTGGTCAGGCCTATTCATTTGGCTCTCAGCAGCTATACGTACAGCAGCGGTGCAGTTTATTTATAGCACAGATTCAAAAGTCACTCCTCGGCCTGGTTGGCAGCATTTGCGTGCCACACATTGTAAATACAACATCACTTGTGTTGTGGCCTCACCTCTTTACATGATCTCGTAATTCTCTTTCTTTACTTTAACCTTTGACACTCCTGAATATGTCAGCATACACACTTAAACAATATGCACATCTGCACATACACACTTCTTTTCCTTACCTCATTGGAAGCACTGTCTAATTGTCCTTTCCTGTCACCTAACTATTAAACTCAATGTCAATAGATCTTTATATCATGCAATGCATGTGCATTATGATGGATGTGCAAATTGCGGTATGCATGTAAAGATGAATAATGGAACTGTGAAATTTTTATTCCCTATCCCTCTCCAGTGTGGCTGTCTGAAGCATGGCTAATATGAAGTGTTTTTAACCTGCAGGGCTAAGAGAGGGGAAACCTTTAATGAGCTGGGATTGCTACTAAATTGTGTACTTTGGTGCCTGTGTGCAATCATGTAATCCTTCTGTGTGTGCGTTGATGTGTCTGCCTTGTTTGTGTATGTGTGGAAGACAGAACGGCTCTCCTACGGTGTTTAAACATAAGTTATCGGGACGACGGCGAGTGTGTTGTAACAAGCTTTTGGTCCCAAGTTTCATTAACTCGGTCAATATCTCAGAGTCACGTAGAGGGAGGCAGAAAGACACAGTGAAATGGAGAGAGCAACAACGAAACAGAGAGGACAAACAAGTCTAAGTAAATAAATACGGAGGGAGAGTTTGAAAGATGGTGGGTGCACCTGAACCCAACCTGAGGGGCAACTGAGGCGGTAGTTGTAACACACATGCACACACACACACACACACACACACACACACACACACACACACACACACTCCTCTCTCACCCTGCTCACACCCCTCAACGAGCAGCGCCCTGTTCCACACCAGTGGCTAAAAAGACAGGGAGCGCAGCTGACACTTGTGCCAAGGAGAGGAAGAGCGAACGCAGCCAGCTCCCCCTCCTCTCTTCTCCCCATCCAAGTGCTACTGCTGCTGCTTTTATAGTCCGAGGCTCCTTCTGCAAGGCATTTAACATTTAATAGCAGTAATGCATGGCCTTCTCCTGGGCCTAGAGACACAGCACTGGTTTATTCATCAGACTGGACCAACTTAGCTGGAAGAGGGTAGTCCAACTTTAGCCGTAGAGCTGGGGTAAGGGTTGTTTGCTATTCTGGTTGTGGCTGTAGGGTGCAGGTTGCTTTGTCATTGTATAATGGTCTATTTAAGACTCTAGACAATGTCAGACCATCTTGATTGCGTTTGAATAAATCACTATCACGCCTTGGTCCATTTGCTTGCAGAACATTTAGTCGCATCCTCTCTTATGTTGCCGTTTTATTGTGTTTTTAGACCGTCTGATTTCAATTGCAGTAGGTACCTGATCATCACTGTCTTTCTCTTTATTTTTTCTCCCTTGTTTCTTCTGTCAGTCAATGTCTTATGAAACTAGTTTTTTCACATTAAGTTAACAGGGAACTGTGGAGACAACACGTTAATATCTGCCCAGATGCCCATTAGTCCAGCAGCTTGGCCCACATGATGGGAACACAGATCAGAGGGCAGACAGTACAAATCCCCACTGACCCTGCCTGATGAAACATCCTGTTTCACTAGTAACGCCGGAACAGAGCAGTCAGTTGGTTGTGGCGACGCCACAATAAAGACGGTACAAGGACGTGGGAATAATGTTTTCTTTCTGGATTATTAGGTCTACACAACGACTGACATACTGTAAAGTAACCCTCCTAAACATGGTGTGACTAATAATCCAAAACCATTTAATATATCTGCTGCTGCTTTTGAAATCCTGATGTTTTTATTTTTTATTCTCGCGACAACAGAAAGACGGAGCTCAGGAAGCGAGAGCCTCACAGAGAGAGAGAGAGAGAGAGAGAGGGTGGAGGCAAAGATCAGTGGAAGTTGGCAGGGTGAGAGGAAGTCAGCTGGGACCCCCAGAGCTGAGTGATTCACCACTAAATGAGAAAACCACGCACACACATATGAACATATACAAGCTGACACACACAGACACACACACACACACACACACACACACACACACACACACACACACACACAGACACAAGTGTACATACAGACTGACACAGGTTGTGTTTTGGGAATGTCGGGACACATCACTGTCAAAGCTTTATCACTGTCCTCTGAAAAGAGAGGACGGCTCTAAATTGAAGATGCATCACGGTTGTTTTTTGCAGTGTCATTCAGTGTAATTGCTTTATTTGTTTGCTGTGTATCTTCCTCATTGCATGAAGGGGTATTTCTTTTGTAATTCATTTACAGGTTAAACCGATTGAGATGCAGCATCCTGTTTTCAAACAAAAAACATCAAGAATTCAAATATTTACATCCATAAAGACTAACATATATTACATATTGAATTTTCTACTTTTTGATTTCCTACTTCCCTGTCAATCAAAAAGTATTTTTTTAATTGAAAGTTACGACAGTAATGACTTTAGTTGCTAGCTCAACAAGGCCATACAACGCAAGGCAAAGAGCATAGTCATGTCATAAATAAGTGGTTTATTTATGAGATTTGACATGCCTCACACTGCAGCTTTGTGTAACCTTGTCGGCTATGCATGTTATTGAATTTCTGGGCCGCTAATAACAAGCTCGGGATACCTTATCACTAAGTCCCATTTCACACATACTGTATGTAGTTATTCTCGAAGCCGTGATTGTACCTGAATTTTTAATTGATTTGTGAAATAACTTTTGTAATGCAATGCAAGATAAGTGATTCCAGTGACCGAAGTTCATATGGGGGTAATTTTAAATTTTTTTTTGACATTTTCAACCGCTATAACGCGCGACATAGGGCAAAGGTGGAAAAGTAACAGTATTCTTTAACTCAGATGATTTCCTGTGCATGAGTAGATAACAGCATCATTTTTCTTTATAAATAATGCCTTTGTACATTTCTTGCTGCGACAATCTTGAACCTATTTTGTCATATTTAGAACATCACATCTGAATTACAGACCATTAATCATTTGTCACAGCTGCAATTCAATGTTTTCAGTCTATTTTCTGCTGCATAATTCTCCTAATTTTGAGCTTTGGATGTCATAACGTTGAGGACAGCGAAGTGACTGATGACATCAATCTTGCTGAAATATTTTGATGTCAACAAAATTAAACCAAAGGAGTGTATTGTGTAATAGGAGGCACAGAGGCACATTGCACTCACTTGAAACATTTGTATTTGAGATGATCAGTGAAAGAAGAGATTGTTATTGATCCTTCTCAATGCCTCAGTGGGTGTGTTTGTATGGCCTTCACGTATTGAGTCATGCATCTAATTGCAGATCCCCGGAGAAAAGCTTTTGAGTCCTTTCGGTAGATTTTTAACAAGGGCACCCTGCAGTGTTATTTGACACACAAATAAGATTTATGGCCATTTTAAATCCCAGCTCAGTTCACCAATTTTACATCATATAGCTGCTGTATGCTGTTTTCGCCAACCTGACATGCAGCCCAGAGGCAATGGGCCTGGGTCCAGACACACATCCACAGGCCCTCCCCAAACTAATCAACTCCATCAGCCAGATTAGCTACATTTATCCGACAGCCTCTTTCAGCCATCTACACATTTTTGTGTGCAGGGTTTGGTCAGATAGACCGCACAGATGGGCCCAAGGCTGACTCTGCTCTTCACTGAGACCAGCGTTGGTGACAATGTAAAACAGCAAACAAGCCTAGAAAACATAATAATCAGTGGACCAGAAATGGAGCTTGTGTGCTGTGTTAGCAATTGTCTGATTGTCTCACGCTAATGAACTGAATTACATTAACATAGCAAATAGGGAGCATTTCAGCACATACACAGAATGCTCACACAGAGTTTCCTCTGACTGTAAGTTTTATGCAATTAAAGTAAATGAGAGGAAAGTTTTCCAAATAGCGCAGTTTGGAACAAATAAGAAAAAAAAGGAAACAATAGGAAAAAAAAAAAATCCATAGGCAAATCTGTGTCAGCAGAAAATGTCAGCATTACTCCTTAAGAAGTGGTTGTAGTTTGCCCCCTGAAGTCCAGTAAACTTCTCTGTTTGTGTGTGACTAATGTTATTTTTCAGCAATGAACCATAAAATCAGCAGTTTTCAACACTTTTGCCCCACAACAAAAAAGAGCAACCACACGTTCAACACAAATACCATAACTTAACATAACAGGCTGCTGTGCACTGCTGAAAACGGGCCATGATGTTAAATTTTAAAATACACAACTCTTGTCGTTTCTTCAGTTGTCACCGAAGAGCAAAAATTACATGGAAAGTCATTTTACAGTCAAAAGGTGGCAACATATCTTTAGAATATTGTATTATTTTCTTAATGAAAGACACTTTGTAAACAAAAGGATTAGAAACCAGGTTGAAGAATCCATGGGTTGAATATTTGCATGACTTCTGGTAGATACAGTGACGTTTCATTTAAAAACAAAATCACACTTTCAAATGAGATTTGTTCCTCTTTTTCATGTTTTGTGGTCTTTATGAGTCTAACAGCTAAAATCGGAGCGGTGTGATTACATGCTGTAGTAGGGCGCGACACGGAAGGGGTGTAATGCGAAAGAGGTTCAACATAGCCAAGCTTTGTTTGTGTAAGCTGGTCTAACCCTAAAACCCCAGTCAGAGATGATGAGTATTAAAAACGGGGTTATCAACTTTCTTTTCTAACCCAGGATTTCTGTTTCAGGCTCTGTGCAAGTTCCCATTAAAAGGAATGTTTTGTGCATCATTTGACTCCAATCGCCTGCTGCTTTCTTCAGTCAAGAGCAACATGACCATATATTTTCTGACAGATTCAGCATAATCAAACATTACACTGCATGTAGTTATGACACATCCCAAAATGAGGGATACGTTAAAATCTTTTAGGTTCAGCCATATAAAAGTGAAATCATTTTTATTGATTACATATTATCTGTGCTAAATACCAATAGACAATATAATTTGCAGAATCCTTCCTCATTTATCTGCAATATTAGCAGTGGTAGTGTAAAAAGGACTGAGCAGCAAACCAGAACCAATCATACAAACACAATCCAAAATGGTCTGTAGCTGCTGAGCCTTCATCGTTTGTTTAATGGATGAATGAAGGGTTTAATTTAAATTCTTAATATCATCCGCAGCAAACAGGAAGAGATTTTCTACATAACCAACACGATACATAGAATTTGTGCTGCTGTAATTCACTCCCTGTCTTTACTGTATTACTCCAGGTACTAAATTTAAAAGTATGGCGAGTAGCACAACCCTCAAGTGAGAACAAGTTATTTAACATCGGTGTGTATTTTCTATGTAGTGAGTCAAGGTCTCCTGTCAAGTTTATAGTGTTATTTATAGCGCTAACTGTCGATACAACTATTGTAAGTAATTCTCTGATTATTGTATAATTTGAATGGGTTTACAAGCCTTTACTCAACCCACTAGACAACTTCAATTTTACTACATTGGTTAAATTCTGGTATTCAGTTGACCCACGTGTTTGCCTGTGATTGTGTATGAGAATGTGTGTGAAATGGGCTGCATAATGGCAGAGAGGCCGCAGAGCTTTCAGAACCTTCCTGGTTATTTACAACGAGCACAGTGATAGTGTGTGTGTGTGCGTGTGTGTGAGACACAAACTCAGCGCAGATTTATGATGAATCCGTTTGTATGAATATATGCTGCTGAACTTCCTGCTGCAGCCATGGAGACAATACCATTGGGTGATTTTTGCTCTCATTCATTTGCACTCGTGTTCTCCCTCTACCCCGTGTCGGCCTCGTTGTTCTCACGGGTCAAAGATGAGATGAACACACCAGTGCACAAACACAGGTACACACGTGCGCAAACATGTCGTTTTTGGCAGCTGACCGTTTCAAATGGGCAAACGCCATCATAGGAAAACCTTTCTTCTGAACGCTGGTGAGAGGCAGTTAACCCTTTCAACAGGTTTCCTGTTGCCATGGCAACGTGCTGGCAGGCTGACTGAGCGGGATGTGAGTGAAAAACCTATTTCCTTGGCGACCAGTGGAGACAAGCAGAAAACATCAAAGCGGTCTTGTGTGTGTTTGTGTGTGCGTATGAGCTAATGTGTGTTTATGCGATCTTGTCTGTGCACTCGCCACCCAGCTCCGTCTCTTAAATCCCACCAATAATGAAACAGTAAGTAACAGTAAAGGGCGGGATTGCTCCTCGATGATTGACGTAAGTCTTTGTTCTGTCAAAGCAGTCGACTCTTACAAACAGGGGCGTAGTTCCCCCTGGTTCCCCCTAATGACTGCAGCCCTCACTATCTACCAGCAGTTTGTGGGAGACATAAGAAAGGGAGCAGCCTTGTGCTCATTCGCCATCTTCACAGATCAGCCTAAACAAGAAAAGTCAGAGAAAAACCGAGAGTCATGATCCAGTTCTCTGTGCATTCTTCTCTCCCATGCATCTGCCCACGCGCTGCTTTCCACCCACATTATCGCAGCAGTGATGGAACTTTTCTGCCTCCTCCCTTCCTGCTCCTTTTCTCACCCTTTCGTACTCTCTCTGCCTCTCCCTTTTTCTATTTATCAAGCTTACTTCCGCGATTTGTGTCTCCCTTTCTTTGGCCCTCTACATACTGTACATCACTCCTGAATTTTACCCTCTTTCAGCCATATTTTCTGCACGTACATCCCACTCTTGCTGTCTTTTAAGAGAGCACATTTTAGATAATTTACCCGCCCGTGTGTGTAGCAGCTATGTGTCTCCACAGCAGCAAAACTCTGGAGACTTCGTATGAGTTTCCACTGTCATTGTAACGCTGTCACACATGAAGCACCTCTTGATACCTTTGAAATAAAAATCAGAAGGAGATTTGGAACCATAAGCTCAGTTACTTTGTCATAAGGGTCATTTGTCCGGGCATATCGCTTATAAATTTTTGTCTACCTTTATAAATATTACTGCAACACAGTGAGCTCAAGCTTCAATACATTAGCGCTGAATCCCTGCATTATTCAATAGATCCTTTCTGGCACCAGAGTTATGTCATCATCTCCAGTGGCAGGTGAATGAGAGGGAAGCATTTTTATCCGATCACAGCCAGCTGAGGTGCTTCATTAAAGGCCTTCTGGACTGACCTGCCCCCCTGAGGCATTGCCATTCTCCAGGAGACACATCAGACACATGAATGAAGAGCCTCGGTACACGAACACACACACGCACACACACACACACACACACATGCAAAGACACACACACTGCTTCCTAAGTTTTAGTTATTATCAATCCTGACTTGCAGTTATTACCTATAATGCAGATGATTCCTTTTTTAAGTTGTTTCTACTCCAGATGCTGATTTTTGAAGCAGGAGTTGTTTTTTTTTCAAATTTGATTGGAGCCAATCAAGCAGGAAAACATCAGCATGAATATTTATTTTTTCCCTCTGCATTTTATTAAGTATTAAAAGCTACTTTTGAGCCGTGCAGATTTCATTTTCATGCAATAAAACAACATGTATAAACCACGCAGCAAACACAGAACGTCTTCTGCGCTCCATAACTTATTCTACCATATTCTCACCTGCAGCGTGCTTTCCCACCGCCAGCTGTAGCAGACTGCAGTCACAAGGAGGGGGCACAGATGCAGCCATCTTGGAGGCAGTGATGCATGCCAGTGTCTGCCTGATGAGTTCAGAGGAACTAGTTCATTTTCCTCCGCTGTTATTTTATTTATTGCTGTCAGAGAGGGGAATACACACACACACATGCAGAGTGGAGTGTAGGCACGCATACCACCAGGCAGAAAGGCGGGCAGGTTGGAAGCACACACACTCTTAACTAGCACCATGCTCCATCTTATCATCTCTGCATTTTTGTTAACCTCTTGGTTTTGTTCATTATTTTTACTTGATAATGGTTATTCTTGGTTAACAACCGTATATACCCACTATTTACATGGCATGTGATTCCTTACAGTCGCTGGAGGCTTTTAAACATTACTTTAAATAGCGGCTCTGAAGTCCTCTGAGAATTATGTGGAGATATAAGAAATGCCTGCGGTTGTGCTCGCCTGCTTTGTGTCTTTTGTTTTGATAATTTGTGACGAACTGGTTTGGCCTACTTGTGGAGGGGGCAATTGGGAGTGAGCCCCAGGGCCGTTGCTGGTGAGGATTTCCTGGCTTAAGTAAACTGTGGCAAAATACACGTGTACACAAAGTGAAATGCACAGAGTCAAAGGTAGTGAGCACAAAAGGGCAGCAGAGCACAGTGTTCTGGCCCTAGTGGCCCAGTTACTTTTATGTTGCGTCTGTCTTTGTATGACACGTTGCGTGTGAGAGGCTGTTAGTTAGCTGGGAAAGAAAGGAGCCACTGGGCACTGTATAGTCAAGAGACAAGGTAAGGAGGAGAAAACAGTGTGCTGTTCTGTAGCTGCCTGGTAGCCCATGCTTACTGGAGCTCAACAACACTCATTAAACTCAGCTGTAAAAGTTTGGGAGATTCAAACTGAAGAAGACTCCTATCCCTCCCCCTGCAGGCCAAAACAACCTCTGAATTAGACTTTATCTCTCTGTTTTTCTACTTGGATGGAAATACGTGTTGATTTGCCTCCACTGTGGTCAGACTTCTGGGGGCATAAAATTGATCTGCAGGCATTTTTCAGGGTGATGCTCTACAAATGCTTTAATGAGGAAAGGTAAAATGTTACCATTTCCCCTTATTATATATATTCTGTGTATATATCTATATAAATTTTGGATATTGTAGCTTCAAACATACTCATTCATCCAGGTCATTGGGATGATAGCACTAAGAGGAAAAAAGTCTTGTTGTGTGCATTGTTCAGAAATATTTGCTACTCATCCGAGAGGCCTCTGTAATTTTTGTTAGGACAAATCAGTTTCCTGGTACTTTTATGAATGATTCTCATTGTAAAAACCATGCACATGAGAAGTCATATCTGTTAATGTTAAGCTCTGATCTTGTACAAGTCATAACTTTGATTTGACATCATGGTCAGAGTTCAAAAGCTGTTACAGGTTTTCAATCTCTTTAGTACCAAAAGGCACAAAGTTTGAAGCACATCTGTGGCCATATTATTTGAAATCCTCTATCTAAGAGATGGGTTTGATCCTTTACCTCCTATTACTGCTTCCAAGGGACTTTACCTGACAAATCAGTTCTACATTAGCAATAATGAATACTGAATCTACCTTCACTAAAAGCATTTTACCGTGGTTACTGTATGTCAAGATTTCATACCTGGTGGGTCAAATATAGAGTTTTTTTTAACTGTGAGAAATAAAGGAAAATATATCTTTAAAAAAATGTTCAGAACTAGCAGAGAGAAGAAGACAGAAAGGTCTACAATGTGCATGTGAGAGCTACATTGACAATATAATTTGATATAATTTGTCAGTGCAGAGAACATTAAAATAAATGATCAAAATTAGCACACAAAGCTAGCGTTAGTTAGCGTCTTACCTTGGAACAAACAACTGTATTTTTATTTGTCTTTGATGATTTAAGCTGTTCATGTGGTCTTCCAGCATTTGCCTTCTTAGATTGTCAGCCCCCCCGCCTGCCTTCGAAACCTTTTGGGTATCAGCTGTTAGACTTGCAGCTCCAGTAAACACGCCACTTAAGCGTATCAACTTCTGCAGAAAGCCTGATGGGCCTCCCATGCATAGTTATAGTTGCTGACATAGGATTGGACAGTGGCCGTTTTAGGGAGGGGCTTAGGGAAAGGTCACTTATTGTGTCAGTTTTTTAATTTTGTGAGTCAATATGTTAATTTTCTAAATTTAAAACAGCTAGTATGTAGACTTTGTCAGCAGTGTTGTAGCGTGACATCCTCCACAGATGCCCAATGATTATTAATTGGGGACCTTGCATACACACACTGACTGTCCATCAGTGGAATATCAGGCTTGAATCTAAGTTTCTGTGCTTCCCCCTAACACACAAACACTTTTCCTCTCTCCCTGATGTAGAGCGCTGCAGAGTCTCTCATTTTATTTATTTATGAGGTGAGGTTCAATACTGGCTTTAGGGCTGTCTTTAAGGTGAGTCTCTTATAGCCTATTCTTATTGACTGCATTTGTGGTCTTCATTAATATTACATTTTGACATCCTTACAGACACTATAGCGGCAAAAATGAAGTTTTCTACGTCACCAGAACTTTCACAGCGCTTTCACCTCAAATTCTGGCAGGGAGACAGTGATTGTTTGTGCAGAAATGTTGGCAGATTTGACATTTCTTGCTGCATTGCATGTTTAAGAGGACAAACTAGTCAATACGTGTTGCAGAGTTTGCCAAGTCATGTTTGTTTTTTGTTTTTTTAATACAGCTAAGTTGCTTTGCTGAGAGTTAATCTCAAGGTTGGATTTACTTAGTTTTGGTCTAAGAGGTAAGACAAGGCAAAAACTTGCTCTTGTGGTGAGAGATGAAAGTCTCCACTTCTGCTGGATCTCAGGAAAAAAATCAACAGTGGTTACTGTGTAATAAAGTATTTTGCAGGAAATTGGAATGATTTTGGGGTAAGAGACTAACATTTCATATGGTGGAAGACTAGCAGAGAAGAGAGTTATAAATAGATTGGATAAATTGATGAACATTATGTAATGCTTATTCAGTCAGAACTTTTCTGCAGGGTGCTTCTCTTACATGTGACTTAGCATGGGTACTTTGTTGTCTTTTAAATGATTCACTCCTCCCCCACCTCCCAACTCACACAAACTCTCAGACACACAAGCACCATGTTGATGCAGTTGCAGAGTCACTGGTGATGACTGTCACTTGTGGTCCCATGGGTGGCTCAGTGGTCAGAGACTGGGATGTAACAGAAGAAGACTATTATTGTGATCTACTTAATTATTGACCTATGAAAGAACTCAACCAGAGAGAGAGAGGCAGGACTTTTATTTGTTATGAAGCACGGCTATCACATGCCCACGCACAGAAAAAAAAATGTCCACACTTTAACGTCCCATAAATTTAAAGAACCTTTTGTGCCGTTAATTTTATATTCTTCCAGGATACAGGCACAAGACATTTTATTTTAGAGACCTCACTTAATTAGGCAAAAAGTGTGAAGAAACCAAGCCACAGCTCATACAAAAGGGCCTGTGAACATCAGTGGTAACATTTCCACACTGTGTAGCAGTAACATCACTTGACTGCTCCTCTATTGTCCGGAGGCATGCCAGTACTTATCTCACCTGCCTCCGCTTTGTACTTCCCCATTTCGACTCTACTGACAGTCAAATGTATCTTTGGAGATAACATCACCAACCAGGCTTTGCTGTTAGGAACAGAACGCTCAGCCTCGCTTCTATTTTAACTGAACTTCTGCCAATCTCTGTGTCTTCCATGTACCTTGCCCCGCGCTACCAACACAAGCACCTATCCACTAAGTGG
>KV751318.1:10332503-10385945 GCA_001698575.1 Mola mola
GGTTGAAGTTCAGGAAATGGTGATGGGAATAATTTTTTACTATTTTATGGCAAAATTTAGACAACACAACTGATTAATCAGGAGATAATGAATAATGAAGATTTTTCAATGGTTTTTAATAAAAAGAAAGAGTAGATAAATAAAACTGTTTTGACCTAAAGTCTTGCCAAAGTCAAGTTTAATCACATCTAGAAATATGGCAACAATTGGGAGGAAAACATTGTCCCCAACAACCCAAGACTTGAAACTGCTTGCATGTGCACATAAATACATAAATGCATGAATACACATGGATGTGTGGGGACAATAACCATTTCTTTACCACCTACACCATGTTGTCACTTCGTAATAAATCAGCTTAAACCTACAATATTACCAAGATCTATTGTACTCAGAGTGACAAGTTTAGTTGCCCACATTTCTTCTCGATTGCATGATAACCAGTTACAAGTGGAAGCAATGCAGGAAGTCTGCTGAAAAAGTGAGTTCAAAGGCGTTTATGGTCACAGTTTGCTTGTTTTGTCTCCTTAAATAACTTGTGATGTTCATTTTGTAGATTTTGATCCTATTTACTCTCAGGATATCCTCCCCAGATCCACTCTTATCCAAAATATGTTCTTTTCTGGCACCGAAATACCAAGATGGAAAAACTATTTTAAAAATGGTACACCAAAATACCAAGAGGTTACATCCAGATGGGCCTAAACTATTATGTAACAAATATATGTAGGGCACCAATCCTGCCATTCCCCTCTAATAACAATTGAGCAGACACAAAAAGTGTGTGAAATGTTTGCCAACCACGCAGCCATGACACCTTCCACGCTCATGATAGAGTTACTATCAGATCACAACATACGGCCCTACATGTCTACTTAGGAGCCTCATTCCTCCACGTTCGATTTTCAGTCTCTCAAGCTGCACGTTGGAGGGCCAGCTGTGCTGCTGTTGGGCGGGCAATCTTATTCTGTTGCCGTATGATGGCTAACAAGGTCAAATAACTCTCCAGATGAGATGAACTGTGTCAGATGTGCAACTACACTTACACACACCACCTGTTATTCAGTCATTCAGTGCTTCTGTTGGACACATGCAAGAACACTTCTTTGACTGAGATGCAATAATAGAAGACTGAGGGAGGAAGCATTTGCCGCTGATAGGAATAAGCTGGGGAAATCAGGGAATCACAGCAAATGTAGCTCATGTAATGATCACTTGGACCTTGTGAGGTTTTTTTTTCTTTTTGTTTGTTCTCTCATTTTTTCCTGTCTCTCCATTTTTGCACACTTTTCCTCTGGTTGCCATAGCGATATGAAATGGCTGCACCAGCACTGGATGTGGGGAGGAGTTTTCTGCAGTCTGTGAGATACATTGTTTTACATGAGTGTTTCAAAGCGTGCATACACAAGCTTGTCATTACCGTGTGTATGCACGTTGCATAGTGCTTAGAAAGTGTAACAAGTTCAGAGTTCAATGTAACATTGTAGTAAACCTGTGAGTAGTCTTATGCTCTTTTTGTTTGTAGCGCTAGTGTTGAAGCACAACGGTTTTCTCTGTATAGCTGTTCATTACTGATTCATTTTATTCAGAAAACGAAGTAGTTCTAACTACTTATTAACTTTATAAAACTTAAGGAAACAAATAGAAATAGTCCAACAAGTGTCTCATTGTTTGCAGAGGAGTCAAACATTTGTATGTTTGTGTTTGCGACTTAGAGAGATATAATATTCATATATAACTGGCCTCCAGCCTTTTCTCTAGTCCTGTGGTCTGGCACCTTAAATTCAGTCTGTTTGTTCTTATTAATCCCTTCCTGTTTTAAACAAAAAATATTAAAATATCTTTTCTTCCTGTCTCTCTACTCCCCCCATCTCCTCCTCTCTGTGTCTGCAGTGTGACAACGCCAAGGGGCTGAGGGCCTTCTTTGACGCCATATGCTATGGTCCCAAACACCTGATGATCTTCGGTGGCGTCTGCCCCTCTGTGACCTCTATCATTGCAGAGTCCTTGGAGGGCTGGAATCTGGTGCAGGTAGGGTTTGTGTTGTATGCATGTACTGTATACTTGTGTGTGCGCGCTGCTGTGTATTGCCAGTGTGTTTCTGAATTCTGGATTCTGGTGTCCATCAGCATCCAGGATTAACTTACATCTATTTGACTGACTTCTTTTTATTTACTGGAATTACATATGTTCCACTGTAGGTGTGTCAGAAAACTTGATTTTTCTTCATTTTCCAAAAGTTTCCAAATGTTCTAGTCCCCTTGAATAATGGTGTGCAGATTGGTTCTGGGCTTTTGCAGGAATCCCCAGTTCATCACTAAATCCTTCATTAACCTTGTAAGGTTGGATGTCTAATTGCCTTTGCTCTAACCCTTACAATCCTCCCTCACCTTACAATCTGATTCAGAATGTCCTAAAACAATTGTGCTGTACGGAATTTGAAATCAGCTTTTTTTAAAAGAGCTCAACTTTCCATAAGCTAGTAACTAATAAGCTTGTAAATGAGGAAACACATATTGTGTCTTTGAGGTGTTTTGTCATTGGTATCAGCCTATAAATGTGTTACTTCCCAGTCCTCTCATGGTAATTACCTAAACACAATGACTTCATGTTCATTTTACTGTTCAATAATACTTTTGTGTGTTAAATGGAATTTGCTGATATTCACTTTGTAAAACTATAAGCTGCACACTGTTGGCACTACACATTAGACATTCCTGGTAAACTTCTGACCCTCTGCCTCTTCCCAAAGAACGCGTTCCATTTGCTGAAAACCCTATAAAGGTTATCAGGCCCAGATAGAAAGCACTGAAGCTTTTGCTTGGAGATGGCATAATTCAAGTACTTTCATTTTGAACTGAATGTCACATTTTGTGGCACATTTCCTCTACTTACTATGAATCTACTGCTTTTCCTCTTCCTTTTGCTTGCTGTCTTGTCAGGGTCACTCAACAATGAAAAGAGGGTGTGAATGAAAAGATGAGCAATTGTTTTGTTTCTGTGTTCACATCCTTAGAGTGGTAATGTTCTAAGTTGAGTAAGAGGGCTTCAAGTTCTGTTAGAGTAAGTTCTGTTAGTGTGGTTTGAGGGGTGTGTGTTTTATGTGTGTTCTCCCCTCTCCTCGTGGCTTGTTTGGCTGTGATTACCTGTGAGATGTGCAGTAGCAATTTTCTGCTCTGCACAACACTCTTCCAGGTACAATTTGTTCCCCAGCGCACTTTAACAACCAACTCTTTAGACCAATGCCAATAAATTCATGCCTGTCTGATCCCAAGTACAGATAGTCACACTGCATGGGTACAAGACATCAAGTGAAAACACGTAGACTATACCTGCGTTTAAAGGAGAGGCCTTAAAAAACATGCTCGCATTCAAAGTCTAACAAAATCATGGATATTTATCAATCAAAACCACACAGACTACTAAAAATCACAGTATTTAAAGACTAAAACCTTTATTTGTGCCAAGCTGTAAAAGCTGCTTTTTTCTGAGCTAAGTCTGCTTGTTTATGGTCACTGATTTGTTTGAGGTGTTGCCTCAAGTGGATTTAAAAGGAACTGCAGGTTTTGGCAATTGTGGGTTGGCTTTATTTTCGGCCCTTGAGGTTGCCGCTTGTTTATTCGGTCCAGATTTTCCCTTAACATGTCTTTTAATGAAATGCATAATTAACTCAAAGTCAAGTTTTACACAGTTTAAAATTCATGTTTCAGATTCAACTTTCTCTTTTGGTTTTGCTGTAACAGATGACGTTGGATATTGTTGTCGTCGTGTGCTGATTTTTGAGCTTGCATGCTGCTGTTCCCTTCTTACTACCTTCATTGACGACATAATCCTTTAATCCATATTTGATTAGTTTTGGACAAGCCCCTCCATGATAGATGCTTCATGCATTGACCTCTGCCAGTCTGCTCCCAGGTTGACAGGACTTGGTGCACTGCATTTGAAATCAACCATTCGTGTTTCAAAAATAAGGCTCATCTTAATAACGAGAGAAAAATATGAATATTTTAGTCGTATTAAGTCAAGTCTTTTGATGCCTTTTGTCATATTTCAAGTCCCCCGTCTCCGCTAATACATGCATATGTGGTGTGATATGGTGGAGCAATATCAGGAGGTTTCTGTTTTTGGAGATAGAAAATGTCTTTGTAAACCTGAGCTATGGCCTCATTAGAGTATGACTCACTCAAACACTCCAGCGTGTTCGCTGGAAAACTGCAGGAAGAGGCTTTAGTGGATGTAAACGACACACCAGAGTGAGTGCACTGTAGAGTGGCACTTTTCTGTTTAGCTGCTCCTCACATTTGCCATTTCAGACTGCTGGCCTGAGCCGTTCTGTTCAATCTTTAATCCTAATGACATTCATTATACTTAATACGTATGAATCTGTATGTTGTAAATGCAGTATCTAAGATTTGTTTGTAGTGAGAGACAGACAACGTTCAGCGGTGTGTGTCTAAAAGAGATCACTGAACCAAAGAGAAAGAAGGAGAGGGAAGCAAAGATGATTAGAAGCGTCTTGTGCCCTAAGTGTGTATAATTAGCAAAAATTTGGTGTTAAAACTGTAACTTCTCCCAATTTCCCTTTTTTAATACCCCCTTGGCAAGATTTGAATTGGTGTGGCAGCAAATAGAGAACATTTCATGGTGATTTCATGGGCCAGGCTCAACAAGCGCATCATTTCCACATCAAAACAGAGCTTACAGATCTATCTACAGTACAGATAGCTGAGGGAACAAGCACTCCTGGAGAAAGCTTAATCATGCGCTCATAAAAATAGCTTTCAATCAGTGTTGATGCCTAATGAAGTCAGCTTTGAAAGGCTCAACAAACTCAAACTCAAACAAAATACAAACAAAATACACAACATTCCCATTCATTACAATCTATACACAATTGAATGCACACACTCAAGAACAGGTTTTCAAAGGGATGCATCAGTATTTGCATCCCGAAAACCAACAGTCTAATTGAAAGCATGTGGAACAAAGTCTTGAAGAAATGTATCCTGTAACCTTCCTAATAAGGGATATTATTGGGGGATGATACAACGATGCAAATACTACTGTACTAGCTGACAAAATAGGAAAAAAGAAAAAAAATGTAAAAGCAAACTGTGCACTTCTTTATTCTTTAACCTCTTTTGTTATTGGTCAAATTGTGCTTTATTAAACAAAGCAAAAGCCACTGCCACTTTACAGAATCTGTATTATTGCATTTGGACAGAATTTTACTTAATTTGAAGTGCTCCCATCCCATTCAGAAATGTAATTTATGACATACTGTATGTCCCTACTGTATATCAAGAGTTATATTGCCATATTCAGTATGGTATATAGGTCAATATATTCATTCTCTGGATAAATGAGCATAGTTTAGAACATTTGTAGTCGAGTACTGTAGTAGAGCATGTGCTAACATGACTCCCCAAGCAAATTAAAATGGAGGCAAAGAACACTACCAGGGCCAGTGGACAGATGGTGAGGAGTGGATATAGAGAATAATGGAGGAATAGGCAGAAAGTAGCAGACTGTAATAGCACAAAATTGAAATCCAAAGAAAGAGGGTAAGACACAGCTGTGTTTGTGTATGCCACCAGCCACACATGCCACTGATTGCTGTGTTTTTATTCCTGCAAAATAATAAATGTTGAACTCCTCCTTGTTTCAGCCATGTAAGTCTGTGGTTATTCATATGTTGTCGGCACTGTGATAGCATATAATTCCTGAACGCATTCAGCAAGCTCTCTAAATACTCATTGGCACAGGTATCTGCACCCATGCTGCACTTTCTTGACCCTTTTCCTCAACTTAAATAGAGGTCCCTTTTCTTAATTGGTTCATTGAGTACCGGGAAAGAGGCCTGACCTGCCCTTACCAGTTCCTGGCCCCTTGACGCTCACCAATTAAGCCCATCTGTGGTGTTCATTTTCAGCCACGTTGGGTGCGTAAAGAAAAATATGCTTCCTGATCCTTTTACCTCTTGTAATTTGGAAGAGAGGAGGACAATGTTATTCCCATAAAATGTCAGAAGTCAGCTTCAATTGCACAAGGCATTGTTTTTGTGTCATGTTGTCTCAGCACTTATATCAATATTTCACTCATGCAATGTAAAGAGAATATGACCTTTTTTTTAAACGCATACTACAAAATCTTATTTTGTTTACTTTTGTTTTAGTGATGGGATTTCGATTCATCCGTGAATCATTTATTCAATTATCATTTAGTTAAATTGAATAATTAAATCAATATATAGGAGAAGGAAAAGTGGATGCACTTTTGGGTTTTTTTTTGGTCAAGACCTGGCCTTAGAACCAATATTTTCCTGTATATGAAGCCCATTTTTCTTCTTCTTGCCGTATTGATCGTCAATGCGTCATTCACCAGGCAATTTAGGATCAGCAAAGTTGCACGCCTGCATCCTTCCAGTGTAGCATTCTATTGAGTTTTGAATCCCCAACCAACTCTTTAGGGTCTTCTTCCCCATCTTTCTCGCACTCCCCCTGAGTGCTACCCAGGATGCTTCAATAAAACATATATGGCCTAGCACTGCAGTATTCTGCCTTGCTTGCATCAAATCCTCCTGTGTACTGTATCAATATTTCATGACTTTCAAACTTTTGGCCAAAATCTTTGAGCGCGAGGGCAAGCATGGAGTGAGCAGCACAATAGATTATCATAAATCAACATTATGATACACGTTAAGGTGCAATACTTTGGGTTCTGTGTGTGAGTGTGCATTTGTCTACTTTGTGTGTAACTTAGTGGTATATGAAATGTCCTCCAGCCAAATAAAAATGACTAATCAAACTCATGAATGTTTGATTTTATTTGGCTTTATGTGTTGTATGTTTACACCCTTACATAAACGTAATACATGTACGTATATTGAATACTCATATAAGTATGTACATACAATGTGAAAAAGTACATATACTGTACGTATAAAATATACATGAAATTTAATAGAAGTTGGAACAATCAATCTATTGCATATATATCAAAAGTATATGGTAAACTACACACAGCACTGAGATTTCTGTTGGACCCACCCAGGAAAAATATATGTGCACAATACAATCTTTTATGTATGTTGTTTTAATAGACTTGCATATATGAATCATGCATATATCATTAGCAGATATAGTCGCAACAAATAAAACCATTTATTATGTAGGTATTTGGAATGTATGTACTTATACATATATAGACACAAATTATACTGTGGGTATTTCATATGATAGAAACTTATATCTTATATATAAATTCTTTAGATATATGTCATATTAATGTATCACCCTATATGTAAAACATATGGCAATATTCCTCTTGATATAAGGACATATACAGTATGTCATACATTACGTATCTGTGTAAACAATGCAAGGTGTTGTATGGATTAGTGTCTGCCCCTCATCATCTTTCTGTTCATGAGTAGGAGTCAGGATGTTCTAAAAAAAAGATAAGATACCAGAGAGAATTAAATAAGCCTGGACCAATATTTCTATCACAACATGGCTGGGGAAGCACGTGAGGTCACAGTTGCTTTTGATGGACAGAGACTGCAATGTTATATTGATTCATATCAGTTGCAAAGCGAGTGGGAGAAAGAGTCAGAACCCTTTTTTCATGGGTTGTAAATTACATCTACAGATTTTGTGGGACAGACTGCTGATGAAGTGGAACAAGGCGAGTGTTGACATTCAAAGAGAAGCTAATTGTAAGACAAATGAGCCTGCTGCGCAGATGTAAAAATAGGAAGACTTATTCATTTCAATGTTTTCTCATTGAATCTTGTCACCGTTGCTTTTATCACTGCCATTTTTGGCAGTGATGCTCAGAAAGCAACCAAAGTTAATATTAATTAGATACTGCGCATTAATCAGACTATTTTTGCCAGTGAATAGCACCGGCATATACTGCGAAGCTGTGCTTACACACACTGTTGTACCTATTTGCAGTGCTGGATGCACAATTTGAAGGGGAAACACAGTAATTAGCTAATTAGCCACATTTGTTCAAGCTGTTAATGGGTTGCAACTGTTGGTGTCACACATTTAATCAACATGCTAGTTCATAGGTATTCAATGAGAACAAAACCATTGACAGAACATCTTTCTGCTTGTCTTCTCGAACAAACAGAGGAAACAGTTTCTCATTCTTTATTTGCACCACGGACACATGTTGTCTTTGACACCAAGGTCGGTAAGAACTATTCAAACTGAATACGAGATGAATACATGGCGAATTCCACTCTTGCATTCAAGTGCAAGCGTTCCCCTAGTAGTGAGTGAGGTGAGTAAAAACAAACAAAAAAAGTCAGCGTGTCAGACTCAAGGCATTAATTATGGTGCAGAACCTGCCAACCACCAGCAACAATATTTATTTATCATTTTTTGTTCCTCCATATCCTGGTTCTTTTTAAAAGTTAATCTCTTTTCTTTTGGTGTTTTCTTTGGTGTTTATATTCTTTCTTTTAGTTCATAGAGTTCAGAGCACTTTGAAGTGCTGGCTGGGTGTACATGTCTTTTTTTTTTAATATGTGAGAAGAAAATGTATGCTTCGGTGCAAGACAAATAAAAAATAAACCTTGGTGATTTACAGATGTTGAGCAGTTTAACCACAGAGACAGCTTTTATTTTAATATTTCTTAGCATCTTTAAGGAGTAAAATTATCCTGTATTTCTGAGAGACAAAAGCCCGTGCAGAGTCTCCCTCCTGGAAACAGGATTCTTGAGGCCAGTATAGGCAGGCTCTTCTGAAACATTAGGAAAAACAAGGGCGGACTCGTAAGCAATTGGGCATCAAAGAGAACCCTGGTTCCATTACGAGCCATTAAAACCATAACGGCTGCTCACTATTATCTGAAACATTAACTCCACTCCGGGAGAGAGAGAGAGAGAGAGAGAGAGAGAGACCGAAAGAGGGGGGAGAGAAGGAAGATGAGAACAAACTTAGTGGCTGAGAGAGAGGAAGTGGAAAGAGAGAGACTCTTGAGATGATTAGAGTGCTCTCCATCCTTTCCCTTGCTAGTCTTTGTCTCCTTTCTCACTACACATGTACTGTAGTGGTATGATTTCCACAGTAGATTGGCCGTGTATACTTTAATTTAAACCCTAACACAACAAGCACACTGCATACTGGGACAAGCATGAAAGAGAAATAATAAAAGAAAGGTAAACCGATGCCAAGCGGTTATATTTGCCCTAATTACTGGGCTTACCTTAACGTTGCAGCATACCCAACCACATCCAGCTTAAGCACCAATGAAATTTTGTGTTCTAAACACCAAATCCAGGCAGAAAGGCTCGAACACTGCCTCCACCTCCTTAGCTTGATTCAGTTCCTTTTTCCCATTGTCACATTTTCTATCACTCTCCTCCCACACGATCCTCTATCGCCTTATCAGGGCATCCAAAGGCGGAAGCGTTAAGCCTCCTTGGGGCTGATACTGAGCTCACTGCTATTTTCATTCTCTGTTGGTGCAGTCATTCAATACGTCTCTTTTAGTCCGTGGCTGCAAATGGAATCCAGTATTGTGGTGATGAATAATAATGTCTGTCTAGCTTGAAGCAACATCAGTTCCATTTCTTAAGACATAATCACAATCCAAGTAAGAATAACTGACAACTAAATAAATATTCTGTCTCATATGACCGCGCATGCATGCTTGTTTATGATTTGTAATTTAATGCTGACATGGCCGCAAACTTGACAGTCCCAGATTGATTTTGTTCACCGGTGCTAGAGGGATGATGACCTTATCAAAATCAGACATCTTTTCACCTCAAAGTTATTGAAGAGCTTTACGCATCAGATTAATGGTTGTTTGATGTGTGTATGACTGGGAACAATTATTATTGTTATTTTTTGCTATGCTGACATGCCAGAATGGCCCTAGTTCAGTGATCGGTTGGTCAGCTTCAACAATTCTGGTCTGGACTGAAACATCTCAAACAACTATTTGATTGGATTGTGATTAAATTGTTGTTAAATTGTTCCCCTCAGGGCAAAGCCTGACGACTTTCAGTGCCACGATTTCCTGCATTAGGAATAAACTACAATTTAGAGAAAATAAAAGACCATCTTGTCAATAAAACAGCTCTGAATATGCATCTGTAATAGGCAAGGCATCATAATTAACATATTCTCAATAAAATGTTATATTTTCACATGGCTGGATCTATTTCCCAGCAGCCATATTGACATGAAATCTTAGGAAAACGCTGGTGTCATTATTTATTATTTATTAATGTATTAAGGTTCTATTCCATCTAGCAAGGAGGAACTATGCAATGAGCAAACAAGCACAAGAGCAGGAGCTTGGCTCAAACTGACCTGAATTGAAATGAGCCTTAAAAATTAGTATTGGGAACACCTGTTTACCTACTAATTCCTTCCGAAATAGCTGCTGCGATTGTTGTTGTAAACATTTAAACCTTCGTGGGGCTGCCGACAAGCAGAGACCAGTGTGACAACAGACACAATGATGGAGAAAAAAACTCACAAATGGACAAAATTATCAATGAAATTGGAATTTCTCCATTTTTGTTCAGCAATTAGAAATTGAAATTATTGACATGAATTACATGAATTGACATGTGTAGCGTATCCAGACCGCATTATTATGTCACAGAAATATTGTCCATAATACAATATTGTGTGTTTATGGCATAATACATTTTTTTTGTTTTTCAGTTTGAAAGAAAAAAAAATTAAATTGTTGTTCTATCCTTGTGGTTGAGATGCTCACCAACCTTTAGAACCACAGTGATTTACCTCAGACTATATAATTATATACAGAAACAGAAATGTTGAAATGCAGAAAGCTGTAAGACTGCTCTCTCTGAAGAAGAGTAAAAAAAAGTAAGTGCAGTATTTTCTTCTCAGCATCTCACTTTAAAGGCATATGGATTGTGTATTTTTCTTCATAGACTCTTCACCTGAGAATGTGACCGGTGGGTAATTTGGATGTGGTTCCAAAATTGTTTTTCCAAGAATTTTTCTTTTCAGGGAACGTGAACAGTGGGCAAACTGCTTCTTTCCTCCTGAATTACAAATTCCACTGCCAGTTGGTGCCATCGTTGAACAGCTGTGCCACTCAGGCTGTGAATAAGCCAGACAAACAATTGTTCAGATGGAAAAATGAATATGCCCTCACTTGCACAGCTCCAGAAGGAGAGATGTGCATGCAGATTGTCAGAAGCTTGTGCTCAACACGATTCTCTTGCCATGCCAAATTTATTGCTTTCCCCTCTTCTTCTTTTTAACCCTCCTCCTTCTTTCTTCTTCTCAGTCTCTCCTGTGACAAAAAAAAGGTTTTCCTTTTGAAAGGACCTAACAAACCCTTGGGCACTCTAAGTGGAAATTTCTATAATTGGTGGAGACTCAGTGAAGCTGGCAGAGATGGAGGCTTTTTCTGTTTTGGAGCACAGAGACACATGGCAAGGAAACTGCTTTCATGAATAGTCAAAACATGCTTTCTGCTGCATTGTGATACAACATTTGTCAAAGGACTTATCTTTGTTTTGTAGCTCCAGCCTCACATTTACAGTTCAATGACAATGCAAAGTAGTGTCAGGACATGCATATTCGAAATAGAGTATTTTATCCAACATGAAAATGGTTGATTTTTTTTATGGCTTCATTAAAGTTGTGTATATAATCTATATATATATGTCTTTGGTATGGGGAGACTGGGATTAAAATCCCACTCGAGGGGCGTGGCAAGAATCCAATTACGATTAAGAGAGCCATACCGGCTCGGACGTCGCCCTGGTCAACAAGGTCCCCCCAGGTGTTGAGGAACCATGGCAACCTGATGACAAGTGGGCTACTGGAACAACACATTCATGGCTCAGGAGTGCCAACGTGAGATTAATGGAGTGCTACTATTCCAGCATCCCCAGTCAGAGGGGACACAGCAACAGATGTGGGACCTATGGATGCTTCCCAAACCTACATCCAAGCTAACAAAAAACAGCTCATAACTCAGTGTTCCAATGTCCTCAATCGACAGTTACTTTCACAACTAGAGATCAATGTGGTACATTAACGATGCTACGGCAAGGGGGAGCCAGGACGACAGGTCAGTAGGGTAATTTCATCAACCCACCCAACACTCAGAGATTGGGTTCCAAGCCACAAAGACCAGAAGCCTGGAAGAGATTAGCACAAGGGCAGCTGACCTCAAAGGAAGACAATGGCTAACATGGATACCTGGAACCCCTGGGAACGGTTACCAAGCCTTAATGGCAGAATACCCTCATAACGTTTCCTAGAGGATGTGAATGTGGCACTGCATAATATCCATACTGTGACCATCACTGAGACCAACAAGCTGATATGCTTGAAGCGACAGCAACAGTAATCCTAGAGGTGCTTGGCTACAAGTTGAATCTGAGCCATATGGGGCAGTACCCTCCATGGAGAAGAAGGTTGGAGGCTGAGATCAAGGCAACACGGAGAGAGGTTAGTCAACTGACAGAGGTGGAGAAGGGCAAGACCACTAAAATACATAAGAAGTAGAGCAAGCTGTCCATAGCTGAGGCACTGGAGAATGCCAAACAGAGGCTCACAGCCCTGGCTGCCCGCCTGAAGAGGTACACCAGAGACGTGAAAACCCAGAGAATAAAAAGGATGTTCATCACTGAACCATCCAAAGAAGAAGTTGGTTGTGGTGGATGTCACAATCCCAAGAGATAGCAACATCCGCAAGAAGGAACACCAGAAGCTCGAGAAATACAGAAGGCTGAAAGAGGGGCTGGAAAGGATGTGCGGAATAAAGGCATCAGTGGTACCCGTGGTGATAGGAGCACTCGGGGATGTAACCCCCAAGCAGGAAGAGTGGCTCCAACAAATCCCAGGAACAGCATCTGAGATCTCTGTGCAGAAAAGTGGAATCCTAGGAACAGCTAAAATACTGTGCAGGACCCTCAGGCACCCAGGCCTCTGGTAGAGGACCCGAGCTTGAAGGAGATACAAGACTGCCCACAGGGGCCAGAGGGGGATTTTTTATTTTTTCAATAAACACAATTAAAAAAAAATTTAGCGATAAAAATACATCAGATTTTTAATCCTAAAGTTTTTTGTGTGTTTCTGGTGCTTTTCCTCCAGAAGCTCCTGCTCTCCTCTCCAGAAGTCCCCAGCTCTCATCACCTTTCTGTAGGTGCCAATGCTCTGTCGGGTCCTTCCATGCAGCACTGTAAAAACAAGATGTCAGAGTGTATTACAGAGCATTTAGCCTAAAGCTTTAGCCAGCTAGCGTTAGAAGTGTTTAAAGAAACACTCCTTAAGAAGTCCAATACATTGCATCATTAAAGTGCATGTAGAGCCAAAAAAATTTCACATCTAATTTATTGAATTAAGATTTTATTTCAACTGAGCTAGAGTTGGAAATTGTTGTTTCCATTGAGTTTGAATAGGCTACACAGTTTGTAGTTTGTTTGATTGTTACGTGAGGCAAAACGACTGAGATTTTGGTGCCCTAATTAAACATTAAGTGAGAGTGAATGTCATACAGAGAGCCTTTAAATTTATTACATGGCCTTTGAATCAGGTATTATCATGTACAGTATGCAAACAGTATACTCTAAATGTTTCATTTTAAAAAATAACATTTTCTAGAGTGGGACTTTTCTTCATTAAGAAATCGTTAGAGTATTTGCAACACTACAGCTGCTCAGAAACTTCCAGTTTGGAGTGTGATGCATCACAGACAACTTCAGAAATGCCCCTTGCCAGTATCATCTGTGGAAAATAGATCTGCTGCATTAATATGTATAAGTCATAATGCAATCAATATAAAGGACTGTGCACTAAAATAGCATCTATGCAAAATGCTGTGGAGAACTTCATATTGACGTTGCTGACTGTTAGTTACTTTTAAGCTAGTGGTTTTTTCTGAATAACCTTAAGAACATAGCAAAGATTTGTGACATGACAGGCACAGGAACTATATGACTCATACTTTGGCTTATGTGAAGTGTATTTTTATATATAAATGTTCTGAGATGCAGTCTGCGCGGCACAGCTCTGTTTAAAATTTTAATTCAAACCTTTTAGTGGTATGAGAGCAGGAGGGCCTAAGAGACAAAGCAGAGAGATCGGCACTGCTAGCTCATTAGCTCAGAGTGGAATTTGTCTGCCCTTGAACATTTCTGACTGTCACACACAGACACACAACATATATATTGGCTGTGGACACAAACAGCCAAACAAGTACACGTGCCACCTTCCTGCAGATGGACTCATATTCACACGTATACATGCACAAAGTTGCATATGTTGGTTCATTCACCCCGTTCCATACATGCGTAAATGAATCTGTACACACACACACACACACACACACACACACACACACGGTAAATGAATCCGTACACACACACACACACACACACACACGCACACACACCAAGTTACTCAATCATATACAGTATTTGGTGACCAATTGGCTCCAAAGGTTGGCAGAAGGAAAAGAATGAAGTGGGTCAGAATGTTTGTTACTCGGCACAGAATGTGCATATGGTCTGATCCTCGTGCATATCAGGTACCAGGTCTGGGGGGATCCAATGATGCAGAGAAACACAGGGAGCTTTCTAAATCGGTAGTCGTTTTAATAATAAAGGTCAAACCAGGAATTCAAATTATGCGAAGGTTCAGATAAGGATAAAGCAAATTCGGTAATCGGAACATGGAATACAGATCGGACACAAGGAGACTTACACAGAATAAACACTGGACTGCTCGCTAGAAAGTCAAGACAATGTGGCACAGGATGAACGGAACACGGAGGTTAAATACATGAGGGAGAGGTAGACAATAGGACACAGGTGGGACATTTTAGGGAGAGGGAATAATCAAACACACCTGAGGGACAACACTTGACAGGACATGGGGAATAAGACACAAGCAAAACTTTAACATAAGACCAGAAACACTGATTGATCTTAACAACAGACACACACACACACATGCACAGAGTCTAGGTAGATGCATTCTCGACTTTTAAATAAATAAATGCCCTTGCGGTATTAAAGGAAGGTTAGTGTTTGGCTTGTGGACTTGGGTATTTATACATTCAAATACATCAGGATTGTTTCTCATCATGCTGCTCTTACAGCTGCTGCTTTTCAGCTCCTGTGAATGTCTTTTGTTGTAACCTTGCATCAGCACAATTTTTATGGATAAAATTCATTTTACATGCAAACTATTTTGAAACAAGAAACAAGGCACCCTTTTGTAAACTCTAGATGTCATGCATTTCATGCCACATATTTCATTTTGTGCAAAAGCATTTTAAGTGTGACATAAAGTAAATGATTAATTACTCCTTCCTTCTTACCAAAGAGCTCCTACACTTGACTGGACAAACAGATCAGTGGCTCAGCCGACATTATCGTGTTGTTGCTTTTGAGCCTTTAATAAATAGAGAACTGCAAAAATAACTGAAAAATGCTTAATTATAAGTTATGCAGATGCAGTTTCGTCTTTCAATTAGATACTAAGTGTTTTTCAGTGGTTGATGTAGAGAAAAATGGAGAGCTTTATCACAGCCATTTATTGGTCTGACCAGACAGATTGAACCACAGTGCTATTTTTGTTGATGAATAGTTACCTCCATCTGTTCATTTCACTTATTTTTCAGATTAGACAAAGCAAAGAGGATACATCTTGAATACAAATTAAAACAACAACCACGTGTTATCCTCCCTTTTTAATTTTTTACATGTAACTCATAGAAGTTTCATAAGCTGCATACTGATTGCTACACCTTTTTTCCACCGAAGGCATCATACCTGGTGAGTTTGAGGCAATTTTTAATACCATCTCCTGCAGTTGAGGGGGTGGTACTTAATTGTCAGTTCAAAGGTGTGTATTGGCTAAAACTTGCATGTCCCCACCGGAAATCAACTGCGTTCCAAATTTTCAGCAATCCTAATGGGGTTTCTGTCATGAAGATACTGGGGTGTTTCTTCTCTGTGGTTGCAAGGGAGAAGGGTCTTTGAAAGATGGGGAATTTTCATTGGCCATGTTACCTGATATTTACCGCTCAATAGGTTAAGGCCTAGGGAGGGGTCACTGCTTCCTGAGGCGGAACCGTGTGCATTTTTAAAGAGGCAGCACAAACATGCCAGCAGGGTGCTGGCTGCCTCCCTCTGTGTTAGGGAACCTACAAACGCACCATCACCGACCTTTAGGTCCAATAAACACCATTAAATATGAATATAGACATAATTGAAAGTAACCACCGGCACTACATTTTTTTTTCCACCCAGACACACACATACACACACTTGCACCAACCACACATTGTCTGGGTTACTGCTTGGCCATTAATAATCTTGACATTTTTTGCCATTAGATCGTAAACCATAAACACTTTTGATGGTGCACAAAAGCATAAGAACACCTAATCCAGATTTTGCATATTTTTACTGACACCACAAATGGTTCGTTTATGGTTCATCGTGCTTCTTTTCATCCATTCGAGTTATTTTTATAGCATGAGGAAGCGTGTGAGAGCTACTACACACTGTTAAATTCATAGGGGTTATTGGAAGACAACAATGGGTCAAATATTTATTTTGTCCATTGATTTGTTTTCCTAAACGACTCCCCCTTCCCCCCATCTTTCATATCAAACTTTCCTCTTGAGTTCTCCCAACAGCTTACATTGATCTGTCAGGCAGGGAGAGACAGCAGTGAGCATGGAGCCTGGATAGATATTTTACTTGGACTTGGTGTTTATCCTGCGAAGGTAAACTTTGATTTCAGGCTCTGTTGTGGCATTACTTCCTGTTCCCCCACTGGCAGAGAACAGTGGGAGTAATCAGCTTAATTGATGTAATTATGGGGTAAGCAAGCAGTGAATCCTTGAACATACGCCTCAGCTTTTCTAAACGGATATTTGCAGATTATGGGAGTACGGTTCCCCTCAGAATAAAGCAGGTTGTGCTTTGTCTATGAAAGGGGACTATAATCTGTTATTGTTCACAAACAACACAAATACTCTAATCCATTGAAGACCTTTTTAGTTGAACTTACTGATCTTTCTTCTGAATAATTTAGCAATATCCTTCCTGAAATCCTAGTATTAATTATTAGAGTTATTCATCAAAACATTAAAGCCACTGAACAAGGAAATAGGCCTTCTAGTTCAGTTATTTTCCAATGTTCTGCACCCATTTGAGGAAATGTTATCAGTCTCATCTTGTAGATTTTACATTTATTGTTCATACAATTGTCTGTCTTTGCCAAGGGTAT
The DNA here is from genome assembly GCA_001698575.1 of Mola mola. Lineage (NCBI taxonomy): Eukaryota > Metazoa > Chordata > Actinopteri > Tetraodontiformes > Molidae > Mola > Mola mola. Next base: position 10,349,769 of record KV751318.1, read on the forward strand.
TTTGAAAGGGGAGATAATTATGGCCAAGGTCTGTCATGCTGGAGCAGGGTCTCTATCCTATGTCCTGCATTTGGTTAGGTTTAGCAAATAAAAAAGCCCTTTTGGTTATCATGCTCTGTCTGTAATCTAATTAACTGTTGACATTGTTATTATTTAAATAGGACCCAGATATTTCCCTAACCTGCAACAAACATTCATCCTTGAAAATAACTATGGAATTATCATTATCATCAGAGTGCACTGTGAGCAGTTAATGCAATAAAGAAAAAAATTGTAAGCAAACATTTTGCTGACAGAAAGGGTATTGACACTTTCCATCTTGGCAAATACATGAATAAAAAAAAAAAAAATCCTTCATTAAGTTGATATAAAATGTAACGCAACAGTTTCTTACAAAACAGGAGTTAATCAAATCAAATCAAATCAAATTGTATTTGTATAGCCCGAAATCACAATTTACACATTATCTCACTGGGCTTTGACAAACTGTACAGATGTGACATCCTCTGCCCTTGACCCTCGAACCGGGTGAGGAAAAACTTCAAAAACCCTAAACAGGGAGGGTAATGTGTGTTAATTTGAGAAATTCCTGATTTAGTGTGATGATTTGCATTATAATTACTTATGCATTATAGCGATTTCAGTATCTGACCCTATAGAGAAACAGACGACTCTTCGCATGATCAGAACTCATTAAGAGCCCATCTCCTCCCCTCCAATATTCCATCCATTTGGCAGAGTTTCATTCTGCACGGGGGCAATGCCAGTATGCTCAGGTGTCTTTCCTGTTACTCGTCTGACTGCCAAGCCACCTCACACACTGCCCATGCCATCTTGCAATCCAGGAGATGGAATTTAAAAAATTTAGAGTCCTCTTTGAGCGTTTTGGTCCCTTCAGGTCATTGGAAATTGAAAAGTTGGAGAGAGTAAGTTACGATAGAAGGAGCGAGGCAGCAAAGGGAATGAACATTTTTTTTTTTGTATAGTTGGATAGACTTTGCATTACCCCAATGGCAGGTTCTCTGCCTTTTCTTGTTTTTCCTCTCTCTCCTTGCTCATTGGAGTAGCTCCATCACAGTAAAGGCCAGATGCTATCAGACACCGTCACAAAATTTAACCTGTGTTCAGGACAGTTCATCAAAATGAATCCATCAGACTGGTTCCGGCTTTCTTTGACCTTTCTGCAGCATATTCTATAGCTGAAGCTGTTTCATGACCGCCATTGGAAAGGTAATTGAAAATCCATGGCTGATTGACTCAGACCCTTGGTAATTAATTTTCCTTCCCTTGCAGGGCTCTGAGACCAACACCCACATCTGTGCTGTGTGATGATGACATAGTACAGTTTTGTGAAGCTTCTCACTTGGATGAAGATACTGAATCTTACAATTAAGAATTAGGCAAATACATACAGTATAAATGCATAAATGTATTCAGTGACATGCTATGTAAAAATTAATATTAAAGGTGAATATATGCCTAGCAGTGGTTTGTTTCTTAGTTTGTCCTAAATTAAGCAACTATTGTATGGAATGTTATGATTCCCAGGGAACTTTTTGTTTTTGGGGATCCACTCTAGTACCACCATGAAATTGATGTTTTTTTTAATTTAGATGCCTTGATCCTGAAGACCTGAACATTCTTCTAGCTGCATCATCAAACTCCCTGGAATGAATAGACTCAAAATCTAATGACTTCCAACCCAGTCTTAGCTGTTTAGCACCGATTAGCAAATATTAGCAGGATAACATGCTATTGTACCTATTAGAAATCATGTTGCATTGTTAATAGGAACATATTTGCATGCTGAGGACAGCATTTAGCTCTAACCATCATGGTGTTTAAAGCAGCTTCTTATTTGAAACAAGAGCTTTTGTACCATGAATACTAACTTTCCTTGAAATTTTTAAAATTTCCCCTTATCTCTTCCGTTCCATGTGTAAGAGTGACAGAATGCAAAAAAGTCTAAGAGTATAACTTTCTGTGGGTAGCATGATTTGCACTCAAAATAGTCTTAAACTTGGGCTCACTTCCAGTCCTTTTATTTAGACCTGTGCCAAATACCACAGTGACTGATAGCCAGCCGTTCAAGTTGCCTCTTGCTCTATTACCTTTTCTTAAGGGAGCTGAACTGTTGAGTAAGGTGGATACCTTTAAAGAGGGTTGGCACACATACACTTGTTTAGATTCAAGCAACAGAATCAACTGAAGGACAAAAATGCTGTATTGCCCTATTTAAAGGCAGAAATTACTTTCAATTAGCTTTCACGTTGCTTCTATGGTTCAGGAATCATGCAACAAAATATTGCCATTTTCTAAATAAAGAAGCCCCCCTTAGGCTAGACTCCTACATTGATACAGAAAGCATAAAGGCCACTGAATCAAGATCGTCCATTCCCTGCAAAACATACATTTCATCAAAGGAAATGACATCTACTCAGGAAGCAGAAGTGCAGTTTCAGCAGCGATAACTGAGAGTTCAAGCAGAGAAGAGGACGGAATAATACAGAGGGCCATAATGGCAAATTTCACATTGAAAGACCTTTGAGCCTGTGTATCTGTGTATGTCAAAATGTGTCTTTGAGATGAGTTGCTGATATGTATGCAGCATGCTGAGTGTGGGAATGAGCCACTTAGCCATTGACATCCAAGTCACGTTTGCAGCAGTGCATTGTATGCCACTATAATCCCTGGCAGACTATAGAATAGAGAGAGAAAGCTAAAGAGAGAGAGGAGGTGTGTGGTAGGTAATTCTACTGGAGGCCTTCTTTAGAACAATCCACTGAGCATACAATGGCATTTTCCTGATTAGCTCCGTGTCGTAGTTGACGTTTGATTTTGTCTACTGTGATCACAACTAGAAATGACTTATGTCTTTGTGCAAGTATATTTTCACTCCTTACCTGCCCCCTTGAAAGCTGACTGTCAACTAACAAGTGTTTTTGTTGCACTGCGATATCACACACTGATTATAATTGATCCAGGATTAAGTAGGAAATGAATAGAAATGTTTCCAAAGTTTTCTGTATGTCTATAGGCTACGTGTCCTCTCTATCCTCCAGCAACGTTCAAGTTTTTAACTGCAATATGAGTAACAGCAAAATCACCTCAACTAAATCACTTTTACAAAGCCTCTTTCACTGTATTGCTGATCTGATTTGTATTGGGCACATGGATGTCATTTGGCTTATACGGACAACGTGTTGTCTTGAAAAATCACCAAAAGAGCAAAAATTTCTTATTGGCAAATAAGCCTAAAGTTTGTAAGTTAGTAACCTTAAGTAATTTTCCATGGTAGTGACTTGTGTGCCTCTAATATACCTACTCTAAAAACCATTGGGCCTACCATGGGTGAGAGAAGTGAGTTTATGACTGGAACATCACTGATTCGAACTTGGATAGAGAGCATAAATTTATGTGGGAATAGTGACAAACAGCATTTGCACCTCCCTCATTATCACCATTCAAGACCCTTATCTGCTTCGGTAGAGATGCGCAGCGACTGCAGCGTGAGAATGTGGCTGCATTGGTCAACTATATTGTATAACTGTGTGAATGTGTTCAGGGCTTTCCTGCAAAACAGAGCCCTACTCTCACTGATACCTATTTGAATAAATGGTTTGAAAATGTTTGGATCTTTGCCTTCGTATGGTGAGACCTCTCAGCAGAACTTTTCCTAAAACTAAACGTTCTATAACATGTTGACTGACAGAGGAAAACACCTTTTAGGAGTGATTCTCTGTTGGATAGGGACTTTTCGTGGCCTTTGTGGCCTCGCCATAGGGTTCCTTCTGATTAAGAAAGGCGAGTGGAAAACCTGGGCACTGCTACTTCAGTATGTGTATGTGTGTACAGTAGAAGGGAGGCGCCAACCACCCTCCAGCTTCGCTCCAGGGAAGTGAATGCTGCTTCCACTCCCCACAAAGCTCCATCAATCACAAAAATCCAGACAGAATAGAAGTTAGCTCCATATGGAGGCAAGTGAATAAAAAAAAGTAGTATGGAGAGATGAAAGCAAGCTCTGTGTGTGTGTGTGTGTGCATGTGTTTAAGAGAGAGAGTAGAGAAATGGAAAATTAAGACCACAAACATGTTCCCACTGACAAAGAAGTGGTTGGGAAGCAATTTGCAATTTCTGAGAAAAAAATTAAAGAACATCTGAATTTTATTTTTACTGCACTGTTTGTCTGTATAAGACTTTTGACACAGCTTAAAAAGTAGCCAGAGAAGACATCAATATGCCCTCAAAAAAGCATTGATGTGTAAGTGACCTGACGTTCCGCTGTGAGAAACACACTCACATGTACAGTTGATATCAGAAACACACAACAATCAATAGCCTTGTGAAGCACTAACTAATGAAACCATCCAGATCTGCCAATTCCATAACCACTCCATTGGTTATTACAACTAAATACATTCCACCCCACACCCACAGAGAGCCCCCTTTAGGGTTGGGTTATAGAAAACAACAAAAATAATCACTGCTTTCATAGTGAGCCAACCAACGCAAATACTGACTTCTACCAATACAGAAGTCATCACTAGGGACTCTCAAGTGGAACACAATGGGAGGCCATAAACGAGAATGTAAAAGCACTAAAATCCAATGGGACAGCGACTCATTGTTGTTTTATTTCTCACAAAGAACCATTGAATTTATGTCCTTCTAAGTCACCAAGTTTAGTTGTTTAGTTAGAAGAGTTCTTGCAGCATTACTTTGAAACAAAACGGAGCACTTGGAACATAAGAGAAAATTTATTTCAGCATTATTATTAGGAAATTAACTCTTTTGAACACCCAATAAAAAATACGACCTCATTATCAGCACGTTATTATCCCATTATTACCCTTTAGTATTCTTTTCAAATCTCTAACTTGGCCCTGTATCTTTAAATGTATCTCCTCTGCTTTTGTGGTATTTGACTAATACCATTGTGTTATGAACTCTAATGCAACAACCTACAAACCTTACAGACAGTCTTGTTTTTTGTCACTATTGCGAACAGCAAGTGACAAAAAACTATTTGAATGTCAAAGCGGTAGTCTGAGAGGCAGGGAGGCATCAGAGTTGTTGCCCAGAGGACTGGACGGCTGTTGAGCAGTCGAGAGGTATCCACTATTCTCTCGTGTCTCTGGAGAAACCTTCTCTCAAGGTGAGGGATGCTGTACGACACTGTGATGCATTTTGTGAGTATCAAATAAAGGACACAAGAAAAAAGAGGAAAGGCTGAAATGAAGAATCAAACAGACCTTTAGGTAGAACAGATAACGTAGTTAAGTCTTCAGGGGATCTTGTGTGAATATTCAAACAGTGTTTATAGTCAAAGTATTTGGTGCACGCTGCACATACTGTATGTTCAATAGAGATAGAGCTGGGATGGATGCAATTTAGCTCATTTTTAGTAACAAAACTATTATTCTGCAACTCAGTTGATGGTTTTCTGTGCGTCTTTGATTCAGAGACATTGCAAGAGGTTATCCATAGTCCAGGCACACTAAATAGACAGACGGGAGTAATCAGCTGATGAGCCACTGGAAAACCTTATTTTTGTAATTGCCTTGAGTCTGATGCCATCAGCACTTTGGCAGCTTCTCCCCAGTTGTTGGGAATTCTTCATTAACTACTGTCCCAACTGTGTGGAGATGGACAAAAAAATTAAGAGCTACATAGCACAACTACGTAAGAGCCATGAATGTTGACATGTAGAGGATGGGAGGGATGGAGGAGATGGAGGAGATCTAGAGGAAGGCCAAAGGTTCTCGCAGTGAGTGTCTCTGACAAGCCAGGATTTAACACAAAGACAATACTACCGCAAAATGCAATCACAGTGTGTTGGCGAAAACAGATGGCTGCGATGAATGATACACAAGGACCAGTCCCATTAGCCCCAGAAGAGATGTTCTCTGTGACGAAGATTCTTACGACTGTCTCTATCCAAAGGTGAATGTGAACAAAACTACAGTATATTGATGATTTTAACATTAAAGTTTGAAAAATTTAAACAAAAGAAACATTTTCTCAAGAATTTATACAGAATATATATTTATATTCATATGAAAATTTGCTAACTTCACTACACATCCTCAATATCACATATTTTTTTTCTTCAGTCCTCTACAATACCTTTATTGCACTCCTGTTTTGCACTCACCTCTTAATAGAAAAAAGATTTTTGTTGTCTTTTCACGTGTTTACAACATTTCTATGCATGTCTTCAAACAAGGGAAAAGAAAAGATAAGCTTTGTGGGTTGAGAAAGTGGACTAACTATAGAATTGTTTCCCAGAAGACTCAACCAAAGTGGATTAGTTGAATAAAGCAAATGTCAATTTACAGTCTCAGTTATGCGTTACCATAGTCACTGCATTGATCAAGTCTGTCTGAGAGAGAGACTGCATGTCACACTTAAGTAGAGCAAGAACCCAGTATAGGATGCCAAGATCACATATCCTTTACAGAAATTGGGACATCCTGCAAAAATAACTTAATATGTGCTGTGTGGACAAGGTAGTAAACAGTTACAGCATTGTGAGATTTAGCTACTGCATGGAAGATACAGCATTTCGTTGGATGAATACAATTTCTTAGCAATTATGAATATTTAAAATCAACACATTTGAATTTGTTCTGTGCTTAAATTGGCAACATGAGTGTGATAGATATCCTTTTTTGACCAGAAAAGGAGTCTCAAGGTGTCTGTTTTTCCAGTATTAGTATTAGTATTAGGTATAAGCAAGGACAGAAAAACAACAACAACAAAAAAAAAACCCACTTTGTTTTGAAAGGAAGGGTGGCTTCTGTGCTGCTAAAATTATACTCCCACTACCACCAATAACAGCAAAGCATGTTATGCAAAATCAGGTTGCGATGAACATAATGTTTATGCAGTTTTACAATCCAAGGAAATGTTGCTGGTCAATGTTTAAATTTTACCCTCAAATCTATGTCTCCATTTGTATGTGTCTGTCTGTCTCTGTCAGGTTTTTTTTCCATTGCGCTCATTTTTGATTTCCGCTGTGCTACAAGCTTAATATCCCGTTCGACACATGAGAAACAGAAGAGGGACTGCTGTGAATTTCATGGGGCTGCTTCGTGTATGTGAATGTAAAGCGAAGACATCCACTGGCAGAGTTGCATTTGAGACCAGGTATCCAACCTCTGCTTAATTTTTTATCACAGTGGGATTCTTAATTCCTGGCTGCGTGAAGCCACAGGCCACGAGGAATAATGTGTTAGCAATAATCGAGCAAGCCCACTGCAGGTCACATGTCGGAAAAAGAGGGCTGACTGGCGAGTCACATATGATTATTCAATTCCGTCCCCCCAGTGGGTTTATTCAGCTACGCTGTCTCAAAAGACCCAGAGCCTCAAACATAGTGTTCCATCAACATACTGTTGATGGAAATAAGGTTAGAATGTATGCACATTCAGAGGCCTGTTGAGCCTTTCTGGTCACAGTTTGAGGCTATATTCACTAATCAGAGACCCAAGTGTATTACTGTGTATGTGTAGATGCGTGCTTTATTCATGTCTTAACACTGACTCATAGAGATGCTCACACAGAAGCTTTTCAGGTATTAAGTTGCCTTTTTTTATTGCACTTCAAAGACCCCCCCAACACATCCTGCATGCTTTTTCGTGTTTTCCTCTAACCTCTTCAGACCTCTTTGTCCTTAAGGTGTTTCTCTGTGCAAACAGGGTGTATTACCTGATTACACAGATTACATGCAGAGGTGAGCACTGAACATATGTTGCACGTGACGCACACTTCATGCACATTTCCACACTTGTCGTATATCCATCACTCAACATAAGCACATAGCTGATGTATTAACAAGTCTGTTATCATTTTTCTCTGCACCACAAGCTATTTTCTAAGTCATAGTTAATGCGTTGCAGAAGACTCAGATCTGGATTGCTCAGATCAAGAAAGTGAAGATTCCACTCTTATTTCAATATCATGAAGTATGCTAACTGTATTATATGCATAAATCCAGTTTGCTGTTCAAGTGCTGTCACAATGTAGCAATTCAACACCTCACAGAAATGCAGCTGAGAGCAGCATGTGCCATCCAAGCATTTTTAAACCAGCCATTATTTTACCATCAGATTCGATCCATACAGTTTTGTATGACCTAAACACTCATACCCTTCTGGGGTACAGTTTTAAACCATACCCTTCTGGATTATAATCCCCCCAAATTTCATTTTAAAGCATTTTCCGGCACTATGGGTTCTCGTTGTCTTGCTGTTAGATGGATAAATTCCCACCGTTGGCTTGTTGAATGGAAAAAAAAAAAAGCCCGTAAGAATACTTTCCAAGGATAACGCAGTCATTACTGTAGGGTGTGTGCTGACTCCCACTATGGATACTGGCTTTCTCAGGAAGGTGACTCACTTTACCTGCTCATAGAAGGTAAAAGGTACAGTAAACCTCATGAAACTGTAAACTGCCACCCTTCAAAGCAAGATGGCAATGACTTTTAAATTATAATACATTTTTAGTAAAATGATTAACTGTGTAAAGCACTGGTCATAGGTATAAGTAATGCAGGTGTTTGTCAAAGGGCAAACGCTGGTATGTAAAATCATGTTGTGCCTCTTCATCTCTCGACCGATATCTCCAGGCCATCTTTTCCCTCGCCGTAAGTAGAGAAGAGCCTGCAAATCAAATTAGCCGTCTAATGGAGAGGGATGAAGAGAGAAGCAAAGATGAGAGGAGGGAGGAGAGGGTGAGAGCCGTTGTAATAAATCTGCTGGATTATGTTATTGTTTTTTTTTGTTTTTTTTTTTGTGAATGGGAAGAGAGAAAATCAAAATGGGAAATGGGCTTGGTGGTCTGAGTAATATTGACTTCAGGGGAGCTTTTCAAGGGTGTATGACCAATTATAGTGGCCCTCCCACCACAAGCTTCTACTCAGACTTGGGACAAGTCATTGGAACTCCAGCAGTGCTCTATTAGATTGCATATTTCCTAACGTCTGTAATGGAATCCTTTGCTTGAGTAATCAAGCAGTTCTTGTAGAGACGTACATGTACAGATGTGCACACACGCACAGACATTAGAGCCAGACCGATAATGGATTTACAAGGCTGATGCTGACATTTAGGAATTTGAATTAAATTTGATGACAATAAAATGATTGATTGAATTAATGTGGCTATAAATAGTTGAAGCAGGATACATACAGAATGAAACATTTTAAAGATGAATGAATGGATGGATGGATGAATGGCTGGAAGAATAAATTTGTGTGCAGTCTCTGGTGGACAAACCGTGCTATAGCAATATTTAATCTCATTTACTACATCAATTAATGATGACCTGTGATAACATACAGTATGTCTTGGCCCGGATGTTTTTTTTTTAAACAGATATACAGACATGGCCTTGTGATAATGTGCATTTATAATCGTAGTTATTTTAAAGGCATATATACAGGCTGAAAACTAAGGGGGGTTAGGAGTAATAACAAAAGACTTCCAGGAGTCTATGTGATAGAAAGAAAACAGAAAACAGAAATCACCCATTTCTCTTATGTAAATTATTTGGTTTCTATCTGATGAAGTTCCATATTCTTGTTCTGCTTTGCATGCCAAACGAGGTTCTGCATTCCCTCGGTGAGCAGTGGGGGAAAAGACTGAGAACTACAGGAGAACAAAAATGAGAGAGGGAGATGACGCTGCTCATGAGACCATCTGGGTGTTCCCAGCATCCTCCTCTCACTTTGGCACAGACTCTCTTTTTCCATTCTTCCTCTCTGTTCTACATGCCATGTCTGTTCTGTGTACCCATACTTTATTTATCGTCGCCTTCATTAACAATTTAATTGAAAAGCAAGGGGAAGAATCACATCCGAACATTACTGGAGCAAATGGGACTGACAGAGCCCCATAAATATGGGCTGTAAATGCTCTCCAGCAAATGGAAGAGATGGTGAGGGAGGGAAACTAGATATCTACCAACTTAAAAGATAGTAATTTGCAATTGCTGGCTGTCTCCAGTGAATTGTTTGCCCACTCCCATGTGTGGGCTTCCCCTGCACTGCCCATACATAACCTATTATAGAAGGAATTTTACTGTGATTTGCCAAATGTATTAATACTTTGCTAAGCGTCAGTAAATACACATGTTCTTCCTTGGGAGGCAATGGGTTGCAGATTTTTCCGCTTAGCAATTTTCCTGTAGCTGACCTTATTTTATGCTCAGACAGTACATGTTTGGACATAGGAATCTGCTTGCATGTGTACACACTTGCAATCGTTGTTTTTGTGAAAAACAGTTAAAGGAACAGGAAGACATTTTAGTAAAAAGCTATATAGAGGCTTTGTAAACTTTCATGTATTCTATATTCATTGTACGTGGAATAAAGTGTTTTGGGCCTTTTTTGTTTTAATTTTGATGCCTCTCACGTATACAATTACAGCTATATATTCAAATATTTTCTGATTTGTGTACTTGTGTTTTTTTCATATTTTTTGAGTGGGGGGGGGGCATTATTATTGAGATGTTTTGGTTTATTTGTAATGAGTCAACATTACTTTCTTAAATAACTTTTGAATTTTTGAAAATGCACTAGTCGATTATTGTGCTCTATTTGTTAAGTGATAGAATTTACAAAAAATACATTTGTCAGTCTGGGTGGTGCTTCAGACTTTGAGGAGTCTCCTCCTCCTCTTTGTTTTTAATGTAACCTAATCTCTGAATATCAGTTGATCTTTAAATTTGCACAAAATCTGACAATAAAAACATAATGTCACAAATTATTTTAGACATTTGTATTTACTGAATTTTTCAAAAGTGAAAATGATCAGATTTGTGTTGCTGTTATTGAACAGAATATGGATTCAAGCATGCATTTTGATATGCATAAATTGTTGTACATTTCTGTAAATCTTTTGTAGATAATGTACTATAAATATGGTCGTTGAGACTAATTTCTCTGCATAAAATTCTTCATGAAGAAGAGAAATTTTTATAGCCACCTCTGCAAATCTACGGGGGTATTTGATGCTCATTACATCATAGCATGAGCACCACTTTAATTCAAAATATAAGAACACTGACCTTTTTTGTTGTGTCTTCACTGCACAGTGAGTTGATAAAAACACCAGCTCATACAGTGTAATCCATTGCATCCCTGAAGGAATTGGTGTATAGAAAGATGGATGGGGAAGGAAGGAAAGGAGGGAGGGAAGAAAAGAACAATAATGGTCTCTACAGTTCAGCATCTGCTCATTAATCATTCATAGGCAGCCAAGTGGCAGCAGCAGGGAGCACAGTGAGATTTTCAGGTTACGGTATCACATCTCAATTTATGAATAAAATAGTTATGGAGCTAGGCGGCAGAATACCACCCCTCACAGCCCCCCCACCTCCCCCTTAGCATTTACTGCCTTCTCTGTGCCTAAATTTTGGCTTTTTTTGATCGCAGTGACATTGTGTAACTGTATGAATAAGACCCAGTCATACAACATGCATATACAATGATGCAATGAGCACAGAACAGCTGTTATATTTCTCCTTACTAACTTCTCAAGGTGTAGCCAAAGTGGGCGTCACATCCTCTCCTCTTACTTCGCATCCAATCCTGTCGATAACTGCCGTACGCTCCACCACACCTGGATCGATAAGAAAATGTTGTCCCCCGATCAATGCCTGTGGCAGCAATGCTTCTCTTCCTCTCATCTCCTCCTCCAAGGATGACATGTTGACAGATGGCCAGATGAAGAATAGTCCTATAGGCTTGTCTCATGCCAGGGGAGATTGGGAGGGTGTGTCCCATCTTTCCCACCTCTCACTCTCACAGACTCTGTGGTGACAGGTGACACATTCTATTTATTTATGGTCCATGCATCTGCCACATGTGGCATTGCAAACATATAATCATTTTGTGCGACAAATAGACCCTTCTGAGCTATTCTCCAATGTGACATGGAGCAGGAGAGATGATGTCTGCATATATGCCAACACATCTCATTTGATTTACAGTTCTAGTTAATGACTGACCAGACTTTAGAATCAAGAATATTTACATGCATGCATGTATTGTTATATCTTTATCTTTGAATTTGTAATAACTTTTAATGAATGCTTCAAGGTCTGCATCTTTACAGCTATTTTACACATTTGATTGTGTCAGGCAAGGCAAGTACTTAGGACACCCCTGACTTCAGAATAGAGTCCACAGGCTTAAAACGCTACGCAGTCTGTGTCAGTGATGTTGCTTTAAGTGGTCAGTTTGTGAGAAGAGCCTAAGCATCTTAATCTGAATTTAAACCCCTTTACTCAGCATTAACAAGTGAGATGAGCAACCCTCAGCATTTAACTAGAGCCTTAACCCATGATCTCTAGCTTTAGATCTCGGATTTTGTATTATTGTGATGCTTAACAGTTGGTTTGATATGTGACTTTTGAAAATAAAAAATGTGGTTAAACCAGGTTACTCTGTCCTCACTCTTCTTTGCTGTTTTCTTTTTCACTTTAATTGTTATCTTTGCAGCCTTACTCTTTTTCTACATCTTGCTCTTGGCTACTTGTCACAGTTTTTTTGTTGAGAAAACCAAACAAGGGGAAACCTTAGAGGCGCTGTTGCACATGTGGGCGAGACGTCCATGCATGCCGGATGAAATACCTGCAGCGAGTGAAGGAAAGCCCCTCACAGCAACAATTCAGCGAGCAGTGCCTGCATGATTGAACGCTTGCACGGGTCAATCAAACCACTGAACACAGCACTGGAAGGTTATAATGCTTGCAAAGTACAGCGTTAGCGGCAACATACATTAGCAATCAGGTATTGAGACAAAGCTGGTCTGAAGAGCAAACTGTGTTCAGCATGTTGCAACCAAAGCGATGGGGACGTGCAAATTATGTAAAAGTAATGCATCATAATTACATTCAACTACTTATATTTTCACTTCTGATATTTCTCCAGAGTGACTCTTTGTCCTTGACAGTCAGTGAAGCCAGATAGAAGGAGGAAAGAGGGGAAAGGTGTAACTGCTGAGAACGAGGTTATGCAAACCAGGTTTACCTATTGACCCGAAGTAAACATGACGTAGTGAGTGTTGTGCAAAGCCTGCGGCCACAAATAGAACATTGTTCAGTGCATGCCTATGGGTGGGGGTGTACACCTTGGCAATAACTTCAATTTTTTCCCTGACAAGTTTGAGCATGGGCGGCGGCAGCCAATGAGCTATTAGAGAGGAAGCAGCCGCCGCATCACTCAGCAGCTCAGTGTGGAGGATATAGTTGGTGAAGGTTTGCGGTATCCTGTTATGGTATAGCACAGTGCCAGTCTAGAATCTTCACAGGTTGGAATACGAGATGCTGTTTCAGTGTGAAATTTGTCGTTTCTATGAAAATTAATGTGAAACGGGCAAGTGCACCCAGTCCACATTAAAAGTGATGAGAGTATTTTTCTTTGTATTTTTGCATGATATTTTAAATGAGCTTTTCAGTGATTTAGGCCATTTTGAGGAGCTTATAGTGAAATCTGCAATGACATATTAGGCTAGTGCTATCAGAAGCTGCACTGTAAATCCCAGCTTGCTCACTAAACTTTAAAAATGTATTATAAATGGCTTGCACACAAAACTTGTAGTTTACGGTACTGCATTATAGTAAACATGAGTACAACAGACATAAATTGGTCTAGCGAACACAGTTGTATGACATTTTTTACATTCCTGAACATTTGTACTTGTATTTGAACTTTTTTTTGTGTCATGAATGGATTTTGGTTTACTGTCTGAAGCCGAGACATTTAAAGATGCTGTTAAAGAACTGTTTTTAAAAAATTATTACTATGATAGCAACTATTAGAGTAGCTATTTAAGTACTAAGAAAGCAGAATGTGCAGGAAAACATGAAGTGTTTTTTCCTTAAACATCAGTGATCATTTTACCTTAAATGCCACAAGGAGAATTTTTTTCCTGGTCTCCATCATCAACATTAGTATAAGTATTTCACACAAGATTTGATTTATGTTCTCTGTAATTCCCTGTAATTGTCTGTAAATGAATGCCAACAGTGCTCAGTGTAATGGGGGTCAATAGGCCTCAGTTATTACTACAGATTCTTATCATAACTACATCTAGTTATATCATCTGTTTACAGGCATATTAGTCTCACTTCCTGTCCTGCAGCTCCTGCAGACACCCAGCATGTACAAAGCACTTAATGTGGACACACATACACAGTTTACACACACACACACACACACACACACACACACACACACACACGGACCAGGCTAATGTGTCTCATTTCAAATAGCTCCTAGCCATTATGAAAAATGAAAAACCAATATCTTGTAAAATCGATTTTGATGACCACCTTCAAGTGAGCCTTTCCAGGATGCAACTGTCCACAAACACCATTAGAGTTATTCATGTTTGTGAGTAGGGCTGGATTTTTTAAATATATTTTATTGCATTTGTATTGTGATTTTAAGTATTTTAAACAAATCTATCAAAAAAAACCAAACTAACTGAATGTTGTTGTGTTCCATGTGAAGGTTTTTGTCTAATCTCATACAGTGGAACAACCTGCACCCCGTTTCATTTGAAACATTATTCAGTGTTTTATGTGATGACATTTTATGTGAAGACATATCTGATTTGTGTACTCTTACCAAAGTGACTGTGCACACACATACACACACATGACCAGTTAGGCCTGTGAAGAAAGCTGTAATGTCTCCATCCCACTGTGCATTCTGTGGACCTGAAGCGTCTTTGTTCTCTTAGTGCATCTGATTTCTAACCTAGTAGTCAATCTAAGGAACAATATGTTCTGTATTTTTCTCACCACAGAGATAAATTGCAGTGCATTTGCAAAGATTCACTTCTGTCCATTTAACTCCCAACTTTACAACATGATGACCTCAGTGCACTGCCGAACATTACAGAACCATTACAGAAGACAATAATTGTCTGTTTTTAATGACATATGCTTGACCGAGCCATATGACTGATGATAAACAGTATGTGTACATCGTCAACTCGTACTGAAGTAGCTCAAACCTAACAATTTTTTTATGCAGTTTATGATTAATTATCAAATACAGTAACACTTCAAGTACCTCCTGACTGGCTTCCTGTCTTATTTCTTCTTTCCCTTCTTTGTTTTTTTTAATTTTTATTACTCAATTCCTCCATCTTCCTGCAATATTTATCTGTTTTTTTCCTCCTCCATCCTGGCGCTAATGAGTTGTGGATGTGGTCAGTGTGGGGTCCGAAGCTTCTCCCTTACTGCCACCTCTCCAACTGGTGCTCCCACGGTGCATCAAATGCCGTTGTGAATATTGAATAAGCCTCAGGACCACCTCCATGCTTCCTGATCAACAGCATGACTGTTACCTAGCTATTACTCTGCATGTGGTCTCAGGGCTCCGTCAGGATGGATGGGCTTTGAATCTGCTGTGTTATGGGCGAAGCTAGAAATAATAGGCATCAGTGGGTTGAGTGTTTGAAGTTTGATATTATCCCTTGTGATCATTCAACCTTTAGTTTTCTTACTTGCTGAAGTTGCCTCAGAGCATCTCTCTAAATGCTTGTTATTTGGGGGTGTACCTAACAACTCTCAGGCAGCTTAACTGCATGATTCTTTTTTTGATGTTTTGACAGTTGGTTATTGTGTTTTTAAATATAGAGTATACATTTCCACAGAATTGATGGTCTCATCAATATTCGTACCTACACACTTGATCAAGGAGTGACAGGCTATTTTTAAGGAACGTAAATTTTCCTTAACTGGATCCATTTAGAAGATTCATCGTAGAATAAATTCCATTTGAGCACAATTTTTGAGGTTTCGTTTTATTACAAAACCCGATTCAGATTAGTCAATGATGTAAAACCTTTGTCAAAATAAACATGAAAGGTGGGAGCAAAGTGTTTGAATTGATATTCACCTATTATTCATTTCTTTATTGAGCCTATCCATGATAGCCACATTATTCAAAGGCAAACTAGCAGTCCTACTAGGACCAATCAATGCTCTTAGATGCATCAATGTGATTAGACACACTCTTGCATCTTCCCCATTTCACCTTCAAACTGCTTGCAATAGGATAGGGTGTAAGGCTTGTTGCCCTTAATTTATGCACCATTGATTCCCAATTCCAAACCAAGTCAGGCAGGTATATTGCAGAGGAAGCAAACAAAGAGAGATTTTGCAGTGGATGTTGGTAATAAGGGCTTCAACAACTAAATCTAGGGTTTCAGTTGCGGCTTTATCTTACTCACTGACTCACAACACCTAATTCTTGCAAAATGCACTAAGTACCAACTTAGAGAGTAGCAGTTAAAGCTTGTATCAAATAGAGAGTCATATTCCTAACCAGATTCTAGCCAAGCTAATAATATGGCTTGGATAATATGGATGACTCTGTTGTTCAGTCAAATGGTACATAACTTTGCTCCAGACTGAATTTTCTCCTTTTTTACACTTGTTTTATGGTTCCCACTTGATGAATATAATGATATAAGGATAAAAAAAACAAACTGGTTCATGTAGTGACCTGATCAGTGAAGGCGAACTATTGCATGAACTTTTAAAATCTAAATGGAGTTGTAGTTTAGGACAGAACAGTTCCCCAGTCATCACCCTGGACAGCATTCCTGACGATGTCTTTAGGCCCTAAAAACTTAGATTGGTAATTGACTTAAGAAGTTTAAACAGTAATCAACTCACCCCAGTTAAGTGCCATAAAATCCAGTTCACCAAAGGTAAAGCCTGGTGACTCAGTAGTAAACATCTCTTCTCTTACTGTATTTCTATACGCCTGCATTATACTTTAGAATTTTCGTGTATACCGTACTATTCTTTATTCTCACATTTCACTTGCACATAAACATAGGCAAAACTATTCTGACAATGATTGCAAGAAGCTCAAATGAAGAGGCAGCAAAAGCATTTGCACTCACCTCAAATAGAATGTGATAAGCGACAGAGTACAGAATGTCTGAATGCATCGCCAGTCTGATTATATCACCTACTCCCCCGCAGTCTCAATGGGGCCAGTATTCTCAGTAACATTACCAAGACCCTTGATGACCTTGTGGTGAGATGAGAGGTACATGCTGTCGAAGCCTATTTCCACAGGTTTAATTACTGCTAGCAATGGAAGGCTGCTGGATTTTCTGCCTATCCGAGAGATCAGTGCTTAGATAGTGAGTGAATGCTTTACCCTGTGCGTGATCTAGTTGTATGTGCATGATGTATGTGTAAATTTGACACAGGTGTGGAGCTCTCTACCAAAGACCATCCTATTTGGGCTGGCCCTCTTTTAAACCCCCTTACATAAGCCACTACTCTCAGATGTGTTGATATCGTGGAACTATTTTTGGCTTTTCCTCTGAAAAAGGATGTTCAGAGTTCAATAAAGACTAGCCTATTCTTTAAAAAAAACATTGGAGCTCCCTCTCATCTCAGCTCTCTTAATACACTGTCCTGAAAAAATTGTGCAGTAGCTGGATCAGCCTCTAGACTAGCTACAAATTTTGCATGTCAGTAACCTTCAGCCCCTGACCTGGATTCATTGGCCAAACAAGACATAGATTTGTCACGGTCCTTTTGCCTTGACATCAAACAAATGGGCAAATGAATGTGCCTTCATACTTAAGGACTATTTTCTGCTTTTCATAGATCATTTTGATTGTTACACATCAAGGCCTGTACTCACACACATCCGATGACCTCACATTCAGTGAACCTGAGGGGTTACTGCATGACCGAGTTTGACCTCACAGAGTAAAGAAATGAAAAATTGATCTGCCCTGATGTTTTTTTTTTATTGGTTTTTCAGTTCGAGCGCAATATTAGCTGAAACTGTAAGTTTTCTCTCTGATGATCGAAGTGTGTGGCAGCAAAATGGAATTTAATCTGGGTAGTCATTCATTATTTGTTTTTATGTTTATTCCTAAAGCGTTGTCGCTGATATTTGCATTTTCCCATAACTCAAATCCGTATTGAAGCTGCTTCCCCCTTAGAAGAAAAACCAAATGGATAACCAGTCCTGTAGATAATTGTTTTAAATTCAACATGTACAATTATTTTTTATATTTGTCAATATTGTTTTTAGTTTTTCCTGGATTCTCAGTTCAGAGTAGTATTGTAACAGATGAAACACTTAAAATTGTGCCAAAACGAAAACCAATTCCTCCAAAACAGCACAACCCAGGCGAAGCCAAAACACCCAAGGAGAGAAGTGATAAGGTTGTAGAGCTTCTTCAGGTAAATAATCTCTTGCCAATGCAGTCATGAAAGGACTGGTGTCAACAGTTTGATTTGAGACAATCACTGTTTGTTATTAAAGATCTATAAATGCATCTCCCAGTGGGGGTGTAGCAAACAGCCTTAGCTAAATGGAGATTAAAGCTATGCCGAAAAACATCCCTTTGAAGCCCTCTAAGACATGTGGGTGATTTTGGATTTAGCAGTGCTAGCAAGATAAAGGCCTTTCTTTCTGCTTGATTGATGGCTGTAATCATAGGTTATTTTTTTTTAAAAAACCGTAAAGCTGATGTGTGTACACAAACCCCTGTGGCTCTCTGCAGCTAATTATGATGTAGCGGGCCAAAGATTAGGTGAAGACTTGCAGATTTAGGATCCATCAGGTTTGCTCATGTGACAAAATGGGGTTATGGGCTTGCAATCTGTCTTAATCTCCCTGCCAACGTAGAATCAGTATAGAGGACAACACAATTTTAATGTAATGTACATGTGGGACTGTCAGCCCTGTCATCTATCAATCGTTTTTGTATTATGAATATACTCTGATGCTTTAGTTAAGTCCTTATATTTCTGTCATCCACAATCTTTTCGACCTATAGTATCAGGTTTCAGCAAGTGTACAATTAATATGATCAGTGCTTTGATTAATGACTAGTGAAGGTGTCTGGAAGTGGATCGTGGCTTATAAGAAGATCTTAGTTAGGAAGTGCTTGAACTGGAGGCACTTTTAGGAAATCTAGCAATGTACCTCTTGGTCTCAGTCAGAATTACAATATTCTTGTGTTGTTGATCGCTATCATGTATCACAAGTACTGCTTAAGCTCCACAAAGGAAGTAATATCGCATATCGCTCATTATATTACCTTATAAGAGCATGGTGCCTTTTTATCTCAGCTCAGCTGCTGGTAACTAAATATTCAGTATTTTCAGAAAGTTATGCATGTTTGCAAATGTCTCTTTGTTTAAAATGTCTGTAAAATACTTATGCATCTGCATCTTTTCTTAAATGCTTTGCTTTTAAGACATACATAACTACAAGGTTGTTTTTATAGTAACCAAATTAGTTGCAGTTCCTCATGTCCTGAGATGCTTCGAGTGACATAAAAAAGTTAAATTAACCAATAATGTGTCAGTCACTGGAGAAAAATTGATATTTAACATTGAAAATATGTGAAAAATTTGGACACAAGGTGAACAGAACTTTATCAGTATGTAAATAACAATGAAAATAGAATGTGGTAAGTGTGGAAATGAAGACATTTATGACTGTTGGGGTTGACAGTGTCTGTGTGTGCTGTAGACGGGGGGAGTTATACATTTCCCAATGGAACCTTTTATAACAGCAGTGAAATATATACATGTAGACATTCTCTTCATGTTTAATGAGCAGCCTTTTGCTACATTAATTGCTCGATCAATCTTTGCTGCTTTCACTAGACCAGCACCAACTTAAGATATACACTTTTAGTCCAAGTCTACTGCTTTCAGTGAGAGTTTATGCTCGCTACATCATATTTTAGCTCATTAGCGGACTAATGGTCTTGAAAAGTACTTAAAAAGTTTACCTGAAATGAATTACAGCAGATGCACGTAAAAAATGCAGAAGTTGTAGAAGTCAAACTAGAGACAGGGTCTCTGTTCTATTCATGGTTCGATCACTTCCTATGAATATGCAATTTGGTTGGGATCTAGGGAGTTTGGCGGCCAGGTCAGGCCTTGGGTCTTTGTCACAGAAACATCCATGAATGCCAGGACCTAAATGAGGATGACTGTGGTTTACTTCACTTGTTAGTGGTTTTTATGTTGTGATTCATCATTGTATGTGTAAAATGGCAGTTAGTGTAAATATCTTTAGGTAACTAGTCAACCCACTGACATGTAGTGAACAGAAAGGCTTTTCACTTAAAAAACCCAGAGATGATTCACAATACTAAGCTGCTTTTCACTTGGCATCAAAACATATGCAATCCACCCTTCACCTACACCTTATGCACACCTACTCCAAGATACATACACAGGCGTAGTGTGAAGCCATTTTTAAAGGCCATCCATACAGCAGTCATCATAGTCCACCCACTATTTATGTCTATTTATGGTTACATTTGAAGGCAATATTTCTTTGGCATTTTAAGCAATTCAAAAGGTGTTGACTTGTTCACACCCCTATACTGGCATTGTCTATTTGTGCATGTTTGTCACAGCCATACTGCCACGGTCAGTTCCCTGGAATCACAGAGTCTACTGACCAAAGGAAGAACAGTCCTGTAAGCTGTCATCTGGTGCACTAGATGTGGTCATACAATACTTAACAATGCTATTGTACCAACAGCAACACCAGGAGCAATCTGACAGCTTGACAGGATTATTTATGAGTGTTGTGTTTACCAGTATGTGTTTTTTCTCCCTTTTGTCTTTGTAGTTGTCCTTTGCTGCAACAACTCCAGTTCTGGCTGACAAGAAAAAATACCCCAACTTCTTCCGCACCGTCCCATCAGACAACGCTGTGAATCCAGCAGTCGTAAAGTTCCTCAGCTACTACAACTGGAGTCGGGTGGGAACCCTCACGCAAGATGTGCAGAGGTTCTCCGAGGTCAGTATTCCTTGTTCAAACTTTATAGGGAAAACCTTTCGATATAGAAACATTTGCACAAAACACCAGGCTGTTGTCTCAACTATAAAGGGCACTGCTATCTCACTTTTCTGTACATAAATAAATAAAGGGAAACCTAATACATCCACGATAACAACTAGTAATAAGTCTCTTTGTCTTTATTGTGTGTGGATATTGTTTTCATAAACTTTATGAAAAGGAATAAAGTAATCCAGATACATAAATGTAGAGATAGTGACTCCAATCCTTGGCAAAGGTGGACAACAGCAAGACTGCAACCCTTTCAGGAGGGAGGCTATCAAATGTTTTTTTAATATTTTCACTTTAATGTGCTTTTTAAAACTGCTAGAAAAATACCCCTGACAGTCAACATTCATTTAGAACTGTATAATAGTACTTAGTTTGAAAATCAGTATCGTTGTTTTCCCTGCCTTGACAGTCTTTTGCCATGTTCCCATGTGAACTTAACAGCAGTGAACATCTCACTATTTATATACACTGAATTCTCAGTCAGGAGGTTTTTTTCTTGTCATGCTGTATACAGATGCAAGGCTGGTAGTAGTATTAGGGCTTTTTTTCATTATTCAGATTATGTCAGCATGATTTGAGTGGGCTGCAATCAAATATATTCAAACCATTTCCAATAGTTGACTGAAATAATTTTTTTCCACCCACATAAACGCCATGAATGGATTCTTGATGATTCTAAGAAAGATGAACATATTTTGAATTAAAACTGACTTTTAAATGTGCCACTATGCTTCATGTCTTGTAATGATTAAAAATAAGAAAACATCCACCGAAGTGACAGACGTCAGATTCTCAATGAAGTGACTGAAGTTTTTTTGGTTAATTAAGAGATTTGACAATCCAGTTCAGTCAGTTAAGTGAAACCCTTGACAAAAAATGTTACATGTTAAAATTATATGAGAGTAAATTGGATGGTAACTAGTGAGACAAACCTATTGTCTGTTAGGAAACCTGCCTTTGGATAAGGCACATGCATTATATCACATCAGTGACACAGGAACATTCAGTTAAAAAAAAGCCATGCCAGAGGGAAACACAAATTTGAAAAGCATATTGTGTGCTCTTGCCTCAAGGCCCTGGTTCAAAACAATCTGCTCAGCAGCTGGGGGTGGGAGATGGAGGAGGGGGGTGTGTGTATAAGAAGTCTCACTGCAAATCTCAGAGAGCCCAAATCCCTTTATCTCTCCCCTCCTGAAAGCGCCACGGGGCTTAGGACGGGAGGAAGATGGGCGGCCCGATTCAATCAACCTGCCACGAGATTGTAAATCAGGATTAGAGGCCAAATATGCAAGCATTGTTTCCATACTTCATGATTTGCACAATCCTTTGTCATGTTCAGAGCACAAAGGTTTTTGGTGCATCTGGAAATCATGGTAGCATGTAGCAAGACAACTGAGGTATCAGATGTGAAGAAATAAACATTGTTTTAATACTGCTAGGAAACAGACAAGAATAATAACAATGAACAAAATGAGTCTTTTTGTACAGATGACGTTGCTTTCTACACATGACACTGCTCCACAATTGATGGTGGGTAGTGCAAAGTTATTGTGATCCATAAAGAACAGCCACATTTACAGGAAATAGCGAGGTGGTTGGTGGGCCTGTCTTCTAACTGAAGCATCCGTATCTAATGATGTCTTTCCTATCCATAGTGTCTATTATGGATACTGGCATTAGAGATGGGACCACTAAACTCATAAATCATTAATGGTATCAAACTCTGATATAATTCACTAATTGGATTCAGGGCAAATGTTACAGATCCATGCTTCAATTCAGACTCTACAGCCTGATAATTGTTTAACAGATAAATGTTAAATGAAAAATAAATGTTGGATAATTTATCAAAACTAAGATTACATGCCAGTATGAACTAACGTGGAATTGCAATTCCACTGGTGTACAGAGGCATGCAACTATGAGGCGGTAGTTCTAGGTTAGCCCAGATAATAACCATTGTGCAGTTCAATCCAGGGGCTCTGCTGCACTCATATTCCTCTCAGAACCTTTAGAATCCAGCCTTAAACTGTGTCTCTTTCTGGAAACTTTGCTAAATATATCTATACTGATACATCCATTGTGTCCAATATTAAACCCCTCTGAATGTCTTCTATGATTGTTCATTCCGTAGCTTGTTTGTCCCGTTAACATTCAAACAGGAACTGAAACATCACAATCCTACAGTGCCTCACAATGGTCAGAGGACACATCATACCGTTTCAGGATTCCTATGAGCTAACATCTTGAATGGAGACTTGAATAACAGGATCAGCATCATTAATTTCTTCATAATATTCCAGCTACAACACTGACCTCTCAAATTACTGAACCTGAAAGAGAAGCATAAAGCTTTCTGACCAAATGTGAACCCAAACGCAGGTCATAAATGTCAATATGGAACTGCTCACCACTTCAATTTCAGCCTCAGGTATCCTTACATGGAATACTTCAACTGACTGATAATGCTACTACTACTGATAGTAATATGTAAGACTTATTCTTGTTTTGCTTTCTGTTCTCTCTCTCTCTTTCCTACTGTTCTGCAGTGCTGTTTCCCAGGGAAACTGCCTGCAATGTTAATGTTATGTAATACTTGCTAAGGATTGAGTCGGTGCAATGCACACCATACACATGCACGCACGCACGCACGCACACACACACACACCCATACACACACACATGCAATGTGGTGTCCCCTGGGAAACTAACCTGTAAACTAAAGCCAACTCGTCACTTCTATTTATAGGTACCATTGAAATACACACATCCTGTGTGAGGATGGACCCTGATGTTCTGTTAATAGGAGGGGAGGTTGTGGTTTATTATAGTGAGAGTTGAAAATGAATAAAGGCTCGGTATTTTCTCGTGTGCACAAATGCACGCATGCACGGAGACAAAGCAAGAGCAATCAACATTATTGAAATCGCCAGACAAAAAGGTGCTCACCCAGGAAGACATCAGCCACCGTCAGTTATTCAGATAACAAACCTGACTGAGAACAGGATTAGGTCCCTGCCCTCGGCCTGGAAAAACCCTCTGAGCTCAAAAGCTTAATTACACTATGACTCCTGACATATTTAGCAGAAGTTACTCTCATAGTATCGAGAATCTCTCTCTTCCTCTCTGCTGTTTTTCCGTTTCACAGATATCATGCTTGCAATCTGTAAATTCCTTGGATTTTATTTTTGTTTGTGCATTTCGCAGTTTTGTCTTTAACCGTCCCTTTTAACAAGTGATCGTGTAATGGTTTATAACTTTATTGCTCAGGGAAAGTGAGGGCAAATACAGAAGACATTTGAGAGCAATCATCATGCAAGTTTGTTTAATCACATGAATCATACGGTTGTCTGTTACAGGCAAGTTGTAAGGCAATTAATGTGAGACTATAGGACATTCTGTGTATGTACTTTATCTATCACATTGCCACACTTGTATTATCAAATACTTTGAAAATTGTATTTTCTGTTGGTCTTTCTGCTCTAGATCTACCAGTGGGGATGCAAATTGATTTAAAAAATGTGGATACATATCGGCAAAGCTTCAATTGGCAGATGGCATGATAAAAAGCACCCGCTAACACTCTAGTAGGTGTGTCACTATTAAGGTGTCCCCAAGCAAGGATTTCCTAAAGGAATATTATTTAATAGAGGTTTTTTTGTTTACTTGTTACATTTTTAATACATAACTTTCATTATTTAAATACATATTTTTAATGTGTCAGAAAATGGTTTAATTTTCAGAGCTGAGAATGAATATTATACATAATATTGTTAATAATGTGCTAGATTACAGAGACAAAAAAACATGCCTGAAATTGTAAACCTCAGTTCTGCATTTCCCTGTTGTTACACCAACTGCAATGTAATTTGGCTGTCGAGGCTTTTGTCATACAGCCCTGCATGTTTATGTGATTAGTATTCAGTCTTGAAAGGAATAAAACGGAGAAAAAGAACATAAAACACACACAAATTGCTATCAACCAACCAATTTGACTTTGATGGATTAAGACCTTTCTTCTTTTATCAGCTGCAGTTTAGTAAATGTGCCTGGAATTGCTATGGTCATGATTTGAGGGCATAGAGCCGCAGTCTATTTGTTTTATAGTGTCATACTGGTACCGGCTGACTCATCAAAGCTCACTTACATCTGCATCAGGGCACTTTGGTGTTTCTCTCTTTTGCCTTCAAGGTTTATGCCTCTGCACTGGTAATAGCCTTGGCAAAGATTTTAAGGAAAATCTTAAGGGATTTTTTTCAAATTTAGAACAAATATTCATCACGCTATCTTCACAATGTAATTCCTCACAAACACGAGGGGAATTTCACAGGGTCAAAGGCCAATTCCACCTTGGAATTGCAGTGATATATTATGGATCGTTTTCATACATGTCAATATACATTTTTTTTAAAGAATTATTTATTACATTTTTATTACATTCCTTTTAAGTATTCACAATATATATATATTGAAGCAATCAACTAGTTGATCGTAAAAAATAGTTATAATAATTGACTTTAACAGCTATAGCAGCAGTAATGGTAGTAATGGCGGTATTAGTAATGGTAGTCTATCTTTTCAGTGTGATAAACTTGAAATCCGTAGGGTTGGAAGATAGAAGCTTTTAGTTTCTTCATTGGCTTTGGCCTGCTTGAATCTACAGGTGATTAGCGTAATCATGTTGCAAAAGCACATACACAGCATTAAAAAACGTTTCCTGCTTTTTTCCCTGTGTTTTTCATATTTTTATTTTATAATGACTAAATACTGTATTTCCCCGCCTATCTCTCTCTGCAACTCACTCAAAGCATAGGAATGGTGTGAAAAAAGAGGCCATTATTAATCATTTGTATTTAATCTGGGCGAAGTATCAAAAGGACAGATTCTATGGATTTGAATGTAAGACAGGTTCCGTTAATTGCCGAGGTAGTCAATAATATGCCTTGTGTTAATGATATAGGATACATAAATAGAAAATATGGCACATATTTCTGTCCATGCATACAAACTAAGGCAAACACACACACGCCTTCATCTGTTTTATGTTTCTCTGCCAAATGAGCTTGCCATGCTTCGATGAGCACACACCCTCTCCAATGTCTCAACATGGCCTCTAAGGCCAAGCTGGTGGGGATTGAGAGGGCCAATAGCTGCAGGGCATGGCCTGAGGACATCAGATAAATATCGGCCAAGAAGAGAGGAGGAGATCAACAAGAAACCTCAATGGAGAAACTGTAGATTTTTCTCATAGGAGAAATTTTAACTTATTAAACTGAGGTGTTATTTTAATAATTCATGGTCAGTTTGCTTTATTTGTGCCTGCATGTAAAACCCACACTTTCTAAACACCAGACACTTTACAAACGTAATCAGTGTTAATAAGGTTGCTAAATAAAATCAAGCCTGTTAACTGCTTTAACTTAAAAAATAATGATAATGGCTGCATTCCATTCATAAGTTCCCATGCCATATCTTTGGTTTTATGGATGGCTCTCCGCTTGTATGCTTACTGGGACATCTAAATGAAACAAAGCTGTTTGATAAGCGAAAATTATGCTGACTTTTCTGTATCTGTCGCTTTGAGGAGAAAATCCTCTATGATGAATCATAGTAAGTGAACTTATGAATGTGGGTGAAATACATAACGATCACAGTGGGTTACCTGCCCCACTCTCCTCCCCCTCTGATGCCACTTCAGTGAATCAATAGAGCAAAGCAGATATGCAGCTGCTGCACATACATTTAGAGTATTGCACGTGTGACTCAAGCCTTGTTAACCAGTGATCACTGAAAGCAAGTTTTTTTTCTGCTTTCCTCTCATTTTTGAAGGAAAAAAAAGAAATGTGTGTCACTCTGACAAATGCAAGTGGAATATTGTGACTGCTTGAGCTCCAAAATGAAGGGAGCGCGTTAAAGAAGAAACACTTGACAGTTTGATGTTTACAGCAGTCAGTATGTTTCTGTCATGTTAAATTATCGAGATGCCTGTCTTTCTGTCATTCCAGTCACAGGTCCCGGTACAACATACAGACACCACTTCAGAGCATGAGATTGCGAGACCTGCGTCTTTTTTTTATTGCTTTATGTCATGCCTGTTTGATGAAAAACAAGTTTCTCCACAATACTGTAGTTACAGTGTAATTACACTATTTAGACAGCGTAATTAGACATATTAAGGCACCAAAATAAAAACCTGTGTTTCAGACAGTCATCAACAACCTGTTTGATATTTTGAATGGACTTGCATTAATAATGCGTTCCAGTGATGTCGGGATTTGTGCAACCCTCAAGTCAACTATTTATGTCCCACTAAGATGGTAACCTATTAATAGCATCTATTCTACATTTCCATATTGCACGTTACCCAAAACCAAACTGTTTCTTAGCATTTTATATTGAAATCAGGACAATAAATTGGTAAACAGCTATCTGATATTGACATGCGTGCTTCAGTTTGACTTGGTTTCAGGAAATCACAGATCTTATCATCTATCCTCACGTTAAAACCGGACATTATTCAGTATCCAAAGCCATCTTTCTGAACTTCCATCATCATTTCTCCTTTTTCTGCAGAGCACTGCCGTATAAATATTACATGATGAAACATCTTACGTCATCAACATCTTACATTCTTTTGTCATTTTCAAACACAGCACTGATGGTTGTTAGATGAAGAATGTCGACATTCCCTACATGGTAGAATGTCAAAATCACAAAAATGGAATTTTTTTTTTTTTTAATCAGACAGCAACAATATCTATACAGCATACAAGAGAAATACTTGCAACGATACAAGTGCTACTATGGAGTGAAATCAGTTAAAAATATCTATTTTTCCACACTTCCCCTCTTTTTATCCCACTTTGGGACAACCTTGTGCACCGTAGTCTTTTTCAATTCAATGTTAAGTGTAGGATGACCCCATGTCCCCTCTCATCCACATGCCTTGTGTTCCAATATCATTCTGCCATATTATTTGATATGCTAGAAACTTAGTGTAATATGTGCACATACATAGCATACCAAATTCTGTAAATACCTGCATCTAGTCCTGTCCTGCAGTGTGCAAACCAACACTTTAACCAAGTATTTTGTGCAGTGCTCACTCGAACAACAGAGATTGTCAGTGTCTGTGAACGCTTGTAACACACTTGTAACTTTTAATCTCAAGCAACCATCTTAAATAGTCACCGTTAACAAGAATATGTGCATCTGTGCAGTTAGTCCTGCACAGAGCCAAGCGAGTTTGGATGAACACAGAAGAATACAAAGTTTCGAGCACTGAACATCTTCCACAGTAATTGTTTGCCTATGCTCATGTGCTGTCTCTCTTTCTTTCCTTCTCTCTAAGGTGAGGAACGATCTAACTAATGAGCTAGAGAAAGCAGACATTCAGATCGCAGATACAGAAAGTTTCTCCAATGACCCCTGTGTCAATGTCAAGAAGCTCAAGGTAAGTGATCCAGCGTGGGCACTTAGATCTGTTGCACTTACATCAAAAAAACCCGTTTTCATTTAAGTCTTTCTTAGAAACATTAAATGATCAAAGTTTGAGCTCATTTTAATTTCACAAAATAGTGATATAATTTCTTTAATAGTAGATTTGCGTATGAGATGATGCCAATGCAAGTGAATTCAGGACAATGAATAATTTAACTGGGCAGGGCAGAGTAGCTCTCATTTAGAAGCCGTAATGAGGGAGCTGTAATGGCTGGGGGTTCTGTACAGCAACCCCTAATGACCCGTTCTGACTAATGGATGTTTGATGGCCCTTTCAAGTATATACAAAATATATACATACACGCTCGGATTTCTTATTTTTTGTCGTCCCAGTTTTGAAATAAAATTAAATCAGTATTATGCCAACACTGTGGGCTTTGACCTCTATATCCTTTCACAGTTTACTCCTTGTACTAACAGGGCATGGTTGATCGGTTTTGCTGGGATGAAGTAAAAATACATGAAAGTCAGAAATAAATGCAGTGTGGACACTACGACTTTTTTTATTTTTGCCTTATTTACAAGCTGTATATATGTGCTGTAAGTCAGTGGCAGGTATAGTTTACACAAAAAACAATGTTAATGAAAGTGTATTAAAGATTCGACCAAGGGGCCTCCTTTATAAAACTCAGAAAAAGCTTCTCATGTGTACAAGTAAGAGAAATTTAGACAGAATATTACTCAGATTTATAAAATCTTGCATATGTCTGTCAATGTTCAATTTTCCTATTAGAAATACCAAAGCAGCTTGGTAATTTTCACATGTGGATCAGCCCTATATCACTATTAACCCCTAGATGCCTTTATCTAAAATTCTATAAAAAAAAGAAAGATTATTTGTGTGTTTGCCTTTAAGCTGATGCTAAATCAGCTGCAGTCTGAATGCAAATGAATCGGTGGTGCCCCCCACCCTTGGATATTATTTGAAATGGAGGTCTTGGTGAGCGTATATTCATTCGCTCAAGTCTTTACCATGGAATGAACTTGTCCTGTGTTATGATTAGGACTCATAATGATGACTGCAATGAGTGTGCAAGAGCTCTCACCAGTGAAGATGAGCCACATGAGGTGACTGAAGACGACAGAGTGTGTGTGGCCATCCTGCCGTCTGATGGTCGTGTTTACTGCAACGTTTTATACAAAAAAAGCACAAAGGCACTGCTGGTTCGAAGGTTTATCAAAATATTAATCTATAATTAAAGATTAACTAATGTTTTGTATTAAGTTAAATTAGATTTTTTTTTAGAGGCATTGTTACACAATCTGGCTTCATTTCACAACTTCAGTATCTGTATTGCCAATTTCCCTCATCTCCAAAGTGTTGGAAGCATAGACATGTTTGTGCCAGGCCCCATTTTGTATGCACAGCAGTTTTAAATGCGAGTCTTCAGGGGCTTGACGAGAAACATGCAAGGTGTCAGGGTAAAAGAGTGTTTAAAGGGAATGTTACACATATGGCAAAGTGAGAGAGATCTTGGAGGTGAAGAGAGGAGACAGAGAAAGGAGGGGAAGAAATGCAGCAGAGGGATGCTGCGACAGACAGATAGAGGAGTAACAGGAAGTTAAGCTGTCTCCACTAAAATATGTGTGTAATTTTTCAGGATGAGGGCCGATATTTTAAGCCGACACCATCCTTCCTTGATCAGCTCTAAATTTGCAAATCTCGGTGCTGCCTCAAAACTTTCCAGATAGTTTGGATTTGGTGGGCGGGGGGCCTTTTACACCACAGTGGTGTGTTTTTCCTGGGTGACACAGATTTCGCTATGATGGCTGGTCTTTTTCTGGTACAGTGCATGCGATCGTTTATGTGCAAGTGTGTGGTGTCACTGTGTGATCCATAAATAGAGCACTCACATATGTGATCCAGCTGGGATATTCACAAAGCAGACAGGCGTCTCTGCCACAAGGCGTTAAAGCAGCAGTTCTTTTCTGCTTTTTAATCTTTATCGCTTGTTCCGTCCCAAGTTATGGGACAGGCTGACAAGTAACATTTGAAAAGAAAGGCAGGCTTACACACGACACATACCATTTAATCTTAGGAACAATAAACTGTAATTCTCTTTAATTTGAACACCAAGTTTTATATCCATGCCAAGCCCTGAGAAGGCAGGTTTATAGAGCTTGCATTCAGCGGAGGGCCACATGAGAAAAAATGTCCAGGAGTTTAAATTAGGTCAAGAACACTCTTATTTGTTATCATTTATTTTTAATACATTGAGGACTCTTGTCCTTCAGATATGACTTTGAAAGATACAGTCCATTTTTGCCTCATTGATACAGCAATTTTTCAACTAAATATGCCTATTTTTTAAGATAATTTCACCCTGTACTGTTACGCTATTTAAGAAGCAGCTATTTCTAGATTCCTTACTACTTGTGAACTTATTTCTCCACTATAAATACGTCTGACACGGAAGTGTTGACAATAAGAAACCATTTAATTCACAAGCTGTAAAGCAATATTATTCAGTCTTTTCACACTGTCCTATACTGTACATTGGCAATAATTAAATGCAACATGAGAAAAGAATTAAAAATATAAATAAAACTATTAATTTTACATGCTATGTTGTCTTATGGGCCTGTGGACCAATGGTGATCACCAAACAAAACGGTTAGCACTTATAATATCATACATTTGTCCATTGCACTTAAGAATAATGTTTCTATTCCTGCAATCTGTTTTCTTTTTTTCCCATTTCCTTTTCAAAATGATGAAGCACCGCATCCCAAAGTTACTGCAGGTCTCACACAGAGCACCAAATTTTAAGTTTGTGCAGCAGTCACAGTTTGCTCTCCTTAAATGTTAACTAAGTAATGCTAACAGGCAAAATGTGGGGGAAGTTTTACTTTGAAAACCTTAGACTCTGGATAATAATACTAGATCTGTGGTCATAAATGTGTGTATTATGTTTAATGGCCACCAAGGATCAATTAGTTATCAAACACATGCACGCGAATATGTCCTGTAAGTGTCTGATCCTGATTACAAGTGTGCACTGGCTGCACAAAAATCATTATAGTTGAACAGGGGAGGGTTTAGTGGGTAAAAGCAACTCATTGCCCGGTCTACAAATCACATCTCCCACTACCTCATAAAAGACCCTCATTAGTGCAATGTTTGCGTGCATGTGTGTGTGCCTAATGAGCCTTGACAGAGCCTGACTGGGCTTATGAGATACAATATTACTCAGACCCTCATTATATGTAAATCACCATCATAAAAT
Organism: Mola mola; assembly: GCA_001698575.1. Lineage (NCBI taxonomy): Eukaryota > Metazoa > Chordata > Actinopteri > Tetraodontiformes > Molidae > Mola > Mola mola. The sequence goes on from KV751318.1 coordinate 10,381,380, forward strand.
TGAAAACAAAACCGTCTCAGGTAAAGCAGTCAAGGTTAGCCTCTTTGAGGACAATTACTGTTATAAAAGTTTGGGTGAAATGAGTAAATTGGGGCCTTATAATGCTCCAGTCTTCTTTCTTCTTCTTCTTCTTCCACTTTCGGCTTCACCTAGCTTTTTCTAGGAGTCGCAACAGCAAATCATCCTCCTTCATCTTTCCTTGTCCTCTGCATCTTCTTCTCTCACACCAACTATCTTCATATGCTCCAGTCTACAGGCAGAAATTCATACTGAGGGTATTGTCCTTGGGTTAAACACTGCCTCCAATGAAAATCATGTTTTTGGCCTTGTTAACATGTCCATGTGGTGTTTTTTATGTATTACGTTACAAATCATGGCCAAAATAAGCAGTCAACAACTTGGCTGAGGCTTCTGCTTTTGTTCTACAATTAAACAATGACAGTCTCCACAAAATGAATTGTGAGAGCCAAAATCATCAACAATATTTACCTCAGCAGTCAATCCTGATGACTTGTGGGGATATACTTGATGTTATAGAAACGAAACATAACATTCTGATGCATCGACATGGACAAATACTGGTGTCAGGTTGAAACATGTGTTACTGATGACTGTGCCTGTAATGACTGAATTAGTCCAATGTTACAACTTGATATCCAGGCCATTTTAAGTCCAGGAAGGTATTTTTTTAATGGTAAAAGTAGAAAAAAAAAATCAAAAACCTGTAATTTTATGAAACAAAAAGGAGTTTTAAGGGTTTAGTCACTGATAGAAAAAAGTCTTCAACAGCCTTTCCTCCAAGAAACTTCACCCACAGGTGCAGACAAATTCCATCCTACCAAAAATAAATGGATAAATCTACCTGCATTGCTACCTGCACTTCCTGCTTAAAGCCTCACACACTTGTTGTAATGGTGACATAGTAGTGGCACAACAGCTGAGGCTTTATTAATATCCGAGCTTGCTCTCTGGATCTGAAGAGAAAACATATGATTGAGGTGCTCCGTTTTGGAAAACTGCTAATCCTCTTTAGTGTGTTAGTGTGCCTGTGTGTGCCTCATATGAAAAGATAGAGCCTGTGCACTTGACTTGTGATAAAATTAGAATTCATTTTATTGTTATCTATCTATTTGTTGATCTTATTCATTTATTTGATATAATTTAACGAGTATATAGTGGGAGGGATAACTGCAGTTTTTTGCTGTGTGCGTCTCATTATCTTGAGGATTTAGGATTGAGACTTAAGTGACTGCTGGCCACCTCTGATCTGTGGATTCATGACATATATTGGAGACTTACTCAGGGGAATGTGACTTCTTGAGCTGTGTTTATAATGGTTTCTCATTAGCCAGCATTAAAGCAGGAAGCCATGGTTTCACTCAGGTTAAAACTGGTGTTTGTCACCACATCATTTTTAAAGCCTTAAAATGCTGTTTAACTTATTCCAAAAATAAAGCAAGTTGTCTGGTTGTTCTGTTTATAATTGCATCACAGATGGTCATACCTGAAGTTAGCAATGTCCGTATAAGATTTTATTGTATGGCTTTTTGAAATGTATAGTATTTTCACTGATGAAAGGGGAAACTGAACCCTTCAAAATGGCCTGAAAAGTACATGAAAGTACAATAGAAAAGACTCACAATTAAGTATGTTTGGGGGGAATGAGAATTCTATTACAAGATAGCTGTTGTTGACAAATCCCAAACAATAAACTCGTCCTTTAATTCAGTATCCAGTGACGTCAGTCTTAGGCTTTCCTTCATACTGCTCAGTTAAAACTGATTAGAGTCGGTACTCTGTCTGTGTTGACAGGATTGAAGTGCCTTATGACAGATTTTTCTCTCTATGCATCGCACATCACCTCCAGCGCTGATGACCAGATGTAGATTCATCAAACCACTGTCAGTATTATTGAATTAGATTTGGGGTAATTTCGCTCTGCAATGTGTGTTTGTGTTTTAACTCACGCGTACACTTCGTCCACGGCAGCTTGTGTGGATGTGTTTGCACTATGTGGTTTTATGACACTAAATGACGGACTGTTGGCCCTAGAGCCTGATCTTTTTTCCCACCATCAAACATGCTGCACTTCCACTCAGGCAATGTGAATTATTTACCGAGTCAATCACTTGTGGAAATGTGCTCTGAATCCTCCTGTAAATGTGTACTCTCCAGCCTGGCTGGCAAGGCAGGCAATTCTGCCTGATGACACTAATGTCTCTGTTGTTACAGATTGACATAATGCAATTTAATATCACACCACTCAGATCACACATAATTTCTAACCAATGAGAGAAATAATGATAAAAATACAGGCAACACAACATGGCTGATTCTATGTTGCTTTGTTACAGGATGGCATAAAATGGTTGTCAGTGTACTTTATATTATGGCATTCCACGTCATAGACATTCTGCTCTGTAGATGTATCTTTTCTATGCTGTAATTTTTGTTGTGCAAAAAAAAAAAAAAAAGTGCTCATATTTGCCATTAAATTCATGACGTTTTCCCTCTTTTTCCAGGATAATGATGTTAGAATCATCATTGGCCAGTTTGATGAGAACTTGGCCTCCAAAGTGTTCTGCTGCGTAAGTCCCCAGTCTTTACAATACTCTATGTATGAGAATTATAAATGCTGCGTGTCTGGTCAGATTATACCAAGAAAGCTCTTGTTACCCCTACAAACAAAGTTCGAGGCGTTTACGTTTTCACCTGCATTGGTTTGTATGTTAACAACATAACTAAAACACTTTTGCACTGATTTGGATGAAATTTGAAATTTGTGTGGTTTGGGGGACCTTTTCAATCCTGGATGTAACTCGAAAACTAATAAACAGAGTTTCATGAAATTTGTTTTGTGAGTAGGATTTTGTCCAATCACCAGACTTCATGAATGTATATACACATGACGACTGTATTATTTAGTAGTCACCACCACTAACAAAGTTAGAGATGTTATGTTTTTGCCTATCAACATAACTCAAAAAGGTGTGCACAGATTTTGAGGAAATTTGTTGTGGGGCCTGGCTATGATGGGATCAATTTTCAAAGGCACATACACAGGGGATTTAGACAGGGTGTGTTCGATCAATATTGTGAATATTTAAATAACTATTCACTATCCGTAATCTGTGACCTAAAGTAGCCAAATGTCACACAATCACATAGTGTGACCTCAGATGGTTTGGGCTCATGTTTTGTTTCACCCTTGGTGCTTTGTTCATTTTAAGTTAAGTTTTAGTTATTTGGGGACTTAAACCAGCCCACACTGATTAATTATAAGTACACAGTCTCAAATATAAAAATATGTCGTCCCTGCTGCTACATTGCTTAAGCCTCCATTCCTTCTAACCTTTACAGGCGTATAACCTAAACATGTTCGGCAGTAAGTACCAGTGGATTATCCCTGGCTGGTACCAGGGAAACTGGTGGGAGCAGGCCAACACCACAAACTGCACCACCAAGAAGCTGCTCACAGCCATGGAGGGATACATCAGTGTGGACTTTGAGCCGCTCAGCGCTCGGCAGATCAAGGGCATCTCTGGCAGGGTGAGTGACATCTGTTATTGCACCTCAGAAGAGATCAATGTATCATGAGACTTTAGGACAGTTGAAAAGAATTGACAGTGTAAGTGTGCAAGAAAACTCAGCAACAATAATTTAACCCTCAATGTTATTTCGGAAAGGCTAATGCAATCGATGAATACAAAATGTACACAATAGCAGTCAGAGGTAAAATGTGAGGGAAGTATTGTGGCTTCGTTTTTTAGGTCCCCCCTTTTATTTTAGAGCAGAGCTTAGTCATACCTGGAAGCTTTCGTACTTTTCAATAATTTAAACCATCCTGTGCATCTGTAGAGACATGAGAAAACTCCACACAGACAGACCTGTAAGATGTATGTGTATAAACCGGAGATCTTATACAAAATCAATTTTTTTCCCACCCTGCATCACACAATAAAGGAGTACTGATCCTACAGTAACATTTCCATGAAGTTCTCAAATTACTTGAAAATAATACCGTCTTTGGACAAAGTTACTGAAATAAAATTGAATCTGAGATATTCCATTTTTGTACACTCTTTTCCTTTTTTTTAGACACCTAAGGAGTACGAGAGGGAGTACAGCCGGGAACTCCAGCAGAAAGGTGTGGAGGCCAGTAAGTTTCATGGCTTTGCCTACGACGGGATCTGGGTCATCGCTAAAACCTTCACTAGAGTGATGGAACTACTCCGCATAAAACAACGGCAGAACACCTACCATAACTTCACTGTGGACGACCGAGAAGTGGGGAAAATGGTGCTGGACGTCATGAACGAGACCAACTTCTATGGTGTTACAGTAAGTTATGGAATAAGTGATGATATTGATGGTCATTAAAATATGGCACAGAATAGCACAAGTACTCACCTTCCCCACTGTCTACACTTAAATTAAATATTTAAGCACTCACAAACTCCCAAGATACGCTGTTAGTGTACAATTAGATGTACATGCAGGCAAAATGTTTTGTTAATATTGATGAGGACTATACAGCAAGGCTGCGTGAAAGACACTGACACATAC
>KV751318.1:10389778-10402714 GCA_001698575.1 Mola mola
CAGATTAGAATGTTTATGTAACTTCAATAATGATTGTTGTGTGTTAGATTAAAAGACTCATTTTTTATTTTTTTTTTCTTCTTTTCAGGGTCAAGTCATGTTTCGGAACGGAGAGAGGATGGGCACAATAAAATTCAACCAGTTTCAAGGTATTTGTGACATCACTACTACTCCACTTCCTTAGATTAACCTGGCCTGGTGTTCTCTTCAGGTTTTGCATAGTTTAAGTATAAATAAATGAATAGAAATAAATAATATTTAGAGCTTTGTTTTCACAAATTAAAAAGGCATTTAATGTATTCATTTCCCTCATGTCATACCGTACATGTGGGAAATGGATACTGAAGGATTTAACAGCTTTTAAGACAGAAACGTTATGATTATATTCATCACATTAGATTTAATATATGATACGCTCATTATTTTCCTGACTGCAAATATAAACAGTTTCTAAAGAAGAAACACGTCATAGCTGTTACAGGTAAGGTGGATCACGAGGCTCCAAACTGTGCTTGATCTTCACTCTGGTGATTGTCTGTACGTCTGGAAAGTTAAAGCTTTGCATAAAAACATGCCTCAGCACTGTTTGTACTCATAGCATCATCCTGAGATCATTTTGTGAGCCAACAGGGCCTATACCCAGAAAATTACCCAGAGATTGCATCCTTGATGCAGGGGATTCCCATCTCCTGGGCTCCCAAGACTGTATGTAGCACCCTGCATGGAGCTGTTCAGTCTTGTCTGTCTAACCATCTTATCTTCTTTGCTGCAGAGGGACTCGATCCCTCTGGCTGCTTACATCGTACTCTGCCTGTTAAAAAAGTACACACACAAAGGCACATTTTGGTGTGCGTGTGTGTGTGTGTGTGTGTGTGTGTGTGTGTGTGTGTGTGTGTGTGTGTAAACATGGTTACAGCAATTTCAATGTTTAACAAAATAAAAACAAGTCTGTAGTACAAACTTATGAGCATAAAATATTCATATTTTACAGCAATTGTTTGCATTCAGTAATTTATACCATTCATCATGTTAGCGATTGCTGTCCGTTCCAATTGTTGTGCACAAACAGGAAAAAATAATTAAGTAGTGTGCAGACAGTTATCAATTAAAGTTTTAATCACTCAAATTCAATTAGTCACTTTATAAAAATGTGCTTGTACATGTGGGTGGGATCCTGTAAAGAAAGTGTTTCACCTGGGACCACCCTTCATGTCGCAGACAACAAAAGCAGCAAACTGTTACTCAAAACCAAAAACATCTATCTTAACATAATATTAAAACTGAGGATCAGTCTAAAACACACAGAAACAGAACCCAAAAGTCCAAAAGAAACTGGAAACTAAAATAAAAAACACTTTATGATCTGACAAGGGCCAAATTTAGTACATAAACTAATACTAGAACACCGGTAATAGAAATGAACACTGGGAAATTTAACACTAGAAACGCTATGAGAAATACAAAAACCTTAGCAAGCAAAACATGAAAATGAGCTAGAAACTTAGAACCATGATTCAAGACTTAATACATTTAAACACAAATTCCTAATGGCAAAAAACTTAGAAACACAACACCAAAACAAATCAAAAACCCTAACATCATGTAAAATACATTCTGTCGACATGAGCACAAATGTATACTGTCCTCTCAGAGCTTAGGCTGAGACTTGTCACTGGACACACACAAGTGCACTTCAAATCTACACTGATCCAGATTGAATATGAATAAGATTTGAACATTGTATTTTGGAGCTTTACTCAACCATCTTAAATAAACTGGGTCTATGGACATACAGTAGGCACATGAACCTGATGCCCTGCCACCTGTTTGTGTGTCGCCTGCAAGAATAAAGCTTAACAGCAGGAGGAGCACTAGCAGTGACATACTTTATGATTATAGGCTGATAAAATATGAAGTAGTGGAGGAAAGTCCCCTCAGAGATATTTTTAGAAAAATTACGCCAGTGGCTTATCCTTAATCTCTTGTATTATTATTTTTCTCTTTTCACTACAAGTCTCCAAGTCGCCAGCACACAGTTTCCCCAACAAGTACTCCCCTGTAGCACAGCTCTATTTTCTCCTGGCTTTATTATATCTCCTCCATCCCTCCTTAACCTTCACTCTTCATCACTTCTTGTTCACTTGTCAGGGATCTTGAATTTGTCACCTTTTTGACACAGTGAGAGCCTGAGCTGGGTGGAGAGGAGAAGAGGGACAGCCCCAGCTTGAATATTTCAATAGTCAGTGATCCTCAACATGACCCTATCATCTGTCCTCAGCCTGTGATCCTCCATTTGAACCATGTCAGGCATTCTTAGTCCGGGGCCTATACGTCGCTTATTGCCACTGTTTCTCATGGGGATAAGAGATAGCTTGCTACTAGAGGTCTTGATAACAGTTGCAGAACCTCTGAGTGCAGATTTTAAATCAGCAACCACCAGCAATGGAAGATAAGGAAACACGGTCCTTCGTAATATATATATAAGTTGACATTACGATATGTGCTGGGGCAAGGTTAAGATGTTATGTATCATACGAGACAAAGGATAGGATTTACTATCGTAAAACACTCCTAAAGTAAGAATTAATTCCCTGCCTTTCTGTCTTCCTCTGCTGGAGCTTGAATCCCCAACACCCTCAGTGATGCCAGTTTACCTTGAGGCGATAGTCTTCTCACAGTCCTTTTAACTTAAATAGCTCTCAGGAATTTCACTGAAACATACCACTAATGCTTTTCAAATGAAGCAGAAATTTTCGTCGCCGTGTTAAACTTTCCCAGTTGTGACATGATGCAGAATTATAAATTGATCAAAGATAAAATAATGTGAACGGCATGTAATCATATTTACCAGCCTTGGTAGATCGATGGCTCAGAATGTGTGTGCTTAAGGATTGCTCAGACTCAGGACGGTGAAAGAGTTACTGTTCACTGTAAATCAGGTCTGGCAATCACCACTTTAATATTTCACTTGTCGAACCAGCAGGAGTCTCTGATTTACAAAGGACAAGTCATCTGCACTTGAGTTTCAGGTACATCAAAGCAAAATAATTCTGAGATAATTAACACAGATTATCACAGTGAATAAAGGAAAGTACTTGGGGTCACAGAAAATAAACCAGTGAAGGACCTTTTTTCCAGATCTTTACAAAAATGGCTTACGGCACAGCGTGATTTCAAATTTGAAATTTGTCTTTTTTATGATTGATGTCTGTGTCCACTGTGTGGATATTATTGATAGTTCAAGTAAAGAAAAGAAAAGAACTAAATGCATTTATTGACGCACAGTGGTGCAGCGGTTAGCACTGTTTAAAGGTGATTGATTACACTAAATTGCCCGTAGGTGTGCATGTGAGTGCGAATGGTGGTCAGCCCCGCGATGAACTGATGAATTGTCCAGGTTGTAACCTGCCTTTGAGCGATGATGCAACATTAAAACCCAATAAAACTTAAGCAATAATTTACAACAATATAACACCAACTGGATGATGAGTTATTTTCCTTTAAATATTTTATATACATTGTATAATACGTTTTGAGATGACGTTCACACTTATAATTGTAAAAGGTGTTTGGGTGCTCAGCAGTCCTATTCCATTCTGGATCTCCCTGATGGTCCCATCCCCCGGGGCCAGTATTAGTGCTGGTAATTACTGTATAGTGCTGGTGATGGTTGGAGTAGTGTTAACATGACTAATACAGCTTTTAACCTTCAGCTCATTCTTTTCTACTGAAGATAAAGACCTTTGTAAATTAGGATATACCTCAAGGTAATTGTTGTAGCTCTTATTTAGAGCGACACAAATTTTGGGCTAGCGATTTACAGCAGACAAACATTGTATGTGGGATCATCCCAAAGTATATTGTCATGACCGTATTATGTCATGAAAATACATCAATGAATTCGCCACTGAATTTACAACCTTTTTACAGGACCAGTCTGCGAACATTAGCGGCAGCTAGTGGTGAGGTAGTAGATTGCATACAACGGAGCATGCCCCCTTTCTCTCCAAGGAGAATTACCGCGGCCATCTGTGTATGAGCCTCCATTTAGAGTAATATAGGTTAATAAAACTGGAGACAAACTTCCAGCAGACTGCTGTCAAACAAACCTCCTTGTACACCAGATCAAAAACAATCCCTCTTATGCATCTCCAATGGAAGCCCGTGTGAGTGTTGAGGGGGGGGGGCTTTTCATTGATTGTATTTCAATGCTATTTCAATATAAAAGCGCAAAGGCTTTTTGTCTGTTCTCAACTACTCTTTTAACATTGGTGGCGCAAGATTGCACTCTCCGCGGAAGGAGAACCTGCTCCCATGTAACTCTTTCTTGGTTTAAGATGATATATGCGCTCCAGTTTTTCATTTAAATTGATTACACACTAATATTAGCACAGTTACAAAGATTATATTTCTCATTTGCAGATAGATATTCTTAAATTCTAGGCACAAAATGTCACTGAACAGACTGAGCGACAGCTTAAGCTTTACCAGCCTGCTGCAGCCTCCAATATTCCCCGTGGGGATGGACTGCTGTAGTATTTTAGCATCTCAAAGGAGGAGTGCTGATACTCAATCTGCTGATACTCAAGCTGTTTGGATCCTAACAAAGGATGTGGTCAGGGGAAACATGATTATTGATCGTGGTTCAAGCACCGGCAAGTTTGAGAAACACAAATCCTGAATGTCTATGAACATAAAATGTGCTGCTCTGAAACTCACATGGAGTCTGTCTAACATTTTCACTGTCTTTTGATGCTTTGATGCCAGAATTGGGGAGCAAATGAGGTGATTTACTGAGAGGAGAGGAGAGAAAATGAAAATGTGGTGCCTTCTGATGCTGCAATAGCTGATTTTATCTGCCATTTTCCTAGTCAAGGACAATGCCGCTGAAGAGTCCAATGGAGCTCTAAGAGTGATAACAGGGGGAAGCAGAGAAAGATTTGTGTGTGCACACCAGAAGAAATTGCAGGTTGCTTGCAGTGCTTACAAAAAAGAATGGGTATAATCTGCTCTCTCTTCCCATTCTCCTCCTCTCTCCTCCCTGGTGTACACGCTAAGTGAATAATCTTTATGAGTAAAGGAGAGTGAAAGTCCAGGTTTGTCTGACAAGGTCATGCTTCCTCTCACTATTACACCTGAGGGACTCTTCGTTGTTTCTAAAACAGAAAACACAAAATCCTAAAATAGCTGGGTTGAGATTTGAGTAGCTCCAGAGGCAATGCTGTTTACAGCAGTATACACCTTCGATGGCTCCTACAATGAAATGCTAAATTACTAAATGTGTATTACAATAAATCCAGATGTACAACTGCATCAATTTTTTTTTGCATCGGTTAGAGATATTTATAAAATTTTTTTTTTTTTTTCAACTCGTTTCCAGCAAGATATTTGCTCTTCATTGCTATTTAGGTTACCTTTAGGTAAAATAAAGTGATAATTACTGTACCACTGCAAAAATGAGCATCACCATTTCCTGGTCTTATTATGCAGCATCTAAAAGCTATGAATGAAAAATCGTTGTGATGATTTTATTCTGATCTTACTGAGTGCCTTAAAATTCTATGCAGGGAATATTTTGTTATATTCAGAGGCGGGTTTCAGATGCTGCTGTGATTTAAAGTATCTATGAGGCTGTGCAGCTTAATGTCATTACTAGCTTGAGGGATGTCACGCTCAAACAAACTCTTTCTGTTTGTTGTCTTGTCCATTCACCACTTAGAGTCAGACTGAAACACCTCTAAATCTACAGGATTGTTTTCACCACAATTTTCCTCACGCACAGATAATAGTGCTTCCCAGACAATGTTACCTCATGTCTCTAATGATTCCCCATGCTTTCTTTTCCACAATGACATGAGGTTGACATTTGTGTTTCTTCAGTGTAATGCCTCAAAGACCGTGACATTTGGCGAGGATGTTCATATTTCAGTGATGTTCTGCTTAGTCATGTGTTTAAAAAATTTCGTGACTTTTTATCCAGCACCATCGTCAACACAGAAGTTTAATTTTTGCTTCATGAGCCAGTACTTGTAAAACCAGTCCCCTTTCAGCCTCAGGAGCACTTAGTCGTTAGTGAAGTTATCTTAGCATGTTAACCTGCTAGACATCAGCTCTTTGTCATTGTGAGCATGCTGACATCAGCGTTCAGCAAAACATGTCTCACAGAGCTGCAGAGACAGGGAGGTCCAATTTAGATGTAATTGCTTTTAATGTAAAATATGCTAATGGGGTGTTATGATCGAAAGATCAAAGCTAATAAACCATCAAATATGTGTAGAAGATCGCTTAAGCAGAAAAATCAAATAAATGCACCATTAAAAAGGAAATATGGTGTGATAAAAGATAAACTTTATTGAGAGTAGGCCATCTTATAAAAAAAGTGTTTAAGAGATTTATCTTTACTTGTTATTGAAACGAGTATAAGTACATATATTTAGGTTAATGTTCACATATGTGTTTGTATTCATTTAACAGAGGGCCAGGAGGTGAAGGTGGGAGAGTACAACGCAATAGCTGATGTGTTGGACCTCATCAACAACTCCATACAGTTCCAAGGTATGAAAGAGGCTAAATATGTGTGTTTGTGTTACGTTCCTGCCTATGCATATGACTGCATGAGGGTGTACAGTATGTGCAGATGCATTATCTATGTTAAGGGATCATTACTTACCAACTTAGCACTGTCGTCCTCTCATTCACTTCAAAACAAACTCCCTTAAGCACAGATAAACACTCAGACATCCTCAGATACACCAACCACCACCCAATGTAGAGATTCAGCACTGTTCATTGCCACTCTAACCTTTGCTCACCCTCAACTAAATTATTTTGAAGTCCATTTTTCACCCCTCGTGTATTCTTTACTTGACACACTTTGTAATTTGTTCTATTCCCGTGGATGTTTTCCCCTCCACCATCCTCCCACGCTTTTTTCCATCTTTTTGGCCTTGCCTCACATGCAGACCTTCTCGGACAGTACCATTTAAGATGCTTGTTTCCACATCCCTGACCACAGTAAGTGGAGATGTGTAAGATGATACCACTGCTATTGATTGGCACGCTGGCGAGAGAAGAATTGTGCAAAGAATAGGAAAGTGCAGCGTCTAACCACAATAACTTGACTGTGGTGCTTAGAGAGGCATACACTCAACTAGGTGAAACTGAGGACGAGCAAATGGCTCTCAAATAACTGAATGTCTGCTGAAGTGTCACTATTTTGTGGTTGAAGAGAGAAAAGATTAGAAAGAGGCAGGTTGAGTTGTCAAGTGACGAGAGAAAGCATGCTGTGAGAGCGGAAATTGTTCAAATAGTCTGTAAAATTAGATAATCTATATCTATATTATACCATGAGAACAACGAGTTACATGTTTTTGTGTTAAAATCTTAAAATCTCACCTCCTTCTTTTCTTAGGCGTGGAGCCTCCCAAGGATCGTACGTTCGTGCGTCTGCAGCGGCGCCACATTAATGTTCCCCTCTACAGCATCTTGTCCACCATCACCATACTGGGCATGCTCATGGCGGGGGCCTTCTTGTTCTTCAACATCAAGAACCGCAATCACAGGTCAGCCTTCAGCATTAGTGTGGCACAGCTTTGAGAGGGGGAGGATGGAGATGGGGATTAGATAAAGGATGGCCAGCAAAGGTGAAATAGATAAATGTTCAGTACAGCAGGAAAGGAAATGAAGGGTTTGTGTTAAGGGAGAAACAAGAGGGATGAAAGAACCATGGGAAAAATCAGGGGCGATTGACTGTTATTGAAATGAAAGAATGGTGGAGCGTGTGAATCTTAGCTGTCTGCAGGCGCATTATCATGTACCTATAATATTCTATTGGGATCAGTTTTGATCTTTTGATCTTTTCCGATGAATCATCTGACCTCTTCCAGGCTAATTAAGATGTCCAGTCCATACATGAACAACCTGATCATCCTGGGAGGCATGCTCTCCTACGCCTCTATCTTTCTGTTTGGTCTGGATGGAGGTTTCGTCTCTGACAAAGAGTTTGAGACCCTCTGCACTGTGAGTTCATTTGTGAATGATTTTCACTAATGCATAGGTTAATGAATAGAATTGTCAAAATGGCTAATTTTGCATTTGTCCTGTTCGTTAAAATAAACGTAAATATGGAGAATACTCCTGAAACATGAACGTCATGCACCATGTGACCAAAATCAAGCGAAAACTCTCTCTCTCTCTGTGGGTCTCCAGCTACCGTGGAGCACATTAAGTGTCTTCCCCCAGGTAGCGTTACTCTGTGAATGTGTAGATGCTGGATTAATTAAAGAGTTTTGATTACAGTGATCGCCGGTTTCCACTGAGATATCACGCAGCCAGAAAGAGAGGCACACACATACACATGCACAACAGAGTAATGAGAGGCAGGACAGGTCTTGGGCTGAAGCCCTACCTCAGAGCTAGAACAGAGCCTGTCACTGACCAGGTTCGTCAGCAAAGGTCCATCCAGTCAATATGTGCTGGCCTCCTTGAGAAAAGACAGTGTAATTGGTTTTTTTTGCTGTATTCTTTACCCAGTGCTTGAGCTCTTTCTGGCTTTATAGCCTTTTAAAAGCCCTAGAAGAGGGCTTGCTGTATATACAGTATGTTCAAGCACAGCTGCACAAAATGTGGGTCACACGCTGCAGTCAAACCTACTTTATAGAGAAGCACTCTGTAGCTATTTTGGCTTTTCATAGTCTTTATTCAAATTGTAAGATTTTGAATCATGTCAGCGATGCCCTTTTTGTCACAGCAATGAGAAAGGTCCACATTTTGTCTCTCATTAAGATGAAGCGCTCTCAGGAGCGTGACAGCTCCCATTGTCCAGGACGTTCTCCCAGAGCTCAACACCTAGAGAAGAAAAAAACAACCCTGACAGCTTTCTATTTTTAGAATATCACAAGAGGCTATTTTGAATGAACTGTTAAAAGAAAATATGCAAATGCCTGTCTGATCAGGTGTTGTTTTTAGCCTTGATCACTTTTTCGGAGACACAACATAATTATGCGTGTTCCTGTTTTAAGCCTTGATCACCTTCTCGGAGACATGATATGCGCCTGTTGTTCTGACAGGTTCGGACTTGGATCCTCATTGTCGGCTACACAACAGCTTTTGGTGCCATGTTTGCCAAGACCTGGAGGGTGCACGCCATCTTTAAAAATGTGAAGATGAAGAAGAAGGTATTAAAAAATGTTTAGTATTTTATGAGATGTAGCTCCAGAGTTTTAAACTATATGGAACTGGTTCCCTTTTACTGATGCATTTTATTGTTCAACAAAATAGCAACCACTATCTCTGAATGGCCATTACAGGCGCATAATGTCCTCTCCAGTTGTGAATGGTTCTTAACATTTTTTATTCTTATAACAAGGTTTACCTCTGTTGGATTCAAAAGCTACCGCTTCATAAAACCACAATGTCTCTATGAAAACACTGACAATTCTTCACATAGCTTTCAAAGGGCCAACACGGGTGTGTGGGTGCTTGTATTCACCCCGATGCAAACACTCTGTAAGACTGGCAGCCCTTAGCGCCTGCCTTTAGAGTCTTTTCTATGAAAAAAAAAAAAAACAGATTCAGAAATACAACAAGGGCTTTTTTAAACATCTGACACAATCTGTCTCACTGGCCTAGTTACATAAAGGGGTGCCAAGCTCATGGAGTTTTGTAACTGTGCTCGGCCTTTTTGTATTTATAGATCTAGCTCTCTTTGACTCTCTCTCTCTCTCTCTCTTTTTGCATATTGGAGGAAGTGTGGGTGGCCTGCCAGAGAGAGAACAGGATGAGGGAGGTGGATCAAAGAGTCAGAGAGGTTGGCGGGATGGAGGGAAGTAGTGGCAGAAGGAAGGGTGGAGAGACAGAAGGAGGATAGCAAAGCAGGGCAGGGGAAAGGACAAGACATTGTGGCACAAATGGCAAAGAAAGTAGGTTGGAAACTGTGAAAAGAAAATGATAAAGCTGTAAATAAAGAGGACAAAGGTTGGATTAAGATAAGGAGGAACAATAGTGCAGGTTAAAAGATAAAAGAGTTATGATCGAGCTCTGGCTTGTCCTCAAATTCTGCAGTCAACACATATGACACTGGACCTGGCCTTTCATATTTTTTTTCAGAGTAATTTATTTGAGGTCCACAAAACAGGTTTGCCTCTCTGAGCTCAATAGCTTTTCTGAACCCTCAACAGCCAATCTTTGCACAGACCCCCCCTCTCCCCCCTTGCCAATGGAGACTTCAACAAAAAATCAAAAGCATTATTCACCCATACAACAGATTGGAACACTTACACCTCAAGATGTATTTTGTGTTGGTACACAGACGCTGTCTCCTTGCAGGACAAACGCACATCCTCCACACTGATCGAGTACAGTGCAGGTGCATTGGCTTCAGCAGAGTGATAAATACTGTTGCTGCCCTGAAATCTCTGTCAGTGGCTAGAGCTGCATCTCTCACTCCTTCCCACCAGCCATCCCACTACTGGGGAAAGCACAGATTGTAAATCAAGGGTGTGTGTTCAATGAGGGTTACACTTGGTGGGCTCAGACTGGCATGGCTTAGTGCCAAATACAGTGTGGGTCTGTGTGGAGGGGAATGCCAATCATTGGACTTACAAAACAGACACATGGATAAGCAAAAAAGCATCACCCTTTCTTAAAGCCTCACTAACAGGCTCCTACTTGACAGTCCAGTTTACTCTATAGTGCACTTTAGTGAGTTGGATACACACACATAGAGCAAAGCTAAACAAACACATACAAGGTTGGGTAGTAATGGATTTTTTTTTTTCATACTGTTGTAAATGCAGCAGTTTTTGAAAGCAACTAAAACATATGTAAAGCAGCACTTTTATATCTTCAAGAAGTAAGTTCAGTTAAGTAAAGTTAAGATGATACTGTGGTATATGTGGTGTACCCATAATATAAATGTAGCTGAACATGAGAGGTTTCATGAAAGTAAGTGTCAGAAATAACTCTTTGTCAGCACATGTACTTTGCTCAGTTATAGAGAATAGAAACATATTTATTTGTCTCTCTAACCACACAAAATATGGTCAGTACCATGTGTACATTTGTTGGTTTCTGTCATTCGGTTTCTTCTTACAATGAATTTTGTCAGTATACATAAAGACACTAGAACCCAACTGCTATGCAACAGCACCAGTATTGACTGGGGAAAGAAAACAATGAATAACATTTGAGATAATTTAGAATCATTGTGTAATTTCTCTAGCAGACTTCATTGGCAGAGTAACATTCCACAGTGGAGCAAATGGTGGTGTAACGCTTTTTTTGTTATTTTCCTACGCATCACACATCTTTTATATTTGTTACAACTGTTGTGGTTAGTACAACAGAAAATTTGTTTTATCAGCCAGACCTGACCAGAATTAGTTAAATTTAATACACAGTTGGTGTGAATTTTTTTTTTTCATTGCCTTCAAAGCGACCATTTTTTGCAGCTCTGTTCCTGTAAAACAAATTGCATTGCTGTAATTGTGTAAGAAATGTCACTTGACCCACCTTGCCTATTTAGCTCAATGCATACAAATCAAAAAAGACCAGATCAAAAACAATCCCTCTTATGCATCTCCAATGGAAGCCCGTGTGAGTGTTGCATCTATGTGATACTCTCCAAACACAGCTTGGTCTGTGTTCCCTGACTTTTCTTTTGAACTGCTGTTCCAGCCAGTCAAACGCTATTATAAATAAAGATCACAAACAGGTCATGGCTTTCATCCCCCTAAAGTTCATGGTAGAAAAGAGGAGCTTTTGTGGTTCTGTGCACTCTCCTGCCATTAGGAAACAAATTTACACTATTGACAGAACTGAGTGTCCAGCATTTGTTGTTGGTACTGAAAAATGGTGAGCAATCTGATAAATATACATATGAAGTTACAATATACAGTATAGTCAATAAAGTACTCAAAATATACACCAGGCCTTAAACTTTCAGTTTGCCTGGTTTGGCATCTCAGTGGGTGGTTAATTGCTGCTAAATGCATTGTAATCAGTTCTTGATTATATGCTTAAGATGAACTCAGCAGGATTCTGGGTCCTGAGATGGGATGAGAATCACTTAACTACAGTGGTCAATAAGAGATGTTGGAAAAAGCTCTACATACAGATATATCATGGCATAACATTAGCAGGTGTGTTCTATTTGGTTGATGCAAGCATTTCATCTTTTTTACCCCCTCCAGATCATAAAGGACCAGAAGCTGTTGATTATCGTCGGCGGGATGCTCTTAATCGACCTGTGCATCCTCATTTGCTGGCAGATTGTGGACCCACTTAAAAGGACTGTGGAAGAGTACAGCTTGGAGGTCAGCGTGCCCTTTGATTTTTCATTTCCCTGTCTAAATGGTGCGCTTGATTGTGGTTTTGTTTATGTTAATGTAACTTGATTGGCTTCAGCTGGGAGGTTCCCAGTGACACAGATTCTTGCTATAAATGTCTGTGGATTTGGAGTTTAGGCAAACAAAATGTCCGCCTTGGGCTGTAGCATGAGCATCTTTGTTGTGATTGTTATTTTTGGGTGAGGATGTGAGCCATTGCTGCCTCCTGCGCTCGTCCCATGGCCAAACATTTGCCAGCTTGAATGTGACACATTAGAAGGCCTGTTGGAAAAGAAACACGTGGCCCTTTTCCCTTGCTGGAGAGGTGGCGTGATGTAGAGTAGAAATGATCCATGCTGTGCTGTGATTGGTTAGAGGAGACCCCAATTCTGGGATTGGTTCACAATGTTGTGAGCCCAATTGGCTAAGATCAACTGTGGCTTTGGCATTAGAGGTTGATGGTATGTAAAGTGAGTTTTTAGTTAGCATGAGCACATGGCTGTCAGCAGTAGTAAGGGAATTAAGACTGCATATTTATTTCCTTAGAAAATGTATTTCCTTTGGTTAAGGTGGCAGATTGGCTTTTTTTTTTTTTTTTTTTTTTTTTTTA
>KV751318.1:10426424-10456229 GCA_001698575.1 Mola mola
TCATGAGTGGGGCTCAGCTGTCAGTCCTGATGTTGCACCCTATTTTTCTAGCATCAAATAAATCATTAAAATCAAACTGATCGGAGAAATTAAGTGCGGGAATGAAGAAAAAAAAAGGTTTTAACATGTACTTGAGGTTTTAGTTTGGCCTATGTCCTGAAGTCCTGGAGTTACTTTTTGGGTGTTGTTCAGCTTTAGATACAGAACAGAATAAAATGTTTTATTAAAGTTGCAACATAACTCACTGTAAGCGCGACATGCAGATGTGTAACTGACACTAGTTAGCTTTGGAGATGGCTCGATAAACAAGTTTGGGTATATTTTTGTAGAAAAAATTGTGTTCTTGTGAGGATGTAGCTGACCTCTGAGACCTGCACACACATCCTAACTGACTGTGACTTTCCTTCAGACACTTGGACTTCCCATTAACTTGTCCGTAGCTGCATGCAGTACATACAAAAGTTCTTCAGCACCTCTGCGGTGATTGTACTACTGTAACGCGAAGAAATGGGCCCTTCTCCCGTGCATTATAAATATCTCATCAACACCATCCCTCTTCTGTGACATTATACCACCTCCAAGAAATATATACATAATCCCCCAACACCATACATTCCTCCATAACTATGTACCCGCCCTCTCCTCCATCTCTAGCAACAAATGAAATAAGGCAGTTGCAGTTACACCCAACCTGCAGATGAGAACTCTTATGAAAGCTACCACTATGAGAGGGTGCTATGTTATAAGATAGCAGCCATAAGGCAGTTAGAGCCTATGATAACAAAAGCCTCAGCTCGCAATCTTGCAGACTACCAGGCGGCACAATAGCATTTGCATATTCTAATGAGCGCACTGTTCAGGGTTACCCGCTTACACTAATGATGCGTTTAGCCCATAATAAATCAGGCAGCTCCCTGCTGGATCCCACCAACCGAACGTGTGAATGTGTGCATCAGTCTCACTGCGTGCATAGTGTGGGTTGTCTCCTTCATCTACATTTCATTGTAATATACATTTTTGTGTGTGTGCCAGCATACTTTGATGTTGCGAGAATGCATAAATGAGTATATTAGTCTGTTTGCAAGCAGATTTGTTCCTGACTTGGCATTTGTGGCAGCATGCAGACAACATTTTGTTTTTAGTTTTGATTTAAATGTGTGTGTTCGTCGAGCTGTGTCTGGGTGCCCTCTTTGTAAGTCAAGAGTTGTTAGGAAAAAAAAGACAATATTGTATATTTCTCCACCTTTTACTCATCAAACTTAAAAACCTTGACCTCTACTTCACTGTTCACTTCATGTTTAAACTTTGAAGTAAGTCACGTGTAACCAAAATGGAAATAACAAGAGGAGGCACTCGACAGAATCTGCTGAAAGTGCCGTCAGGTGCACAAAAGCTGAAGCACTCTACATATATATATATATATATACCACTGAACTGGGATAACATTCGGTTTCCTTTGATGGTGTGGTGATTAATTTCACTTCACAGTCATCAGATGCCAGCAAAGGCACTAAATTGTCATTCCTTGTTAAATGTGAGAGTTGACACATCGAGATCAATGCAATGGTCGAGGATAACGCATGCTGAGCAATTGCTACAGGAAGCTGGAGAGGAAATAAGGATTGGCTCCTGTGGTCACGGCCAATCTCTAGTGAATAAAATGAGAAAATTGAGCCAGCTGTTAATTTCCCTGCACAAGGCGCTGGCTTGTTTCCAGTCCTTGCGCACTAGCAGGTCAGCCAGTTATCTGAACAACATGAAACAAGTCTTTGGTCGCAGCATTATTGTTTGTGTGAGAGAGGACTACTATAAAAAAATAAATAAAATCCTTCCACAATTTCATGACACCACTGCCAGTTTGTCGATGGGCCATGGCTCTATCAGAAGGATTAGTCCACAAATGGGATTACAGGCTTGTATGAAAAAAGGAGGAAAAGGCGTGTGCAAACATGAAAGGAGAAATATTTAAATGTAGACAGCAACATTTAAGTAAAAAGGGTCACTTTATCGTCATTAGTGGGGAAGAGGAAAGGAGAGGAAGGAGACTCTTAGGAGAGAAACTGCAGGGTGAAATGTGAATTCTAGATTTTAATGAACATTAAAGATTGAAAGACTTGCAAGTGTGTGTAGAGCAGAGAGCAGTGTAATTATGTTTTACTTGTTCCTTTTTTTTTTTCTTTTCTCTGCTCTTTCTTTCTGCCTCTGTCTCATTCTATCTCTCCTGAGTGAGCCAGAATAATAACTGTGAAGATGCACTGGAGTGGAATATCCTGGTCACCCATTCAGTGTGACTACAGTAAAACACACACACAGGCGCACACGAATACTCGTACAGTGTGATGGCGTTCACACACAAACACGCACACATTGTGAAGTGGGATGGCTGAGATCCACATGGCTCGCAGTGCCAGCGGCGTCCTGCAGCCCTGCCATCATGGCCCCTCTGCATGTAGGTCAACGTCGGCCAGGGGCACGTCAACCCTTCCGCTCGCTCCCTTGGCACCTTCTCTCGCGCTCACCTCCCTCACTTCCTCTAATTTTTCCTCCCTGGACTTCATAGAAATGCTGTTCAACTTCAGTGCTTCTGTGGTAGGAAATTCAAAATTTCTTTGGGTGAAATTCTTCTACACACTGCTTTTATTTAGCAGGTGCACGAAGTGCAAAGAAATACTTTAACATAACTTATTTTATTCTCCACCTGAACGTTTTCGATTTCCCAAGACTTGCTGCTCTGTGAACGCCAAAAACCCCTAAATCATGAAGTTTTTGACATAAGAAAATCAGCCCAGTTCCCAGTTTAGGGTTGATATTTCATTGAGGTTTGTAGATCCATGCCTTTTCCACATCTTTTTCCTTTCCTCATAGCATCCCTAACCCTCCTATATAGCAAGCGATGCTAAATATTTTTTTCATATATATTGAGCATTAAAATTGAAACCTAGGAAAGTTGTCCTCAGTGAGTTTGAGCCTGAACAATTGAGCATCTGAAAGTTGAACAACACTTGTGAGACTAATCAAGTGATGACATCGGGTGCTTTGCTATTAAAGCGCACACTACAGCACCAGGAACAGGGTTCTTTAGTAGTCTCACCACTGTCAGTGGGAGCCTGACGTTTTAAACATTAAACTCATTCCACTCATTTTATCACAGCAGGAGACATGACGCCACCTGCATGCATCATTCAGACAGAATCAGGCGCCACAGCAAATAGTGCAGGAATGTGTGGCGGTGTGGGTGCAATGCAGCTCGGGGAGGTTCGGCGTTTGGGCCGTTAACACAACATGGTGGGTACGAAGTTGTCTCTTCCAGAGAGGGTTTCTTAATCCACAAAAGGAGATTTTCTCTGCAACGTGAAACTTTGTAGACACTGGGATCAAGGTTGTAAATGACCTGGACAATAATACTAGTGGGCAGGCAATCTGATGCTCCCTTGTATTTCTGTAATTGTTGAGTCTCATGTAACTTTTTGCTGCATAATTTTTTTGTAAAGCCCCCCATCCTGCACTGCCGTATAGACAGCACTCAAAATTAATAAGAGGACTGGTATTTTTACACAACTATATCACAGACCATTGATAAATCCCTTAAAAATGTTGTTCCATGACATAGTAGTTAATGCTGCTGCCTCAGCGGTTTCTTTTGTTGTTTTTGTTTTTTTTCCCCAGGCTTTGACACAAAATTCATCCCCCAAACATCAACTATAACTAGAGAACTACATAAAAATTTGGCCTTTATTTGCATTATGAAAAACCTTTCTCGATTTTCAATAATTATTGAAGCTAAGCTACTTGAAAAAGATACATTTTTTTCTTTCAAAATCAAGTTTTTTTTCTGAAACCAGCCCAAAGTCTTTTTATTTCGTGCCATCTGTATGAACTGTACATTTACTGCTCAACACGTAGTTTTAAACATCTCTGATTAAAAGAAAAAGAACGAAAACGCCAGTGTCAGCAGCAGTGTCAAAGCAGACTGTACAGTGACAGTTATCAATTCCCGCAGGCTGGTGGTGAAGTAGAAAAAGAAAAAAAAAAGGTAAGGATATGAATTTTAAGATAAAATTGCATATTATCAAAATGCGATGAGTAGGGAAATTATAGGACCTTTTCCAGGCAACTGAATGTATAATTTTGGACAAAGACGGAGAGTTTTGAAAGTTTTGGTCCGGATTTGCCAATCATTGATGTGTTTTTTTGCTTTAAAATAAGGCTGAAAATTGCTCTCCTAGTCCTGGCGGGATGTATGTAATGTCAGGGTGCGTGTGCAATAAAATTTCTCAAAAGCTTCTGAACATTTTCTTTTTGACGTTGCTGCTGTCATATTCCCTGTCGATCTCGCTGAGCTAATCTCCAACTGTGCTCTTCTTACTGCTCTATTACTGCTGTTCAGAATTTCATAGGGGGCTTGTGAAAACAGTGCTCGCGGCTTTTCAAAAGATTTCTTACAAATTACTGTGGCACCATGAAGTCTTTCATCCTCCCAACTCTTTGCCCTCTGTGCTCTTGATGTGTTTTCCTCACCCCGCCGCCCTTTAAATATTCCATCCTGGCTTTTGCAGTCCGTTTATTCAATCTTTAAATAGCCTCACCTGGGCAACATTTCTCGCTTTAACAACGTCTTGCAGTTTCCTGTCTAAGCTACTGTTACATGTGAATAACTATGGAACAGTACATAGCACGTGTACGTCACTCCGTCTCCAAAAACACTTTCAACATAGAATTTTTCAATAATATTTGCCACAAGTAAGAGTGTAATCATGAAACAGTAAATACAGTTTAGCAAGGCGGTAAGAGACATATGACAAGTGCTAAAAAAATGTCTTTATTGTTTGTATGAAAACAGTTTCTGCAACCCAGAATAATGTGTTTGTGTCTGTGTGACAGCTCTGTATCAGCATGTTTCTCTCCTGGTTGCTGTGCCCTGGAAAACAGTTGGTGGGGGTGATACCCACAAAACACAGCGACGTGCACCCACTGACATACAAGACCCCTCCAATCAGCAATTACATAACATATTTGTCATTTCATTTACAAAATATGGCATTGCTTGCTTTATTTAGATACCACAAATAGCCACAGGATATGTCAATATACATTATTTAATTCCTGGAGCAATCAAATCAGGTAACATTAAGCAGTGGGTTTTTTTATAGTAAAACTTTTATAATCTTCTCTTTTTTTGCCCCCCAGTGATTTCAGTTTACTCCTCTTCTGTATTTTCGCCCCTTTTTCCAAAAGCCAAAGCAGAAACCTTCATCCACCAATCTCGTGTCATTTTTTTTGTCTTCTGTCTTACTCGTGCTCGTTCACTGTGGTGGAATCTCCTCTGTGGTCATTTCCAGTATGAGTGATGGAGTGTTTCTGTCAGCGTTTGCCTGATAGCTTCCCTATACGCTCAGCTTGCTCCACACCAAGCCCTCATCTAGTCAGACATCCATGTCCAGAAACAAATCTGTTGACAGGAAGCTTCTCAGCAGCGTTCCCCAAACCTTTTTTCCTCGGGATCCTTTTTTTTTTTAAAAAACGACAAACCATGGTGACCCAGTTCCCAGCCTTATTTATAAATCATGAGAGGAGAGAATTTATGCATGAACAAATGTTCTCCACCATTCTTACACAACCTTCTTTTATTCTAATCTAGTCATTTCTAAGAGATAGATGTTTAATAAATCACACGTTATTTTTTGCACGTTACTGGAAACCAATGGACATAATATATCCGATTTTTTTTTTTTTTTTTGAACTGTACACATTTTTGATGCATTTAAGACGTGAAATCAACTCATGTTTGTTTAATCTTAGCAAACCAAACAGAATGTTTGGTCACTTACGTTAGTTTCCCTCATGGGCTGTAGTTTGACTCACTTCTGGTCCTCAGCTGGTCTTTTTTTTATGTACCGGGGTCAGTTCATATTCCTCCTCATGCCAGCTTTTCTCCGGAGGAGTAGTTTGGATAATCTTAGCTGCTGTCTGGTCTCTGGGCACTTTTTGCCGTTGTTGTTTTTTAATGCGCCAGGGGTCCATTTCTTGTTGGTGGCTGCATATAGTCTAGATCACTGTAGACACCCTTCTGCAACCACATGTGACCTGGTCTCTGGGAATGACTGCTCTACAATATGAAGCTGCCTCTTTGTTTTATTGGAGTTTTTTTGTTTTTGTCTTGTGTTTTTGACTTTTTAATCACATGACAGTTTGTAATAATAGTAGTAGGTAATAGTTTCCCCCGATATGTCATACGCTTTATGTTTTCCGAGGCGTTGCCGTCAATAAGTCCATGGTTTATTTTATTGCAAAAATCACTGCTCTATGGTAGCTCGAGGTGCGAGAATCCTCTGATGAGGACGAGTCCCATTCTCAAGCTTTGTCACTGCATCGAAGCCCGGAAGACACAACAGTCAAACTATAACACTGTGAATAGGACAGCATAAATGTAATTTTATCAGATCTGAAGTGTTAGATGTCAGAGCTGATCCATTCATGAGACGCACTGGAAGAGTTTATTGAATCAAGTGTAGTAAATGGACTGAAATACACTCAATAAAGGAAAAAAAAAAATCCATCCTCATAGAATTTCTCCTTCTTTTATTACTTATAGTATTTTCCACTTAACTCTTCAAGGAACAGGATTCCTACTGTCTCATCTATCTTGCTCCCCCTACGTTGGTGCTTTCGTTCACGCTAACTTTCCCTTCATATTTCCTGCCCCCCTTCTTCACCTCCATCACTCCCTTCATCCAGCTACCACCTTTGAATAGGAGCTACTGTGCTGGCTTCAGCCCTCCCAGAGTGATCCCGTTAGAGGAGTGATGTTGTGAAAAATGACAGCGAACTGGCACCATTACTGCCATCGCTATCGCTTTGGGGCCACCTGCCACTGACAGCCCTTGTTGCCTGGCAACTCCCCAGACAGCCTTCCTCCAAATGGCACAGGAGCTCCTCCGTGCTCCGCTGTGATAGAGACGGGAGCCTAATAAGCATTATATCTGACTTTGTCTAATCATTGTGTTGTTAGTGACACAAGTTTATTTGGAGCTGCAACCATGCAGCCAGCCCTCATGCGGAACGTGTCTCTCACGTTGAATGTAAAAAATGATTTGCAACAAGTGCGACTTAGAGAATTGTTTAAATATGAGGTTGTTCAGCCCAAAATAATATACATGAATGACGAAGGTGCGGATGATGCTGTAAAACTGTGCAGAAGAAAAGAGCTGATGTGTTTTGACCATATTGTACGTTTCCCTGCACACAAACATGACATACTTGAACTCATCGTACTGTAAGGCTGTACATTTACATACATGAATTGATCAAATCCGTCATTTTAACCCCTGTGCCGTCATCAAAGGCAGCACCAATGGTGAAGAATCACAAATATATACAGTATGTTAAAATGAGGGGAGAAACAAAACATAGTGATAACTTAATGTTTTGTTAATGTACTGCAAATGATGCCTTCACAGTCATCTTAAAAACTCACAATGAGTGAGTTTTTCAGCAACTTGGGCATAGGACATTACACTCCACTATAGTCATCAAAAGAGGAATATATATTTTAGAAAACAATATTGCTGATGAGCAATGTGAGCACTATGGCCACACACTCCCTTTTCACATGAGGGAATCCTCAAATCATTATCCCTGATTTACCACAAAGAAAAATCACACTGCTTAGTTGATTATGTCCAGGAGTCCATACAATTGAATGACAACTGATCTAAAGAGAGAAGACTCTTGCCAGTAATTCAAAATAAGTTACTTTTACTACTTTACCTATTAATGGTGTGGTTCCAACTTCTTTAAAGTTGCATCTGAAATGTTTCTTTGTCCTAAAAAAAAAATCAAAAAGAAAAAAATCCCGATTTCTGTGTTACATATTCTATGCTCATTGTACGACTACAGTCCAAGGTGGCCGGCTGCTTGCAAAATGATTGTTTTAATGTCTAAAACATGGTCACTTCCTGTGACCAGAGATGTTTGGCTGCTGCCCAGAGACTCGGCCAAACCAGTGCACCTCGTGCATAACTCATAATGTTCCCCTGCTGAGTCCCAGCACATCACTTAAGTTGAAAATAGACTGAGAAATATTTTCAATCGCCAAGAACTTACCTCGGACCACACAATGAAAATGTCACAACAAGGTCTAGAGATCCCTTTTCTGCACTTTGTCATCTAATTGTGGTTTGTGCGTCATCCGTCCCACTTTCCTGTGTTTCCACCTCCTTAATGGCTTTTAAAGCAGAAAGGTGGCTCTAGAATATTCAGACATGAGTGACATGAGCCACGCGACGGGGTTATGCGAGTGCTCTGACAGAGTGTGTGAACTCCCTGCCACCGAAGAAACAAGTCCCGCTCTTTCTAACGGTTGAGTCCTCTGCGGTTTTGAGGTTCTCCAACACATAGTGGAAAGACTTAAGCTCTGAGCTGTTGCTATGTTGCTGCCATGTGTGATGTGTAACATCTGCGAATTTTGAAAGTGAGTTTGATGAGAAAGACTCGCAAAAGAAGTATTTCCAAAGCACAGACATGGGATTTAAAGCTAGAAAACTGTACTATTATATAACACTTCAAGGATATCCAGATATTACATGGTGTCTGCCCATTTCTGGTCTGTGTTGATTGAATCAGTGAGCCTCTTCAGGCACCAATTCCTCATTGTAAGTGTTCATCCTATAGAGAGCCACTATTGTCATTCCATCAAGGTCATAGAGGAAAGCATGAATAGCTGCAATTTCCATTAATGGGAGCGGAATGGATAGTATGAGGGTTAAAATGACTGGTGGAAAGGGTATTTTGCATCACCTAGAGGGACGTGCATTTTTAGGTGTGTATTTAAGAACAATGAGAGGATTCACATAGAACAAAGTAGCCACTCAGGGTACTGCTGAGCTCAGGCCATCATTTCACTGTATTCCCTCCCTTTATCCTCCTCATCTTGCTTTCTGCCTTGAAGGAATTTGCTTATGAACTGAATTTCAGCGAATGACGCCCTCTATTGTGTATGTTTATACACACGAACCGTTTGAGATATCCTACTGTAAATAAGCCTGAAGTGAGGTTGCACATACACCTATGGAGCAGCATGGCATTATGCGCAGCCTCGCCCCGGGTGTCTGAGAGTTGATATATTGGTGTGGCCTCAGATGAATTCATGCAAGTCAAATGAATGCTCTTATTAAGTGCTTTTTAAAGCAGAGTAAGTGAGCGAGGGAAAGGAGAGGTGACGTGTTTTCGTGCATCAATATCCACCTCAGGTGCTAATTTGCCCTGAGTCACCAGCTGCAGTGAAAGACAAGTGCAAAGGAAAAAGAGGAATAGAAATTATGATTTGGAGACATGGTAGAGAGAGACACTGAGCGAGCAGCAAGAAAGAAAGGAGGAGGTCCAAAACGCATAAACGAATAAACTGCATTAATTGTGGCCATTAGCATCCTAAGCACGGATTACATTAACTTTAGCCGATCAAGCCCAGCGGCCACGATGGGACACAGTTTGATTACCCACCTGGATGTTTGATCGCCAGCACACTTCGTTATCTCCAGCAGTTGACAATCAGCATCTTTTTGATCATAAAATATGAAATACCTGCAAGGACAAAACTACCGTTTCTTTGCTTCTTAAGGGTCTTCGCTTTTCAGTTGCTTAGCTGCTGTTCTCTGTTGTTTGTGGAGGTAATGCAGCCTGTGTCTTTGTTACTACAGATTTGGCCCTTCGGATGACGAATTTGTTTATCTAGTGCAAATAAAGTTTTTGAGGGGGCGTTTACAACTCACTATAAAACTATATAATTCTCTACTTTGTTTGTGTTGTCAACAGGCGGACCCACAAGGCCGAGACATAGCCATCCGTCCCTTTTTGGAGCACTGTGAGAACACCCACATGACTATTTGGCTGGGCATCGTCTATGCTTACAAGGGACTACTAATGGTGAGAGGAGAGAACACAAAGTTGGATCATCAACTCACTGTACACACACACAAAAAATATATTGTTAATTATAATGATAACAACAACAATAATCATCACACCTTTAAGAAAAGAAATGCTTCACAGTATTACAGGAATCAAGTTCCTCACACATAAAGACATAGAAAGGACATGAAATCAGTATTAGAACATTCAAACATGCTGTTGATTTAAAAAGCTTAAAAAAGAGGAACGGAATATAACCCTAACATGAATGTGTATGTATGTATGTAATGTAACACATGATAGAGAATGAAACCTGCAGAATATGTATATGTAGTAGTATCCAACTTTAGTATTTTTTGTACATATAAAACAAGAATGAACAAGTTAGTTCCAGTCTTATGCAATGCTAAGCTACTAGCTTGTTGCTACAGTATCATTTTGAACAGAAACTTATTGTGAGAGTGGCACAGATCCTCCATCCAGCACTTGGCAATAACGTGAATGAGTAAGCATCCACCAAAACATCCAACTATTACTTCTAGTTGTGGTGAAATCGGGTTTACGGCTGCCACTTACAAGTATTTTTATCATTGATTAATTTGATGATGATTGTTTCCTAGTCCAAGTGTAAAAACCTGTGAAAAATTTAGCAATTTCCCAGTGACAATATTGACTTTCCAAGTCACAAACACTTAAAATTACTGTTGTAAATGGCAAAGAAAAATAATAAATCTATACAAAAAGGTAACTGGCAGCTGATTTGACTAATCAGTTGATCAACTAATCATGGCAGCTCTAATCAGGTAGTTTGACCCTTTAATGCTAATAATTTAATGCAAGTTGACATTCAGAGACCATATAACCACCATTTTAAACTATTATTCAGATTTTGTGCTGATTGCATTTGAATATTGTTTCTTATCTTGATCATTTGAGTATATTCAAAGCTGCACATACTAAACATTTGCCTATTTAAATATCACCAGTGTTCATTCACAAGTGCACTGACAAGCCTATATGTAATTTGTATAATGTCAGACATAGGGCTCTAAAAAACACTGTAACCCAATTTACAAAAAGTCCACTTCCTACAGCAGTACACTTTAAAACTTCTATACAGCAAAAGCAACTCTAAATTATGCAAACCCCACTACATTTAAACTGAGATGAAGCTGGAGCGTGGCAGTAAATCTTTTTAAGAAGATTGAGAGAACGCAGAGGATTTCGAGTTAAAAAATAAAAAAAAAATAAAAAAAAACGACCAAAGTATTTCAACAAGAGATATGGAAGGAGAGAGAAAATAGTGAAGTAACACGCGGGAGGGCTTTGATGTAAAAGAATCAGACAGCGATAAAGGGTGGGAACAGTGGGAAAAGTTTGCATCCAGTGCTGATGGACAGAAACCCACATCTGTATGAAGCCTGGATGAGCTGAGGCTTGAGTCATTCCTGCCTTCAATTACACGAGCTCATACATGAAAATACGCACATCACCATCACCTCGCATCCACGGACACACGCTCACACACCCGAGGCGCACTAATTCTTGATGGCTGCTCTTTTAATTTCTTTGCTTGTCATTCCATTAACTCTCATTTAGACTTTAGTATAAGCAGGCAGCGGCACTTTACACAAAACAAAGTGAATAATTCAGCAGGCAGTTGCTGCTGCAACCTCTAATGTCCCAGCGAACAAACAGTTCACTCTAAATAAACAGTTTACAAGCATTAAACCTGAGGCTGCGTTCATAATCTCCTGTCTGAGGCTGTCTCATATAATGAAGTCGATTTTTAGGTTTATCTATTTATTTATTTTTTATAAAGAGTTTCTCAAAGTGAAAGTAAATATCAATTCCATTAGTTTTTATAAAGAACAATAAAGATCACTGAAGGTTAAGATTTAGTAAGTCATGATTCATTTTGTAAAAAGTTTAGACCAACAAAGAAAAGAAAGAAAGATCAACTAGAAAGAATCAAATAGTGTTGATTAACTGTATGTGCACTGGCCAAGATGAGGCCTCAGATTCTCTCCGATTTTCTTATAAAACTGCTTTCTTCACCATGACAGTTGTTTGGCTGTTTCCTGGCATGGGAGACCAGGAACGTGAGCATCCCTGCTCTCAACGATAGCAAATACATCGGGATGAGCGTGTACAACGTGGGCATCATGTGCATCATCGGTGCTGCGGTGTCTTTTCTGACAAGGGACCAACCCAACGTCCAGTTCTGCATCGTGGCACTGGTGATCATCTTTTGCAGCACCATCACGCTCTGTCTGGTCTTTGTTCCAAAGGTCAGTTTCTGTGTGAATGCGCACGAGTGGATTATTCTGCCTTGCCAAAAACGCGAGTACTTAATTATCACCACATTCGCACACCACACTTCACTAAGCCCTGGAAGCTAAAACTGCAGCATAAACAGTTATGTGTGGCTTTGTCAGCCTCTGTAATTTTGTTTGAGAGTGCTGCTGTGACTAATACGCATATAACTTCCCTTCCAGTTCATCACCATGAGAACCAACCCGGACGCAGCCACCCAGAACCGGAGGTTGAAGTTCACACAGAACCAGAAGAAGGAAGACTCCAAGACCTCCACCTCGGTCACCAGCGTCAACCAGGCTAACACTTCACGCCTGGACAGTCTTCAAACTGATAACCACCGTCTCCGCATGAGGATAACAGAGGTCTGTGCCCATATAAACATGTCATAGTTTTGGCTAACTGTCGATGTTTTAATATGCTGATATTGATGCAGTGGTGGAGTTCTGAGGCAACTGGGCAACAATCTGAGCATCAAGAGAAGGAAAGAAGAATAAATCATTCAACTCCACTGAATTTAATAAAGCTATTTCATTCATTCTTAATACAATTATAGTTAAAAGCGACTCTGATTACTTAAAGAGAGTGCTGTCACTAAGCAAGACTTTGTAAATTCTCTCTGACTCACTTATTGAAAATGCTCAATTTTACTGACATTAATTACTGCAGTTTGTACTTGTGACTATGGTAATTGAGGAGAGAATTCAAAGATTCTTAGATAAAAGTGAGGAAAGTAAAGGAATTATCTCTTTGACAGACTGCAGTGTTTATTATTATTCAGCATTACGGTATGTTTCTTGTCGATAGATCAGATTCCACACTGTGTAGTATTTGTCAGATAACCTTGTAGGCTACTTGAGCTTGGTTCTATCTATTATGCCCCATTTAAAACAATAAAAACAAACCAAAATCTGATCATGTCCTTGTTTTTTCTGTTTGAAAAGCTGGACAAGGAGCTGGAGGAAGTGACCATGCAGCTGCAGGACACCCCGGAGAAAACACCCTACATCAAACAGAACCACTACCCTGACACCAACAACATCCTTAGCATACGCAACTTCACAGACGGAAAAGGTGAGGAACTGTCACTGCAGCACTCGTCAACATGATACAGTATCTATCATAGTTCTATGAGGCTTACAGTAACAGTGACCACACCCCTTATAGCCATTTAGCATTTATAAAGTTTTATACCAGGAAAATGGTCCATCTTCACAGAAAAGTACCTGCTCACTGAGAATTAACTCATTTCAAAAAACATCCAATAAAAATAAATGGTCAGTCTTACATTTGATAATATGCCGGCGATGGTGTCTTTTACATTGTAATACGAGTCATTGTAACACAATGACCCTGTCAGGAGAGACAGCAATGGTTTTTTGGTGTATTGTGTGGGTGTTGTACAATGTTATTATTAGCATTTCCACTGGCACATAATGTAATAAAAATGGAACAGTTCCATTTTAGTTGAGCAAAATCTTTATTATACATGTTTCCCAAATATTGTCCTGGCACGTAACTTGATACAAATTTCAAACATTCTTTGAAAATGTGAAACACTTGCTTTTAATTAGAATTCAGTATCGTAGATAAGCAACTGAACGTAAGCGTCAATTCACGCCACATTTTCCAATCAAACTGTTATATCTGAGAGGTTCAAAATGTAATGACATTCATAGATGTAGATTTGGAAACTTATCTTGATAAATTATCTCATAATTTTTTGCAATGCTATCATTTCTGACAGTTGCTTGTTCAGTGACTTTAGTAAAGGATTTTAATGTAGCTTAAAAGGAATACCTTGACATATTTCTTCTTTCGCTGTGACAAGAGAGTATTCAGTGTCCGACATCACAAGTCTATGACAACAAATCATGAGATTAGCTGCAGCAACTGCATACTCCACTGCTCCTCAGCAGGTTTTACACATTCTTGAGTTACACTTTAATCAACTGTGGGCTTAGCAATAGAGGCGATAAAGTGAGTCCACACTTGATTTTGCACCTAAATGTTTGGTGTTTGGGTTGGTGCTTGCTGTGTGTTTAATAATTTACATGAAAAGACAGTCATAGATATTGAAGAAAGTAATGGGGGTAATTTGAGGCAACCCAAGTAAGAAAGGGAAATGGAAACGCAAAAAGTGAACCAGGCTCTAAAGCAGAGACACATGTCACATCCATCTTTTCCAGTAGAGAGAGCCTGTGTGTGTTTATGCTCCCGTCCTCTCCCCAACACAAGCTGTCCCTCAAACTGAAACAGCGAATTGTTACAGCCGAGCAGCAACGCTTTGCACTGGGCTAAATTTTTTAACAGAGGCAGGGGTGTGGTGATGCACAGAAGCCAGATTATGCGTGTCTGATGAACACGGCAGCACAAAGCTGCTCTCAGGGGTGTCTAATGGATCCGTCTGAGTCTGGAAAAGGTAAAGGAGTAGAACAGCTGCACTGGCTCTGTGGATTTGGTTTTCAAGTTCCTTATCTATGAACCTTAATAGTTATGCAGTTGGTGGCAGTTAGTGAGTACATTCACAACGCATCGTGTCTAATGGTTCTTTGTTTTAAGTTTTTCTCTGCTTCCCTCTTTTTCTTCTTTCTGCCTTTTGTTTTGTGAACATACACAGACGTACCGTTTTAGCCCAAATTGTCTGGCTGTCTGGCTTTGATATGACGTTTGGGACTGATATAATGTGAATGTATCCCTATGAGAATAGAACTGAAGTACAATAGGTTTGTGTTGTCGCACATTTGGTTGATGAAGCAGTTTACTGTTATGTGAGCTACCGTTTGTGAGACGTCTTATATGATTTAAAGAATTCCAAAAAGAAAATAGCAACATTTTTTTTTGTTAGTCATGATTTATGGTAACCATTTGAGAGATTTTGCCAGACTTAAACTGCTGACTGCTGTGTATCATTTTTAGATATGCCAGTTAAAATCTACAGATGGTTTTAAAACAAAAGGCAAAAAAGTCTTGTGGCATATTGCCAGATGGTGATTAACAAGCAGTAATTCAAGTAAATATATTCTGGTATTTTCCATTTATTGGAGTAATATCCCTAAAGTACTGGCAGCAGCTGCCTGCTGACATTATTTCTCTTTGGTGAACTAAGACTCAAAGTGGATGGGCTCTTAGAAATACATCTATTTCTGCAGTCTTGGCTAGTATAGTTTGCTAGGAGCAAGCTTAAAAGAAAATATATAAAGAGAATAATAACGTGACCAACAACATCAGATTAATAAATACGGTCAAAATTACAAACCAGTGTTGAGTAAAGGGAAAAATACTTTCACTTGCAACTGGTCAGTTCGCTGCGAAAAGCTGTCCAGAGCACGAGGAAGGAAAAGAAAAGGGATAAATTTAGAAAACAGATTTTCCAGCTAACAAAAGAAACATTAGCTCAATGAAAGACTTTGATGGCTATAAACTGTTTTTTTTTTTCTTCCGTTATTTTAAGTAAACTAGAATTAACGTGAGGCAAAGCAGGGATCAGAAAAAACAAATCAACACAAAAGGGCTGTCTTGTTCATTTGGCATCGTCCTATTCCTGTCATCAAGTAATATTTATAATTGTCAGACAGAAGATAGAGCTTTTGTAGTTTTATTTTCTGTCTCTCAAGACTTTCACCCTCTGGTGAAGAAGCAGAACATGATTTGACGTGGATTTTCAGCATTTTCCATTTTTATATATATGAATTTAAGCTCAATATGGAATACTGTGTCCATTAGTATCTTAAATGCTAATAGAGCTACATTTTAATGGTCAATTATTTTTTACAATAGAACAAACATCATTAGTAGTCTGTGGGAGGAACAGACAGAGCTAAAGAGATATTGAGCAGAGAGTGGAAACACAGAAGTGATACCAAAGCTGAAAACTACACTGTTCAGGTATCGCTCCTGAGTTTATATTTGACTTGTCTAGAGAGAAATGCATTAATGTCTCGGTTGTTGAAGCATTCATGATAATAGTGTTATGAAGAAAAAGAGAGTTGTTAGAAGGCGAGCTCAGAGGAGGAGAGACGGCACAATACTGGCTGCTCACAAACGTCAATCCGACACACATGATGGAAATAAAGTCACTAGTCATTCAGCCTCCTTTAAAGATCACCAGCACATAACCTTTTCCCAGCTTCAGTGTGCTTATGCTTGACAATCATCATCATCATTGCCCACGCTTAACTGTAGTCATCAGTATTCATAAGAGCTGGTCTAAATGTATTGGGGCCCGTGAATGAGTGGCTGTTATGAGAGTAGAACGCTGTGTCAACAATGATTACACTCACTCACCAAGGGTGTAAACCAACAGTCCACCCTTCCTCTCTCTCTCTCTCTCTGTCTCTAGCTGGGTTCATGAATATGTACCATCAAATGGCAGTTAAGGTGTGGTTTTTCTGACACATTGGCTGCTGAGACCTGATTTTAGGCTGAATCGATAAGACCTTATTGGTCCCTGGGGGAAAAGTGGTTCACGCTACGGCTGCTCCCATTCTAGAATAGAAATCATAAGAAAAACAAGAAGTATGTTCTTCATGTTAAAGCATGAATAATAGGAATGGTGAGACACGGGGACAATTGAGTATTGCACAAGGTTATTGTACAATTAAGTTAACACACACAGTTGAAAATCTAAATTATAAATAAATGACCGTTGCTGAGACGGTTAAATAAGACCGAGGGGTCGGTTGGAGTTGAAAAGTTTGATGGCTGCAGGCGGGAATGACTTCCTGCAGAATTGTCTGGTGCATCCCAGATGAGAGTCTTTCACTGAAAGTGCTCATGTGCTTGACCAGCACATCATGTAGTGAGTGTGAAAGACATTATTCAAGTTGACACGTACCCTGGACATCATCCTCGGACACCTCTGGCTCCTCCGATGGTCGCAGCATTAGAGGTTATTGAGTATTTTATATAACATTCGCTGTTGTGCTACTGTATGTTTTAGCTTCCTTATACCATAGAGCAGTACAACTTTTCAATTTAGTTCGAGCAGATGCACTGTTTAAGCCATTAACTTCTAGTCACAGATAACTAAGTTGCTGCTTAGGAGTCACCTCTAAATGATTTTTCATTCTGCGCTCTCTTAAAATGTAAAGCTATAATGAACAGATATTTAGCACATTTATTGACAAAACTGTTAAAAGTCCCATTGTATAGTAAAAATCTTGCTCTGGCCCAAAGGTTGAGAGATGTCACAGAAAACCCTTTCAGACTTTCTTTGCAGAATAAACACACATTCTGAATACAGAATGAAGTGTATAAATATGTGAGTCTGTGCTTTTAACACAAGATACAAGGTAAGACTTTTTCAATATGCAAAGACGACTAGTCTGCTCCAAAATAGTTAGCAAGCTAGGATGTCCAACCAGGGCACAGAGTGCTGTGAGCAGTGAATCAGGTCAGCAAGTGCTGGGAAATCTGGGACACCTGGAGAGAAAACTTTGAGTGTGAGGGAGAAAAGAGATCATTCTCTCCAAGTACCATTTTGGGGAAGTGATAAGGTTGTTTACAGCAACTCTTGTTTTTGTTTTTTTTTCAAATTCAAAGTCTGTATTCTGCAGAAATCATGTTATTGCCTTATTTTTTTGTCCCTCTCCGCCTTTCTCTGTGGATAAGAGCTCTTTCTTTTTGTCTTTCCTACTTTCCTACTTTTGAAACTTCCATTTTCTTTTTTGAAGTTTTTTTTTTTTTTTTTTGGGCTTCAAATTTCACCCGAAATATGTAATGTGCTTAAAGTCTGCAGGCTTTTTAAAAAAAGGAGAGTAACTGGTTCACAGTCAGTTCAGAGAAATGTCATACCACTCTAACGACTAAGACTTTGTCCTGAAGAAGTTTTTGTTTGACATTTATTCTGATTGACAAAGAATGAAACTCGCTGTTCAAACTAAAAAAACTGTGATCCAGCGCCCCACTTCTGACTGTCCGTCAAACTTCCGTACAGTTTCCATGAAACCAAACATTAAGTGGAAAACGTCTCCTTTTCTTCCGTATTTAGCCTTATTGGTAAGTGAGTGTATGCCAGTGTTGTAAAAAGCATAAAACCATACTTAAGTAAAAGTAAAGATCACTTGTAAGTGACTTAGGTGAAAGTTGAAGTCATCCTTAAGAAAATGACTCAAGCCCAAGCCCTGAAGTAGCTCATATAAATGTACTTACAAGTATCAAAATTATCTGGTCTTAGAATACGCAACAATTGTAAGTTTTTTGCAAGCATTTTTAAAACACTTGCAATAGTCGGCAAATTATTAAACGTGTCCGTTCACATTTGTCTCGACACAGACAGAAGGAAGGATGGTAAATCAAAGATTTAAACTTTTGCTCTTTTGGCTTTCTCACGTTTGTCCATTATGACCAGTCACAGGATCCCAGTAATACACGGCTGGAAATGTCATTGTCAATGTTATTTTGGAGTTTTTCAATTTTGTTGTCTTTTTTTAAGTTTCAGATGTTAATATTTCCCTTTATGGTCTTTTTGGGGGCTCTTATTTTTCACCTTCAGATCTTATTTTTTTAAGTTCCAGACTTTAATCTGATATGTGGGCATGTTCACAACTGGGAAGAGCTGGAAAAATTTGATCGGATAAATGAAAATCAAGAATTTATTCAAAAATTTCCAGATTGGAAACAACATTTTATTTCATTAAAAAAAATATACTTTTTTTTATTGACCTACTTTAAATTGGAATACATTTTTGCCTCTTTTAAAGTTCAAAATAAGAACTTTAATTTAAAGCTTAAAATTGTATTTTTTTAATCACATGGCCCAGGTTTGGCTCCATAAGACAATTGAAGAGGCAAATATGAATCGAGACTCAAGTGTTATGTGCAATTGCTGGTCTGGAAATCACTCAAAATAAATAATTACTCAGGTGACGGGTGCATGCAACTTGTAGGTACGAGACACATTTTGACATCATAATTTACATGTTGCTTGTATGTGTTTTAAATGCAGACGGAGAGAAGTCGATACTAAAGAACCACCTGGAGCAGAAGCCTCAGGCACAGTGGGGCTCCATGGACCCTTCCAGAATAAACAGAGGTCCCTTGGAGGATATCAACTCACCCGAACAGTGAGATGTCCCATTACTTCAGCACCCCTTGTACCCTTCTGTCCCTCTCCCCTCCCCTCTGTCAGCTTTCTCATCAGACTACACGTCACATGTATCACAACTACCAGCAGATCTCAGTTGGTTGCTCTGGCAACAGAGCCCTGAGAAAGCATGGACTGGCCTTCTCATTTTCCCCACCTACGTGCATCAACATACATAACCGCACAGAGTACGCGTGTTCTCACACCGTGCAGGACTCGCCTCAGCATATGTGCTCACACACATGCGTGTGGCACGCAGACACGCAGCTGATTAATTTGTTGTCCCAACTTGTAAAAGAGAATGGCCTCTCGAAACACTCATGCGACAAATGCATCATCTGCATTCATTTACTATTCATAAGGAGGAAAAGCTGAGGGATGTCCGCGTCATCAATGGGGGGAATACCTCATGCATCATTGAGAGCTCTCCCTCTCACACTCATTTAACTAGATCGTGGACAAGAAACGCACAATGCAGAGGGACAGACGTCGTGAGAAGGGCGAGACAGGAGACAGGATGGCAGCAGGGGTAAGATATTGACTAGAGGGCATTAATTGGGCAAAGATGGATTAGGATATTTAGATAGAAAAGATAAGGAGGAGGAGAGAAAGAAAGAGGTACGGACTCACACAGGCTTATGTAACCAGTGATTTACAGCGTGCACTGGAAGCAGTTCTCAAAATAGACAGGGAGGAGAACAGAAGTAAAGGAACACTTGGAGCTATTCCCATGCCGCATTAATGTTTGATCACATTGAGGGAAGAGAGATGAAGAGGCAGGGAGAGAGAGAACCGAGGAGACAAAGAAGAGACAAATATAAAGAAGTGAGAAAAGAAAAGAAAAGAAGAGGAGGATTACGGGTCCTAAGTCACGCACCAGTTGCATGTAAATGACACATGTGCGATGCAGGATGCATGGTTAAGATCAGAAAGAGTTCAGACAATAAAAGCAGACAATAAATGTGTTTTTATCACAAATACAGCGGGCCAGAATAGCTGACTAGGCCTAATGATCATCGCCATTTTTAGGTTCACTTAATTGGGACATTTTCTCCATCAACGAATGAGCTTGAATCCTCCTCCTCCCTCCCTCTTAATTTTTTATATAACTGGCATTTGGTTATATAATTTTCTTGCAAACGACTGGCGGTGGTGTTTGCACTGGCAAGGTAGAGTGTGAACCGTCACAGCAGGCGGAAGCATGAAATGTTCTTTTTGTCAGATGATCCCAGAGGCTGGGAGGTACTGTGGATTATGAGTTTATTAAGGCGGACTGAAGAAGGAAATGAGGCTAAAGAATACAGGGAAACAATTAGATAAATGGCTGAAGGCTTGAATGAACTACACTACGTCTCTGTCCAGGTTTATCGCTGCAGCTGCCGGGTGTGATTACATTAAATAGCACAGATTAATAGGAGTGCAAATATTAATATTTAAACGTGCTCATCATTTGTGTGTGCCTTGTGTCTTTGCCATTGTTGTCCAAAAAATAAAATATCCTGATCAGCCACAGCATTAAAACCATTGATAGCTGCAGTGCAATGTTCTAGTGGAGACCTGGCATTGATGTAGGGGTTATTTGACCCCCATAAAACCCCTGTCAAACCACAAAAACTACTCAGGACTCAGATAGAGTCCAATTCATGGGATTTACAGTAAAGGATCTGCCACCAACACCCTGGTGCTAGAAACCACATTTACTCTCCATAGAGGTCAAGCCTCGGCAGGTTAGAGCCGATCCAGGATGGGGCCTCCATGGATTGTAATTTTTCAGGCACATCCCACTGATGCTCAGTTTGGATCTGGGGAATTTTGAGGCCAGGTCGACACTTCAGACTTTTTGTCCCACTTCTCTGGCAGTTCCTTTATGGTGTGACAGCTAGCGTGACCAATATCACTGGTGTGTCCTGGTGCCATGGCAGGTGTGCTTAGGCTAGAAGGGTCTTTGGCATGGATTGTTCGCATCAGGTGCCTCCCCAAATGCCAGGATCAAGGATTACCCAGCGGACCATTGCACTACTGAAATGATTATGTTATTCACTGCAGCTGTAGATGGGTTTTACTGGTGTGACTGTTCAGTGTTCATTGAGAAGCTTTTGGGATATTGGTGCAGAGTTTGACTACTTAATGCACTGTTAGGAATTTGAAAATTTCTAGGAATACTTAGGTTGAAGACCAGTATTTCCATTTTGTCAGAAATTAATATAGATGTTAGTGTAATTTTTGTCATCACAATCTTTCTCTAAGTTTTTAGATTGTTCCGTTGATCTTTGATGTATTTTCTCAAATCACAACCATTTTAATGCACTTCCTTTGATCAATTTTTGTTCAAATTAAAGCATTTTAAAGAGTGAATTGGTGGCACTATGGTGACATTTTATATTAATTAGATGTGTTTATTAGTGCCAGTTTCATCAAATACAATTAAATGTTGACACTGAAAATTCAAAACGCTAAACGTAACCACCAATTCGTCCACGGCCTAGCTAACAATATGGTTGGTAAATCTGCAAAGTGACAGATCATTTTTGCTTTCGAGCGGAAGTCAAAAGGCACAAAGAAATTGAAATATGTACGTGAAGTACCTCAAATGAATTCTACATGTAGTACATGAGTAAATGTATTTTCTCTCTGTTTCTTACATTGTTTCCTTCTCGATCCGCAGCATACAGCGTCGACTGTCTTTGCAGCTGCCCATCCTGCACCATGCCTACTTACCGTCCATAGGAGGGGTCGACGCAAGTTGCACCAGCCCCAACGGGAGTCCCGGTTCCAGCCCACGGCACAGACACATGCCTCCCTCCTACCGGGTAATGGTCTCTGGCCTGTGAGCTTCATTCACTCCCCCACCTAGCTCTTTACAAAGGAGACATAGGATTCTTTTTTCTATAATAACCAGACTGATATCATCAGCGTATGTGCGTATTTTGTCTCAGCACAAGGAGGACGGGGAGAGAAGAGAGGGAGGAGGCAGCGATTCACTCTCCATACCTCTCCACCCCAGCCTCTCTTGAGAACTGAAACCCTCAGTCAGGAAGGGGCGGGAGGAGGCACTGGATGACCCTTACGAACTCCCTGGATTCACAGATCCCCCCCTTGTTCATCGGCTCCTCTTGCCTAGGCATATACAAATACAAACATTTACAAATCCACACACATGCACAGAAACATCGGCAGCCCAACAACAGAGCAGCGATGGACCAGCCCCGACCTGACGTGTAGCCTTATCTGCTTCAGAGGGGGTTGTCTGTTTCTGTTCCTTATCTGTTGTACGTTTGTGCTCACTGCTACATGTGAGCTTGTCATCCAACTTGAGTATTCCACTGCTTCAGTGACTGGATAGCAGTGTAGAGACATGAAATTTACAATATCCAAATCATCCAATTTACTCCCCATGACCTCATCCTTGTGGACACGTGTAAATATCATCTTCTCTGACTTTGACGTACTGTACGCTTTGTATATGCTGTGAATGGACAATTAAAGAGGTTCTAAGTATGAAGTTGTAACAGAGGCAGGTAATCATGTAACTAACTAATGACAGCTGATAAAACACAGCACCTGACAAAGAATTACATATACTGTATGTATCAGAGAGCACTGACCTGGTTTGTACGATTGTTGATACATAACTTATGTGCAGCAAAGAAAGATACATCAAAGCTTGTGATTCACAGAAAATGAAAATTCACCAGGGGTCCTTTGTTCTTGGAGCAAGATGCACATGGCTCCTTTTTTCCCCACTTTGCTAAATTTGCACCACTGGTCTCATCAGAGATTTCACGTCAGACTTTGCATAGGCCTTTCATGTTTTAAAAACTTGCTAAATATGTCTTCAGAAAGCATGTTATACAGAATACTGACGCCATGCCTTTTAACAGGTCTCCAAGGCTGCATACATTAGAAAATAGAGCTAACGACACCACATGAGTGTTTCACGGTTGTTATTTAAGTGTGTTACACACCGAGTAATGCACACATTCCGATGTACTCTTAAGACAGTAAGAGAGCACCTTGCTCATCATTACAAGGCATTGGTTGGAGGGCTTGGTCATATTGATCCTAACAGAGTGGTCTTCATGGAATGCTAAGATGTCCATCCAATCTAGCCCTCACAGCTAACCAGCACTGGCAATGGCGATGGGATTCATGTCACTGGCAAGAGGGAACAAGACTCTGAAGTGAAATTACTCCTTTGGAAAAAAATAAAACTCAATAAGTGGTCCCGGAAAGGATGTAGGTCTACCAGTTCCACTACTTGTTTGGATTTAAACTGGATGACCTGAATTTCCATGAGCCATAGTGATGAGGAACACATGGGAGCCTTGTGTTATAATAAAGCCCCACCTGGCTGTAGCTTTCAGTTCCAAAACACCACTGCTGGGCACCGTGATAGAGCATAAAGCACAGACACAGGGCTTGCGTTCATGTTGACTGTCATGAAAAATCACTCCACACTTAGCAACGGCGAACATACCTCGGTTGCTATGGAAATGCAGTGCCGTTGTACTCAGCCCAAGAAGGCTGCACTGAGCAAAGCGATCATTGACACAGTGTCGTTGCTTTTCTTTTTCTGTTTCTGTTTTTTGAAAAACTGTCCTCGTGCAGGAGAGAAGCAAACGGGGATTCTGGGGGAAAAGGACTTTACAAGGAGTGTGAGGAGAGCGTTTGTTCTCAGCATATGTTTCACCATTGGTGTCTTGGTTTTTTAGTTTTTAAGGAGTTTGTCGAGCGCTGTGCCTGTTTTCTTACATTGTAGCCTGCAGGATCCACAGTACATAAATGGGGGTGAAAATGGCGCTGACTCGGCAAACTACAACATTGGCCACCCAGCTGTAAATTATCCAGAGTGTCATAGATTTATTTAAGTTGAATGCCTCGATGCATGGGACAGCGTGGGAGACACTGATGAAAGCTCCACTGCTGCTGAAGTATATATCCTTCATGATCATTTCTACTCTCAGTCAGTCTTTGTTGGAAAGGCAAGTCAAGGATACAGAGTTGGTGTGGGAGGAGGGACAACAGAAATCCACCTGCTATCGGAGACATCAGGGTGAATTCCTGTGAGAGTGCCTCCCATTCTAGCCACTGCTGATCACAGTCCTCCAAGGAGTCACAGCTTCTCCCGCACCTTTGCAAAGAGAATCACAGTCACTTGACAAGTGAGTGAGAGACATTGTCAATGGGGTTGGTTCCTCCTTCAGGAGAAGAAAAACCAACTGCACACTTTATATATTACATTATATGTGATTGTGTACAA
This sequence comes from Mola mola, assembly GCA_001698575.1. NCBI lineage: Eukaryota > Metazoa > Chordata > Actinopteri > Tetraodontiformes > Molidae > Mola > Mola mola. The sequence goes on from KV751318.1 coordinate 10,450,994, forward strand.
TTTGCTGATACCCTGATGACGGCGTCCATGTATGAAATATTTGGTATTTGGCTTTCTCAAGAGGGCACGAAATGAAATGTTATTGACAGAGTTACCTCTGTTATTGCAACTTCCTTGACAAATCCACGCTGTTGTTGCATCTTCTTACCCACTTACAATTTGGTTTTACATCTCTCTACAAAGCACTGTTCTTTCAATCCAGCAATCAGCTCACACATGTCAATGCCAAGATTCTCAGTGACCAGACTCAGTGTCAAAAAAAAAACAATAAAGCAGAGTAGCAAATAATCAATCCAAATAACCCACTCCTGGCATTTACCCAATCACAAAAGACTTTCCTTAGACCATCTAAAATGCCAAATGCAGGTCATCAGGTATGGTCCTGGTTTAGTTTGTTTCTTTTGTTTATGTGCCCTGATTTTTATTTTTTTTTTTCCATTTATTATGATTGGTTTCAAACTCTTTTCTCAAAACGGATGAAAAAATTGTTCAGATGCAATTTTCGCAGGTCAAGGGCTCATAATTTTCCATAAGAAATGGCATCATGCTGATGGTTTGTATTTGCCAAAGGTCTCGTTACCTTTTTGGTTTGAAGATCAAAGTGACATATACACATATATAATAATGTCTTTGTATGTGTCATCATCAGGGTTTCCGGAGAGCACGAAACATACATGTCCAAAAATATAACAATATGACGTATATATAAGTGAAAAAACACACAGGTCCATACTGTTACTGTTTTGTCGGTTTGATATGTGGTATCACATGGAGTTAAGTTCAGTTAAGAGTTTAAAACGGTAAACAAAACCTATGTTAAATGCAACATGTTCAAGAGGGGCAATAACTTGTTTTCTTATTACAGAAAGAAAAGAAAATTATATATATATATATATATATATATGCGCTGAGAATTCACTTCTGATAGTGGCTTGTACATTCTCATTTTTACATAGGAAATATTTCACAAATGCGCCACAAGGATACTTGGAAGTTGTTTTTTTAATTTACAGTATCTGTAACTATGTTATGTACAGATGAGGTATAGATATTAAAAAGCTGTATAATATAAGTATCACACTTGGAACACCTGAGCATTTTTGGAGCCATTAGTTGTTATGGGGGGATTTGAATAACATTCTTTTGTTGTCTGAATGTTATGGAAAGCCTTTACTTTTCACGTCATCGTTAAATAAAGTGAGACTGAAAATAATGCAGCGTTTGTTTCATCGTCAGCCTTTGACAGAGTTGTATCATTCCTGTCGGGTTAAAATGCATTTCCTGCAGCTAACAAGAGAGATTTGATTGAAGCCATCAAAAAAACAATGTGGTAACATGTAAGAAGTTGCGTTCATCAGCATTATCAGACACCTGTATGAAAGTAAATATGAAAGTATAATATTTTGAGAAGGCCTATATGTTGAGGGTGTTAAATAATTGAACTTGAGGAACTCTGTGGTAGACAGGATGGAGGGGATGAGTGTTTTGTCTGTGCCTGCTTGTCAAGTGTGTGTGGGCGCTTCACGATGTGAGAGCTTTCCTTTATTTTCACATTGAAACATTTAGGTTGCTCGATGTAGTGAAGACGCACAGCGGCTGGCTGAGGCTGGGGCTTACCCAATCACTGTCACCTGGCTGTAAGTAGCAGATCATTTAGTTATCCTGGGCACCAAATCTACGTAAGAATGTACATCCAAAAAGGTAGAGGCTGTGTGTCATACTACAAACATACTGTACTTTATTTAACATGTTATAGAAAATTCAAAAATGGTAACGCCGTGTTGGTCTTTCTTATCAAACATCTAAAACCTCCATCCTGCTGGAAGGTAAAACCTGTCTGAGGAACTCTGTGTATATATAATTCAAACAACAGATTGGCGGTATCAACTGTAAGGTTTTTGTCCATTTGATGGTATTCTCTGTGTCTGTACCTGCCATGACAGCAAATCATCTTTAAAGGAACTTCATCGTCACACACGCCAACCATCTACCCTGACGGTAACCCTGAATAACTCGGTTTCAGGTTCAGCATTAGCTTAAAATTATTGCTGGCTATAACAGCCAATTGCACGGCCAACAAAAGCAACAGCAGGTCATGCTGAGGTGCTGTGATGAACACCTTTAAAAGATGCAGTTTTTTAAAACAAACACAGAATATGATATGAAAAAGATATCGATTACTATACTTTCTTTCTGCTTTGGGCTGTGTACCAAATAAAAAATGAGTAAAACAATGCAACAGCCATGTAAGAATCTCTCCGATTGGCCTTCACCTGGCAGCTCGTATGACGGCGTGCCCTGTCCTGTCTAGTAATGTTGTGGGTGTGTTTGATGGATCCACCAGCCACTGAGCAGGAAATGCAGAAGGACTATTTTGCACATGTAAGTAATGTACAATCATATAAAGCCATGAGAATCTGCACAAAAACACCTTCTGACAACTGAGGCGATTCAGAGGTGTCCAGCCTGTGAATCATGTCAGATAACATGAGGACGACACTGAACCACAAAGTGACTGTTGCGGCCTCAGGCCTCTGCTCTGTCTCCCCTCTGAAGGTAACCTGTCTTTGTGTCATGCTACTTTAGCTGCGTCACACCTGACCTGCCCTCTGCTAGTCCGATCGCAGCCGTCCACATGCATGTGGCATGGCACCTGCTGGAGCCTGATTGGAGCTTGTTTATTAATTCTCATTTTTATTTTACTCCTATGACACTTTTGATCCTCCACAGTTGCATCCATGTGTTCTAGGTAGAAATAGCCTATACAATCAGAAACATAGGTGCTGAGACTTTTTTTTTTACTAGATACCAGTGGATTGTTGGCATGCATTTAGCATAGATAACTCTGACCTAATAATAACTAACTTTAATTCTAATAAATTAGTCCTTTTCCTATGTCAACAGCGTCACTATGGGAATGTGTCTTTTGTGCATACTGCACACATTTCTAATAGCAAACAACTGAAAGGCAGCAAATGAGCGGTGACAATGACAGCTAATGGCAGCTAGTTCGCCAAAAGGTGGCACCGCCCCTGAACGCTCCATGAGTTCCAGTATTTATTATTATCATTATTATTATTATCACTATGTCAACACTTATATTTTTTGTTAAGTTAAACCTACCATCCCAGATCATATTTGGCTTCATCATGAGAGTTCTCAAAACGGATGAAAAAATTGTTCAGATGCAATTTTCGCAGGTCAAGGGCTCATAATTTTCCATAAGAAATGGCATCATGCTGATGGTTTGTATTTGCCAAAGGTCTCGTTACCTTTTTGGTTTGAAGATCAAAGTGACATATACACATATATAATAATGTCTTTGTATGTGTCATCATCAGGGTTTCCGGAGAGCACGAAACATACATGTCCAAAAATATAACAATATGACGTATATATAAGTGAAAAAACACACAGGTCCATACTGTTACTGTTTTGTCGGTTTGATATGTGGTATCACATGGAGTTAAGTTCAGTTAAGAGTTTAAAACGGTAAACAAAACCTATGTTAAATGCAACATGTTCAAGAGGGGCAATAACTTGTTTTCTTATTACAGAAAGAAAAGAAAATTATATATATATTCCATACTGTTACTGTTTTGTCGGTTTGATATGTGGTATCACATGGAGTTAAGTTCAGTTAAGAGTTTAAAACGGTAAACAAAACCTATGTTAAATGCAACATGTTCAAGAGGGGCAATAACTTGTTTTCTTATTGAGGAACTCTGTGGTAGACAGGATGGAGGGGATGAGTGTTTTGTCTGTGCCTGCTTGTCAAGTGTGTGTGGGCGCTTCACGATGTGAGAGCTTTCCTTTATTTTCACATTGAAACATTTAGGTTGCTCGATGTAGTGAAGACGCACAGCGGCTGGCTGAGGCTGGGGCTTACCCAATCACTGTCACCTGGCTGTAAGTAGCAGATCATTTAGTTATCCTGGGCACCAAATCTACGTAAGAATGTACATCCAAAAAGGTAGAGGCTGTGTGTCATACTACAAACATACTGTACTTTATTTAACATGTTATAGAAAATTCAAAAATGGTAACGCCGTGTTGGTCTTTCTTATCAAACATCTAAAACCTCCATCCTGCTGGAAGGTAAAACCTGTCTGAGGAACTCTGTGTATATATAATTCAAACAACAGATTGGCGGTATCAACTGTAAGGTTTTTGTCCATTTGATGGTATTCTCTGTGTCTGTACCTGCCATGACAGCAAATCATCTTTAAAGGAACTTCATCGTCACACACGCCAACCATCTACCCTGACGGTAACCCTGAATAACTCGGTTTCAGGTTCAGCATTAGCTTAAAATTATTGCTGGCTATAACAGCCAATTGCACGGCCAACAAAAGCAACAGCAGGTCATGCTGAGGTGCTGTGATGAACACCTTTAAAAGATGCAGTTTTTTAAAACAAACACAGAATATGATATGAAAAAGATATCGATTACTATACTTTCTTTCTGCTTTGGGCTGTGTACCAAATAAAAAATGAGTAAAACAATGCAACAGCCATGTAAGAATCTCTCCGATTGGCCTTCACCTGGCAGCTCGTATGACGGCGTGCCCTGTCCTGTCTAGTAATGTTGTGGGTGTGTTTGATGGATCCACCAGCCACTGAGCAGGAAATGCAGAAGGACTATTTTGCACATGTAAGTAATGTACAATCATATAAAGCCATGAGAATCTGCACAAAAACACCTTCTGACAACTGAGGCGATTCAGAGGTGTCCAGCCTGTGAATCATGTCAGATAACATGAGGACGACACTGAACCACAAAGTGACTGTTGCGGCCTCAGGCCTCTGCTCTGTCTCCCCTCTTTCTAGGTAGAAATAGCCTATACAATCAGAAACATAGGTGCTGAGACTTTTTTTTTTACTAGATACCAGTGGATTGTTGGCATGCATTTAGCATAGATAACTCTGACCTAATAATAACTAACTTTAATTCTAATAAATTAGTCCTTTTCCTATGTCAACAGCGTCACTATGGGAATGTGTCTTTTGTGCATACTGCACACATTTCTAATAGCAAACAACTGAAAGGCAGCAAATGAGCGGTGACAATGACAGCTAATGGCAGCTAGTTCGCCAAAAGGTGGCACCGCCCCTGAACGCTCCATGAGTTCCAGTATTTATTATTATCATTATTATTATTATCACTATGTCAACACTTATATTTTTTGTTAAGTTAAACCTACCATCCCAGATCATATTTGGCTTCATCATGAGA